>JAROYE020000029.1:601449-635469 GCA_029619315.2 Dynastes maya
TCCCAAGGTCAGACGAATAAGGTAAATTTTGGCCCCTGACGTTTTCCCGGGTTTGCTTTTCCCTGATGTAAAACTCAGATTTTTTCTTTCACAATTCAGGTTTTTTTCTTTTTTTTTTTCGCAAAAGTTGAGCAACAACCTCAAGGTAGTAATGCTGTTTAATATTTTGACCTTCAGGAACCCGGGTGAAGAGCACAACCCCCATGAATATCAAAAAAAAACAATAATCATTTTTTTAAATTTTTGTTTTCCCAAAAATTAGAGCGTCATTTTCAAGTTTTTCCTTTCCCCTTGGAAAACGTTTTTAAACCCACTAAAAAAACCCGCCCCACGTGAAAAAATTTATTCATGGCATATGCTTTTTTAATAAAAGAGAATTTTCGGGGGGGGGTTTTTTTTCCAAGTTTCTTTACAAAATTTTCGACAATTTGTTGCTGAAATTAAAAAAATCATTTTTCGGCAAAAAAAAAATAAATAGATTTTTAAATAAAAAAGGGAAGGGCCATGCCAAACGAATAGGTCTATCGACTTGGGAGGGGCCCCAAAATCAAAAGGGGAGAAGGTTCACGTATACGGGGTCTTTACCGATCGTAAAAACTTTAGCCCCATCCCGAAAGTTTTCTGAGTGAAATCATTTCCCCTTATTTTATAGCCAACCTCGTATCTTAGCAAAACGAAAGATTTCGTCCCCAAGTACTCTGTTTTTAAAAAAACCCCCCACTTATTTAAATAATTCAAAATTTAATTTAATAAAAAAACGCTTTTTAAAAGAAATGGGAAAAAAGGTTTATAAAAAAATTTACATCTTCCTTTTAGATTCGGGAAAAATAAAACAGGGGTGTTCCTTTTAAATTTAAAATTTAAAAACATGAATCAAGTTTGGAAACCCTATGGATCGCCACCTTGTTAGAAAAAATTTTGGATAAAAAATTTCATCGATTTAGGAAAAAACTGAATCACGCTCTAGCAGTAAAGGATTTTAAGAAAACGGTCGTTAAAAAAACCCCCCCGGTTCCGGCAAAAATTTTTAAATTTTTTCTAATTTTGCAGACCTATTCAAATACCCATACGGGAAAATTTCATACTAAAATATTCCCTACTTTTGCTTTAGGTACCCCAAAACAAAAAAATTTAGAAAATTTTTTATTTCCCTTTTATCGTTCCCATATCGTGCTCCCAAAATGAACGATGATATGGAACGGGACAGGGGAACTGATAAACCGGATCCAATAGTGGCTTTTACCAAAGTACTACAGGGTCCCTGCGCTCTGGGAGAAAATAAAAATTTTTCGTTTTAGTGAAATTTTATCTGCAAAATTAAAATGGTAATGTATTAGGGAACGTCGAAATTCATTTTACCTCCTTATGTACCCCCAACAGCCGTTTATGTAATAAAAACGATATAAAAACGAGGGAAATGTTTGATAGGAATAACACAACTCCCTATCTTTTTTAATAAAAATGGAGGGAAAATGTTACAGGTTTTGAATGAAAGGTCCCAAATTATCATTAGATAATGGTTTAAGATAGGGGGTGAAATGGTTAAGATCCCCGGTTTCAATTTTTAAAAGTTTTCATAGACATTGTGAGTTTGAAATTTTTGGGCTTATGGGTGAATATAAAGTCTATTTTTTAAAAGTCACTTTTTAAAAACCTTTAAATCTAGCTTTAAGTTAAATGTCTTATTTAATTTTTTTAAAACTACGTTTTTTAGTTAATAAAAAAGTTAATAGTCAGTGTTTATGTGCTTCTGTTATCCATACTTACGGCATAAGATCATTATACGGGGGCACTCAAAAATGTAGAAATTTTCGATTGAAAAACATAAAAATGAATTACAGAAACTTTGTGGGGTTTACTCATTAAGCATTCAAAAAAAATATTGAGCTTTGATTTTAAAATCGCAAATTTCTCATTTCCTGGGATAATTTAAAGCGTTTTACGGGGAAGCCCTTACCAAAATTTTTTTTTTTATATTTGCTCTTACAAAAAGTCCCCTATTAATAAAGGGATTTTACTCATGTAAAAATTAATTTTTGCTTTTTTTGAAATTTGGGGGCAATATACACTACCCCCTCATAAGTATTTGGGAATCTTTTGAATTTTAGATTTTTGTATACAAAGAATGTTATTTAGGAAATACTTTCCCAGAATTTTTGGGAATAGTACTAATAAATCAGCAAGTTCATTTGAATTCTTTAAAATAATATGGGTTCTATTTACTTCTTTTATCTGTAGGGAGAGGTAAAAAACGTCATAAAAGCGCAGATGGGGGTTTGGCCCCCCAAACAATGGGGGGGAAAAAATTTTCTGAAAATTCCCAGGAAAATTGTTAACAATTGGAATTTTACTATAAAATCATGAAGCTATAAAAAGCCATTTAAAGAAAATATTTTTTAAATTTACAGCCAGTCACGGTTCCATGTCCGGGAGTGAAAACACTCTTAAGAATAGGTTTTTTTTTTGGGGTTTAACTTTTTAAAACATGTTTAAAAAGGAAAAAAGAAATTAGTTTTAAAAACGCGGGGGGGGGGGGGGGTTTTTTTTCCCTTATAAATTTACAACCAAATAAAAGGGCAAAATCGGTCAAATTGCCAAAAAAGGAAAAAAAAAAAACCTTTTTTTTAATTTTTTTTTTCCCCAAATTTTTTTTTTCCCCCAAGGTTGATTTAACTAAAAACAATACAGGAAAGTGGCAGTTTTCTAAAAAAAAGTACGAAGATCAAGGGCGACAAGGGTTCGGGAACAAGATATTCCCAATCGTGGTGTCCGGGAAAGGGGAAAAAAAGAGAAAAGCAGCCCCAAAAATCGCCGCAGAAATCAACACTGTACTTCCGACGTCGTTTTAGTGTTTTCCACATTTAAAACCCCCGGGTCTGCAAAGAGGGGCCCTTTCACGGTCAAAATTGCGACCCCAAAAAGCCTTTGTTTCGCCAAATTAAAAAGAAAGAGGGGGGCCATCGAAATTGGGGACGGTAGAAAAATTGGAGCAAGCTTTTATTGACCTTGAACCCAAAATTCGGGGATTTCGGTTCGGCAGCCCAAGGGTTTTTTATAAGAAGTCTTTTGGGTTTAAAACCGTGCGGTAGACCCAATGCACACCCTCTCCCTTTTAAAACAGGGCGTTTGGGTTCGGTAATTTTTGGGGTTGTTTTGCTGGTACATCTGCAGGTGATCTAAAAAAATTCAAGGCATAATGAAAAAAGAGTAATGAAAACCCGCATTTATGGGAAAAAATGCAATACCCTCGGTTTTAAGAATTTTGGGTTTCAGAATTTTTTTTCAACCCCGGACTGGGGCCCCAAAACAATTTCAAAAATGCAAGTAATATTAGAAAAATTTGGGAAGAGGGGGGGAAAATAACAATCATAAAAACGGCAGCCCCAAGGCCCGGACTTGCCCCCAAATCGATTTATAGGGAAAAAAGAACCGACCCGGAAAGAAAGGGAAAAACTTTTCCCAACCCCAGCAGATGACCTTTTGGAAACCCAAAATTTTTAAAAAATTAATTGCAAAAAAGGTCCCGATTATGGACGCAATCATTAAAAGAAATCACCCTGGAGGAATCAAAAAATGTAGGTCCCCATAAAAAATTTTTAATTTTTAAAAAGGTTTTTATATTTGGTATATTTTTAAATACCAAAAACAATTAAAAATTTTTCCCATTTAAAAAATTTAATGACTTACATTTGAAATTTGAGGTCCCCAAAAATACTAATGGGGGTTTTAAAGAATACGTAAAGTAAAAAAAAAAATTTAGAGTACCCCTCCTTTTTTTCCTGAAAAAGAGAGGCGTTCAGAAATGTAATGGGCCCCTAGTTCGCCAGAAAAGTCATTGGATTATTTTAGGAGATGGGTAAAGAAGACCCGGGAAATTTCTACACCGACACTTAAAAAGGGTTTACGGGGGAATCGAGAAGAAAAAAGGGGAAATTTCCCTGTGGAGGCAATTAATAATCCAAAAAGAATAAATTTTTTAAGGTGTTGATTTTTTTTAATTTTCCCCTTTGTTTCAAATTTTGTATTAAAGAGAACAAGTTTTCAACTCCCCTTATATCCACTACCCCCCAAATTTGCTTGGTTTACAAAAACTGTAAAAATTTTAATTTAAAAATTTGAGGGATACCCCGAGTTTTTAAAAGAAATTCAAAAAATTTTAGAATAAAAATTTTGAACCACTCTAAATCCCCGGGGATCAAATTTTAAAAAAGTAAAAAAAAATTTTCCCAAAAAAAAAAATCAAAAAAACGTTTTTGAAAATTTACTACGTAAGATATAAGCACAACTTTTAAATTTTGGGATTTGGGGATCATTGGGGTTTTAGCGGGCAGAAAACTGATGATCTTTTAGTACAAAATTTTCAATAGAAACCCTTTTTTTAAAGAAAATTCCATTTTTACTTTACCAAGGCAATTCAAGACATTCAAAACATTTACGGGGAAGAAAAAGCAATCCCCAATTTTTTAAAAAAATTTTCAAATTTTTCCCCGGGGTTTTGCCGAGTTATTAAATTAATTAACGAGAAAAAATTTTCCCTCATTAGACACCGGAGGCTCAAACCTACGTTTCAAAACCAAGTAACGCTTTTTTTAAATGTATTTACGCAAAAAAGTTTTAAAAAACACGTTCAAAATAGCTCCAACCCCTTCGCTCTGAAGAAAAAATTAATCCGCCCAAAAGGGTTTGTCGATTTTGGACGATAATCGATGTACTGCTGAATCAGTTTCCAGTTCAATTAAGAAAGATAATGTAGTTGCAGATTAGTTGGTAAATTTAAATTTGTGAGCTTCGATAATTTGGGTTTTTACTAATTTGAAAAAATTGGTGTGCGAAGTTAATGCACCATGCCCCGGGGGGGTTGATTCAGGGGTAGAAATTTTTGCTAAAATTGATGCAAAAAACAAAATTAATACTTGCAAGGGGTTTTTTATATCAAAGATATAAAATCAAGAGCATCATTTTATTCCCAAAAAGCAATATAAGGAAAAAAAGTTTTTTGAATTTTTAAATTTTATTTGCCAAGCCATAAAAGCAAAATCAAAACAAAATAATGGAGGGAAAGGGACAAATACACGAACAATAAGAGAATTAAAAATAACCCGAAAAAAAATTATAAACTATTTTAATTATTTTATTCAACGACCCAAAGCTCCTAAAAGCGGGTGTAATCCCCAAGGAAAGGTCAATCAAACAAAAAAACACAGTGATTCGTGCAAAAAAATTATGGCGCAAAAAGGGAAAAATTTCGCGAGTTTGTAATAAGTAAGTAGGACGAAGTGAAGGAAAAAAGGAAAACAAAAAACCCGGGTTAGTTCTGGATGGGAAAAAGCGTTTTTTGCAAGTGCACATGCTTTAACAAAGGGTTTCCCCCTAGGGTTTGGTAGGTCTCAAAATTGGGGGATATCCCAAAAAATTTGGGGATTAATTTGGTTTTGGGAACAGGGGCTCCGTAAGCGGTTTATATGTAAGGGCCCACCCAAAAGAGTGAAACGTTTAGAGGGGGTAGCGCCAAAAGTAGGCCCAAAAGAGATATTCCCGTCAAATATATGGCAGTATTGACTGAAGATTTGGGGAAAAGAAAAAAGGGAACCCGATGGCCGATTTTTTTTATCCCTAGTGCACTTGTGTATAGGCAAAAATTTGCAGTATATGATTGGTCCCTTCTTGATTTAAAATTCGTAAAACGAACGATTTGCATCTGTTTTAAATTTGAAAAAAATTGTTAAAAGTTTTTTAGCGACATAAAAAATTCTGTGAAAAATAAAAAAAATAAAACGTAGAAAAACCCAAAAAAAAAAAGTGCGAAAATGGAATTTGTTTAAATTTTAAAAAAAGGTTTTTTAAAATTTTTTGATAATAAGAAAAAAAAGGAAAATATTATTTTTTCAAGCACAAAATTTGGGAACCATTTCCTTCCTTTAATTAATTTTATTCTACATTTAAAATATTAAAACATACTTCCAAAAAACAAAATGGAAAAAACTTGTAAAATTGGGTATAATGAAAAATAATGAAAGGTTTTTCTATAGAATTAAAGGGTTTAAAAAAAGAATAAAGGGGGGAAGCTGGTTTACGTGGAAAAGTAATTTTTTAAAAGGGAAAAGTAAAAACAAACCCCTTAAAAAAAAAAAAAAAAAAAAAAAAAAAAAATTTTTTTTTGGTTTTTTTAAAAAATAAAACAAAAAATTTTTAGTAAAAACTTATCATTAGGGGCTGGGGAAACAGCCCCCCCGGGAAAAAAGTTAGTTAGTTTGAATTTTGGGGGCGGAGGGGCGGGAATTTTATTTCACGCGGTTTACACGTCAGTACTAAAAACGATTTCTTTATGCGAGTAGTTTGTGGTAATGTAGGGGTGTGTAACTTATTTTGTTTAATTTTCGCTTTTTGTTTGCCCTTTTAAAAAGTCGCAGCATGTACGTGCGAAAAAAGACCAAATGGGGACACAGTTTAAAAAAATTTAAAAGTGGACATTTCCGGGCTTAATTTTTTATGGCGGGTAAAATTTAATGTTTAGTTTTTTAAAAGCCCCTTGGGCAACATCTCCCCGAAAGCAAACAGCGTTCTTCGCAAAAAAGTGGCATAAAAAAAAGACCAAAAAAAATTTTTCATTTTATTTTGTGTTCCCCTTATTTTATGAATCATCGGGTTTTGTTTTCTAGACAAAGGGAAACATTTGTTCTTTTGGAAAAAAAAATGGGGGGACTGTAAATTACCTTAAATCGGACCCCTCGATACGAAATGTAAATGCCCTTTGCTCGTGAACAAAATAGAAAAAAAAAAAGAAAACGGGGAAATTTAAAGATAAAAAAAATGTGGTTGTGTTTTACGAAAACAACCCATCGTCAAAAAAAATTTTGGTGGTTAAGTAAGGTACGTACCCCCGGAACCACATCGGGCCCGGGATCCTGTGGGTAACTTCTTACATGTAAACCCTGTTTAAAAACCCCTACTTAAATCTTGCGGCACAAACGAAATTTTACCAAAGTTTTGCACTGAATGGATCCCCATTGCTAGTACAAAGGGGAGTGTTTCTAAAAATCCCCGAAAAGGGACCCCAATTTCACAAAAGTGCCTTATTTTCCTGAACCCCCCCAGCCGGGGTTGTTTTTCACGTTGGGGGGAAAAATGGGGCAAAGGGGCGTTTTACCACAACAAAAATTTTTATCAAGTAAAAAAAGGTTTTGGGTTTTTAAATTTAACCCGACAGCAACCCCAAGGGAAAAGGCCCGGGAAAAATTTCAAGTAGTCAGGTTAAAAAAGATTTTTCAAATATTTACAACAATTAATTTGGGCTAGCGGAGGGAAAAGAAAAAAAATTCCAAAAAGTCGCTAGTGAATTTGTTCAAATTTTGGGGAAAGATGTTCAGGCCCCCAGTTATGCGCTGTTTGAAGGGCGAAACAAATTGGTGTGTAATACGAAAAATTTTAAAGGTTTTTTGAGAAAGAAATCCCATTTTTTTATATTAAAGGGCAAATTTGGAAAGGGGGTGTGAAGATGCAATTTAAATTGTTTTTAAAAATTATTTAAAAAATGCAAAATTTTAAATCGCAGTGTCGGGAAAAGGGCCCTTTCGGCATTTAAAAAAAATTATTCCGCCCCTCGTACCACCCACGAAACAGCTGGGGGGAAAAATATCTGGGGTGATTCAAAAATTTAAAATGAGTTACGGGAAATTTTGATTCCCCCGGGAAAAACTTTTAAAACGGTAAGTGTTTCCCGCACGTTTTATAATTTATTTCTTACCTTCTATTGATGTGTAAACTTTTATGCGCTCGCACGCCCTGGCTGGTTTCCACATATTTTTTCCCCAAATTACTTTTTTAATGTTTGCAAATACAAGGACCAAAAAAGTTTTGTACAAAATCCGTATTGCAAACATACAAATTGCCAAGCTAAACTAACTGTAAATGTTAAACAGCAAACCATGAAACGGTAAGACCTACAAATTAAAATAACAGTTTTTCAATAATTGTATATTGAGATGATAAGATTTTAATGTAAATAACCCCCCCCCCCCGATTCGTTGATAGTTTTATTTTCCAGATTAAATCTTTACATACAATTTTGAAATTATATAAAATTGTCCCTTATGGTATGCGACGTACGTGTTTAAAATTCTCAAATTATGTAGTTAAAAAAATAAAATGTCATTGCATACAAAGGAGAAATAATTGAATCTATGTAAATTATTAACCCCAAAATTTTAATTTTTTTCAAAAGTGAAGATATTTTTTTAAAAAAACTTCACCAAGTTCAAGTGGTTTTTAAATTTGGTATTACCATAATAAAAAACAAATGTTTTGCTGAAAGGCCCAAAAAAAGACACAAGAAAAAAAGGGGGAAGAAACGAGGAAGGTTTTAGGTTTACAAAAAACTATTTGGCCCAAAGGTTTGGAACCCAATTTTTTTCCCTCACCAAAAACAAATTTTGGGTTTTTTTTAAAATTTAAATTACTAGAAAAAATTAAAGTTTTATGCCTTTTACCAAAAGGGTGGGGGGGAAAATATCACAATTTTTCCAACAAAGGAAATGGTGCTTTTAAATATATTACAACATTTTAAACAAAAATATGGGGATCCAAGTGGTCACAAAAAAGATTGAAGCACTGGAAAAAAGCAATTAAAAATACAAGCGTATTGGGAAAGTTAAACCGCTGTGGTATAAAAAGAAAATGATGGGCACGTATTGCGGTTTTTGGTTCCATAGGGTTTTTAAGTACTTTAACCCCGGGGCAAAAAATAATGTTCATTTGACTCTTCTGGGGAAAAATGGATAGAAAACAATAATAGATTTTTTTATTTTTATGTCCAAATGTCGTTGGGGGATTCCTGATGGGATTATTTTTACTTATAACGGGGGTCAGAGGGAAAAAAATTAACACGCACTTGAACTATTTTAAAAAATTATTTGGCAATGGGCCTTCTATGGAAATAGTTTTCCCAAAATAATTTAAGTGATGATTAACATCAGAAAGGGAAATTTACCCAAGAAAGGTTTTCCAAATTCTGTTTTTTATTTATTAATTTCATGTTTTTACAAAGTTTAATGCGTTATCTATGGGACAGTAAAAATAGTATAGATAAACAATATAGATTCATATTTACAAGTCATTTATTATTATTTTGAGATATGCAAAAGGGAAATCTCCCCCCGTTTTTTCTAATTTTTTTGCACATGATGTATAAAAAGATCCCCAAATTTTTATAATTACATGAAGAGCATTATGAAAAAAGGGGCGCCGAGGGGGCAATGTGTTTCGTAGTTGTTAGTAACCCGTGGTAATGAAACAAATAATATTGCGGAAATTTTAAAAAATTTAAAAGAGAAAATAAATAAAACCAAAGCTTTTGCATTGTCAAATGTTTGATTTTTTAAAAAACAACTTAAAAAAATTATTACCTTTAGGAAGATATCTGATAGGGTAAACAATAGACAGAGGGTATAAAAAAAATCGAAATTCTTTTAAATTTTAAAGAAAAAAAAATATGAAAAAGGAGTTATACATCGGTGATGTACGTATTTTGCTATTTTGGCAAATCCGGACCCCCCATGTAAGAACCGTAGGGGGTAAACAATTTAAATTAACATCCCACCAATTCATTATTATCATATTATTATTGTCATTATTAATTTAGCGATCTCTACTTCTTCCTTCCCTATACAACGGAAACGTGCCAGAAAGCCCGTTTTTAAAAAGGATAAAAACTCTATTGAAATTACGCCCGTATCAATTATACAAATTTGCAAAAATCTTTGAAAGCTTTATTTATTTTGTCTGCTTCATAACACTATGCCTTACGTATCATTCTCAGCAGGGGTTTTGTTGAGGAAGATCTACTTAAATGTCTTTCCATGGTCAGTTTATTAGTGAAAAAACTCGATACTCAAAAATCAAGCTGACGTAAACCCGATTTCAGCGGCCCCTTTAATCATTACCAGGGCATTAAAGGGGGGCAGCCTTTGGGTTTTTTAAAAAAAATTTGGGCATTTCCATTTGAAAAAGAAAGCCTTTTTGGGGGAAAAACCCCCCCTCCCCCGGGAAAGGGTTTGGGGGCCCCCGTTGGCGAAGACCATTAAATTTTTTACGACCCGGGGAAAAAACAGGTAAGTAGCAAAATTTTGGAAAAAACCCCAAGTCAGGAGCCCCTTTAAGGTTAAAAAAGGGTCAGTCATTTTAAAAACCAAAGGGGAAATTTAGGTTTTCAAGAAAAGGGGGGCATTTTCCCTATACCGATAGGGAGGGGTTTTCCCTAAAACAGCGTTAACTTCCCGGGGTTCCCCAAAAAATTTAAAAGAAAATCGTAATGAAAAAAATTAAAATCCCGGGGGGTTATTCCCCGGGAAAAACATAAGGCGTTTTGGCACTCATCTTCCTAGTCCTGTGGGGAGTAAAACCCCCCAAATTTATGATTAATTTGCCGGGGGCCCTGGGGGTGAAATTTATGAAAATCGTAATGAAAAAATTTATATTTTCCCGGTGTTATTCCCCGGGAAACATAATGCCCCTTTGGCAGTTATTATTTCCCACTTATAGGAAGTATTTTCCCTCGAAATCGTTAACTTCCCGGGGGGCCCCTGGGGGTAAAATTTAAAAAAAAATCGCTTTTGAAAAAATTTTAATCCGGTGTTATTCGGGGAAACATAATGCGTTTTTGGCAGTTAATTCCCAGCCCCCATGGGAGTATACACCCCAAAATTCGTTAATTGGGCCGAGGGTCCCTGGGGGTAAAATTTTAAAGAAAAGACATAAAAAAATTATATCTCCAGTTTATTCCCCGGGAAACCCTTTTAATGCGCTTTGGCAGTCATCTTCCTATCCTTTTAGGGGTAACCCCCAAATTGATTAATTTGCCGAGGGTCCCGGGGGGGTTAAAATTTTAAAAAATCGCTATTGAAAAAAAATTTATATTTTCGGGTTATTCGCCGGAAACATAATGCGTTTTGGGGCAGTATATTCCCAGCCCCCAAGGGATTAACACCCCAAATATCGTTAACTTGCCGGGGGTTTCCCTGGGGGTAAAAATTAAAAGAAAATCGCAAAAAAAAATTATATCCCCGGTGTTATTCGCCGGAACATAATGCGCTTTGGCAGTCATTTCCTAGTCCTTAGGGAGTAACTCCCCAAATAGTTTAACTTGCCGAGGGCCCCTGGGGTGAAATTTTAAAAAAAAATCGCTATTGCAAAAATTATATCCCCGGGTGTTTTTCGCCGGAACTTTTAATGCGTTTTGGAAGTTATTTTCCCCAGTCCAAAAGGGAGTTTACCCCCCCAAATATCTTTTAACTTGCCGAGGGTCCCTGGGGGTAAAATTTAAAAAAAAATCGCTATTCCCAAAAATTTATCTCCGGTGTTATTCGCCGGAACATAATGCGCTTGGCAGTTATTTTCCCCCAGTCCCATAGGGAGTATACCCCCCAAAAAATACGAAAATTTCCCGGGGTACCTGGGGGTAAAATTTAAAGAAAACCCGCTAATGTAAAAATTATATCTCCGGTGTTATTCGCCGGAACAAAATCGTTTTGGCAGTCATTTTCCCAAGTCCGTGGGGAGATACTCCCCAAATAGTTTAAAACTTGCCGAGGGCCCGGAGGTAAATTTTTATAAAAATTTCGCTAATGAAAAAATTTATATCCCCGGTTTTTATTGGGCCGGGAAACCCTAATGCGCTTTGGCAGTTATATTCCCACTCCTATAGGAAGTATATTCCTCAAAATATCTTTTTAACTTGCCGGGGGTCCTGGGGGGTGAAAATTTAAAAAAATCGTTTATTGGCAAAAATTATATCTCCGGTGTTTTTCGCCGGAACAAAATGCCCCCTTTGGGTTATTTTCCCCACTTATAGGAAGTATATTCCTGGGAATTATCTTTTAACTTCCCGAGGGCCCCGGGGGGGTAAAATTTAAAAAAATCCCCTATTGAAAAAAAATTATATCTCCTGTTTTTATTCGCCGGAAAAAAAATGCGTTTTGGCATTTATTTTTCCCAGCCCAAAAAATAAGGGAGATACACCCCAAATACCCTTTTAAATTCCCGAGGGCCCCCTGGGGGTGAAATTTAAAAAACCGCCACATAAAAAAAATTATATTCTCCTTTTGTTATTCGCCGGAACATAATCCCGTTTTGGGCAGTCATCTTCCTAGTCCTGTGGGAGATACCCCCCAAATAGGTTTAAAACCTTGCCGAGGGTCCCGGGGGTAAAATTTTTAAAAAAATCGCTATTGCAAAAATTTATCTCGGGGTTTCGCCGGAACATAAGCGTTTTGGGCCCGGGTTATTTTCCCCCCCACTCCAAAGGGAAAAGTATATTCCACAAATATCTTTCCCCCTTCCCGAGGGTCCCCTGGGGGTAAAATTTTAAAAAAAAATCGCTATTAAAAAAAATTATATTCCGGTGTTATTCCCCGGAACATAAGGGCGTTTTTGGGCATTTATTTTCCCAGTAAAAAGGGGGAGTATACCCCCCAAAATATCTTTAAATTTGCCGGGGTCCTGGGGGTAAAATTTAAGAAAATCGCACTTTAAAAAAAATTATATCTGGGGTGTTATTCGGGAAAAAATTTCGCTTGGCAGTAATCTTCCTAGCCCCTTTGTAGGGAGTTTTACTCCCAAAAGTTTAAAATTTGCCGAGGGTCCCTGGGGGTAAAATTTTTTCCCCTAAAAATCGCTATTGAAAAAATTTATATCTCCGGGGTTTTTTTTCCCCCCGGGAAAACAAAATTTGCGCCTTTGGCATTTAAATCCCCCCATTTCCCATAGGGAGTATACAAAACCCAAATACGTTAATTTGGCCGGGAGGGTCCCGGGGGTTTGGAAATTTAAAAAAAAACGCTTTTTGAAAAAATTTAAAACCCCGGGTGTATTCGCCGGAACATAATGCGCTTTGGCAGTTATTTTCCCCCCTTTCCCCCCTTGAATACCCAATTAGGGGAAGTTTATAAAAAATTTAATCTTTTTTTAATTTGGGGAAGGGAAAAAAAACCCGGGGGGTGAAATTTAAGAAAATTTAAAAAATTAATGAAAAAATTTATATCTCCGGTGTTATTCGCCGGAACATAATGCGTTTGGGGCAGCCCATTTCCTAGCCTGTAGGGAGTTACCCCCCAAAATATGATTAAACTTCCCGAGGGCCCCTGGGGGTAAAATTTTAAAAAAAAACGATAATTTTAAAAAATTATATTTTCCGGTGTTATTCGCGGAACTTTAATGGCTTTGGTAGTTATATTCCCATCCTATAGGAAGTATATTCCTCAAAATTTCGTTAAAACTTCCCGGGGGCCCCTTTGGGGGGTAAAAATTTTAAAAAACCCCCGCTATTCCCAAAAAATTATATCTCCGGTGTTATTCCCGGGGAAAAATAATGGGGTTTTGGGCGGTTATTTTCCCAGCCCCATAGGGAGTATACCCCCCAAAATTTAATCGTTAACTTGCCGGGGGTTTCCCTGGGGGGAAATTTAAAAAAAATCGAACATAAAAAAATTAAATATTTTCCGGTTTTTTTTTTTTCCCCGGAAACCCAAATGCGCTTTGGCCCAGTCTTTCCTTCCCTTTGGGTCCTGTAGGGAGTATACTCCCCAAATATGTTTAAAACTTGCGAGGGTCCCCGGGGGAGAAAATTTATAAAAAAATCGTTAATGAAAAAAATTTTTACTCCGGTGTTATTGGGCCGGAAAAAATTTCGCTTTGGCAGTTATTTTCCCCCACTCCTATAGGAAGTATATTCCTAAAATTTAATCGTTAATTTTCCGAGGGTCCCGGGGGGTAAAATTTTAAAAAAAATCGCTATTGCAAAAATTTATCCCCGGGTTTGTTTTTTCCCCCGGAACATAATGCCCCTTTTGGGCCCGTTATTTCCCCCATTTCCTATGGGGAAAGTATATTCCTCGAATACGTTAACTTGCCGATTTTTCCCGGGGGGGTTGAAATTTTAAAAAAAATCGCATTGAAAAAAATATATCTCCGGGGGTTATTCCCCGGGAAAACATAATGCGTTTGGCAGTTTAATTCCCATGCTATGGGGAGTATACCCCAAAAAAACCCATCTTTAAATTTCCCGAGGGTCCCGGGGGGGAAAATTAAAAAAAATTCCCACAAAAAAAAAATTATACCGGGGTTTTATTCGTCGGAAACATAATCCCGCTTTGGCATTTCCTTTTCCCTAGCCCTGTAGGGAGTATACCCCCCAAAAATATGATTAACTTGCCGAGGGCCCCTGGGGGTTTAAATTTAAAAAAAAATCGCTTTTTGAAAAAAATTTAATATCCCCGGGTTTGTTTTTCGCCGGAAAATAATGCGCTTGGCAGTTTATTCCCGGGCCCATGGGGAAAGATACCCCCCAAAATATCTTTAAACTTGCGAGGGTCCCGGGGGGTTAAAATTTTAAAAAAATCGCTTTTTGAAAAAATTTATATCCCCGATTTTCGCCGGAACAAATCCCTTTTGGGTATTTAAATTTTTTCAAGTCCTTGGGGAGTATACGCCCCCAAATATTGTTAACTTCCCGAGGGTCCCTGGGGGTGAAATTAAGAAACCCGCAAATCCCAAAAAAATTATTTCTCCGGTTTTTCCCCTTTCGGAAACATTTGCGATTTGGGCGGGAAATTTTCCCTAGCCCTATAGGGAGTTTTATTTTTTACGATTGTTAACTTCCCGTTGGCAAAGAGTTTAAAATCTAAAGAAAAGGAGAACTGAGTTGACAAAAATTCCAGAATCAAATTGGGGAAGAGGGAACAGCTGAAGAAAAAACCGGAGAAAAGGGGGAACAAAAACAAGCAAGCCCCAAATTCACTGGGTCATATAAAAAAATTTAAAAAAAAATAGTTTAATTGGGGCCCCCTTTTGGGGCAACCCAAAGATCAAGTGAAAGCATCAGAAGTTATGAAAAAAACCCATGGGGTCCCCCCTTTCCCAAAACGCTGAACTGAAAAAATTAAAAAAGGGAAAACATTAGTTCACGGAAGTTTTGTAGAAGGAAAGGAGACCTAGAAGAGGCATTTTCTTTTTTTTTTTAAAAAATTTTTAAAGGGTGTAAAGAAATAAAAAAAATTTTCGATTGTTCGGAAATAAGAAACTGGAAACAATGTTATAATAAAAAGCAAGGGTTTTTAAAATTTTCCCCGGAAGAAAATTGTAGAAGAAAAAATATGTGAATAAAAACCAAAAATTGATTTTAGAAGTGGACTTATAATTTAGGGAAAAAACCCCCAATTCTTATTTTTGAAAAATCAGATGGTTTTATTGAAGTTTGTGGTTTAATAGAATTAAGTTTCTCATAAGTATAAAGATTATAATAATAAACTTTATTCCCCCAACAGGATACCCCAATTCCAGGACAAAATAAAAAAACCGAATTATTTTGAAACATAATACAAAGAGAAAAATAAAATTTAATACTTAATAAAAGAAACGGGAAAAATAAAAAAAAAAAAATAAAAAATATATACTCCCCGATTAATGCCCCCAAAATTTTTGATCCTTTTTATAAAAAATTTTGTTTTTCTTAAAAATTGACGATTTTTTAAAAGGATGTATCCAATCCCCCCATTACCGGTGAAAGGGTTTTTACTAAGGTAATAAAAAGAAATGGAGTGTTTTGTATTTTTTTACTTTTAAAGGAATCTAAATTGTAAAGTTAGAAAAGATAACAAATTTTTAGGAAAACCTTGTTCCCCAAAATTAGCAGGCTTTTACTTTTTTACTTTTACCTGCAATGTTTTCCCTCTGTTGAAATTATTCCTCATACGGGGAAAAAAAAAAGGCGATACTTAAACAATTTACCCTTCTGCCAAAGGATTGGGTTTAGGGATGTTAACTATTTTTAAAAAACACCCCTGATAGGCGGAAAAGTAGGTTTCGTTTTAGTAAAAAAAAAAAAAAATTTTTTTTTCCCTGATAAACCTTAGATGCTGGGGAGGGGTTTTTTTAGCTTTGCTTTTTGATATAATTTCCCTTAATTTGTTGAAGGGACAATTTGATTCTCCACCGTTTTCTATAAAGTTATCTACTATCGTTTTCGCAATCAGTCCCCCCCTTACCCCTGTATTTTACATCAAAGAAAAAATTTTCCAAACCCGCCATTTTTAAAGAAAATAAACCCCCACTGCGCTTTTTTAATTTTAAATATTCCAAGAAGGAATACATTTTTTTGATTTCCCAAAACTTTGCCTTTTAAAAGGTAAAGAAAAGGGTTTCCCCTTCAAATGATTCTAAAAAACTTTTAAAACGACCAGTAACTGAATGCCAATTTGCAATGGGGTTGGCAAAATCTCCTAAGGGGAAAAACCATCTTTTTAAAAAGAAAAGGGCAATTTAATTGCGGGCATGTTTTGGTATAAATTTTTTCGAACAATTCATTAAAAACCAAGCTTTAAGGAGAAAAGTTATGAACGGGCTAAGGGGGGAAAAATCAAACACCCGCCCCCTAAACATTTTTCCCAAATTTTTGCCCCCATGCTTTTTCGATGCACCCCAAAACCCCCAAACTTTCCTTCCGAAACAATACTGTGAATTTTTTGCAGAAAAGGGATAATAAACAATACAAAAAACAAAAGCGCCACCGAGTTTTTCCCTAGCGAAATCCCCTGGATATAATTTTTTTAACTTCACAATAATTTTTGGGGGTAGACCCCCATATATAATTTGGGTTCCCGGAATAGTATCAAAATTTTTAAAAATCTTTCCCCCAGTGATAGATTGCAGCTTTAAATTTCAACGTTTTTTTAGATATTCTTACTATTTAAACCCCGGAAGGGACCTCAAAAGGGTCTGTCCTTTGGGCCCTGCTAAATTTTTTTTATATGAATGATTTAGGGAAAATTTTGGGTTTACAAACAAATTTTATCCTTTTTTGCGGGCGAACAAAAACGATTAATTATAAACAATCTTTAAAAAAGATCTGAAATGAAACTGAAGATATGAAATAAACATTTTAAAAATTTGGTTTTTTGCAAATAAGCTTTGGGATTAATCTAGATAAAACACAGACACAATTATTCACATTACGACCTTTTGTAAATATTTTACCAAAAGGGGAAACCTTTTTTAAAAAATTTTTAGGGTTTATCTGAGGAAAAATTTTCCCCTTTAGGGAAAATCATGTCGATGCTTTTTCCAAAAAAAATGTCATCGACCCAAATTTTTTTGGGTCGATCTTTAAATTACAAATGGGCAGTTAATTTTCTAAAAGTGTTTTACCCATGGTCTTTCAATCCCCCGATGGCAGTGGGAAAAATAACGCCAAAAGCGCATTTTGTTCCGGGAATAACATCGGAGAAAAATTTTTAAAGTGCGATTTTTTTAAATTTTACCCCCAGGGACCCTGGGAAAATTTAAAGATGTTTTTTCGGATATAATCCTGTAGCACGGGAATATAAATGCCAAAGCGCCCCCCTTATGTTTCCCGGGGAAAAAAAACAAAAGGAGATTTTAATTTTTTCATTAGCGATTTCAAAATCTCACCCCCAGGGACCCCCCCCCCCCGGCAAAATAATGATATTTGGGGAGTATATTCCCCATAGGACTAGGGGAAAAGACTGCCCAAAACGCTTTATTTTTGGGGAAAACAACCCGGGGAATAATTTTTTTCATTTGCGATTTTTTATAAAAATTTTAAAACCCCCCGGGGGCCCTCGGCAAGTTTAAAGATAATTGGGGATATACTTTCCCCCCCCCCATAGGGTAGGGAAAATGAATGCCCAAAACGCTTTATGTTCCGGCGAAAAACAGGAGATTAAATTTTTTACATTAGCGATTTTTTTAAATTTCCCCCCCAGGGACCCCCGAAGTTAACGTTTTTTGAGGAATATACGCCCTACGGGGTGGGAAATAAAAGCCAAACGCATTAGTTCCGGGGGAAAAACACCCCGGGGATATAATTTTTTCCTGTGCGATTTCTAAATTTCACCCCCAGGGGCCCTCGGCAAGTAACGATATTTGGGGTGTATACTCCCCGTAGGTGGGAATATAAAATGCCAAAGGGGCATTTTGTTCCCGGGGAATAATACCCGGGGGAAAATAATTTTTTCATTTTTCGGGTTTTTTAAATTTTCACCCCCAGGGAAACCCCCGGCAAGTTAACGATATTTGAGAAATATAAGCCCTACGGGAGTGGGAATATAAATGCCCCAAAACGCATTTTGTTCCGGGAAATAACCCCCGGAGAAAATAATTTTTTTCATGTGGGGATTTCTTAAAATTTTAAACCCCCGGGGGCCCTCGGCAAGTTAACCCAAGTTTTTTGGTATTTTTACTCCCTATAGCACGGGGGAATTTTAACTGCCAAAAAGGATTATGTTTCCCGGGGAAAACACCCCCGGGGATATAATTTTTTTCATTAGGGGATTTTCATAAATTTTACCCCCCCGGGGGCCCCCGGGAAGGGAAGATATTTGGGGAGTATACTCCCTATAGGGGCTAGGGAAAATGACTGCCAAAGGGCATTTGTTCCGGCGAATAACACCGGAAAAAAATTTTTTAAAAATTAGCGATTTCATTAAAAATTTTACCCCCGGGAAACCCCCGGCAAGTTAAGAAAATTTGGGGAGTTTTACTCCCTATAGGGAAATGGAAGATGATGCCAAAGCGCATTATGTTCCGGCGAAAACACCCGGGGATATAATTTTTACATTTGCGATTTTTAAAAATTTCAAACCCCCCGGGGCCCCCGGCAAGTTAACGAAAATTTGGGGGGTATTCCCTATAAGAAATGGGAAATTTTAACTGCCCCAAAACGCCCTTTTGTTCCCGGGAAATAAAAACCCGGGGATATAATTTTTTTATTGCGTTTTTTTAAAATTTTTACCCCCCCGGGACCCTCGGAAAATTAACCATATTGGGGTGTTTTACTCCCTGTAGGATGGGAATAACCCGCCAAAGCGATTTTGGGGTTTCCCGGGGAATAATACCGGAGATATTATTTTACCTTAGCGATTTTCAAAAATTTTACCCCCAGGCCCGGAAAGGGTAAAAATATTTGGGGTGTAAACCCCTGTAGGGGTGGGAATATAAAGCCCAAAACGGGATTTGTTCCCGGGAAAAAAACACCCGGGGATATAATTTTTTAAATTTGCGATTTTTTTATAAATTTCAAAAACCCCGGGACCCCCTCGGAAACTTTTAAACATATTTGGGGAGTATACTCCCCACAGGACTAGGAAGATGACTGCCCCAAAACGCATTATGTTCGGCAAATAACACCGGAGAAAATAATTTTTTTAAAGTGGATTTCTTAAATTTCACCCCCAGGGACCCCCGGCAAGTTAACCATATTCGGGGGGGTATACTTTCCCGTAGGGGGGGAATTTTACCTGCCCCCAAAACCCCAATATGGTTCCCGGGGAATAATACCGGGGATATAAATTTTAAAAATTGCCCATTTTTTTTAAATTTTTTCCCCCAGGGACCCCGGCAAGTTTAAAGTATTTGAGGAAATTTCGCCCCCAGGGAGTGGGAAATTTTAACTGCAAAGCGCATTTTTGGGGGCCCGGGAATAACACGGGAAAAATATAATTTTTTTCCCGTGCGATTTTCTTAAAATTTTTCCCCCCGGGGCCCTCGGCAAATTAAAAGATTTCGGGGTGATACTCCCTGTAGGGGCTGGGAAAATAAAACCCCCCCCAAAACGCATTATGTTCCGGCGAATAATACCCGGGGGTTATAATTTTTACATTAGCGTTTTTAAAAATTTCACCCCCAGGGTCCCTCGGCCCCAAGTTAACGATGTTTTTTTGGGATATACTCCCTGTAGCACTGGGGAAAATAAACTGCCAAAGCGCATTAGTTCCGGCAAAAACACCGGAGATATAATTTTACATTAGCGATTTTATAAAAAATTTTACCCCCCGGGACCCCCGGGAAGTTTAAAGAATTTTTGGGGGGTTTTACCCCTATAGGACTAGGAAGAGACTGCCAAAGCGCTTTATGTTCCGGCGAAAAAACCGGAATAAAAATTTTACATTAAACCCATTTTCCCTAAATTTCACCCCCCGGGACCCTCGCAAGTTAACCAAAATTTGGGGTTTTTTAACTCCCGTAGGACTGGGAATATAACTGCCAAAGGCATTATGTTTTCCCGGGGA
Organism: Dynastes maya; assembly: GCA_029619315.2. Taxonomy (NCBI): domain Eukaryota; kingdom Metazoa; phylum Arthropoda; class Insecta; order Coleoptera; family Scarabaeidae; genus Dynastes; species Dynastes maya. Next base: position 621,525 of record JAROYE020000029.1, read on the forward strand.
ATAATACCGGGGAAAATAATTTTTTCCCTTAGCGATTTTTTTAAATTTTACCCCCAGGGACTCTCGGCCCAAGTTTAAAGAAATTTTAGGAAATTTTTAGCCCTTAGGGAGGGGAATATAAAATGCCCCAAAGGGATTATGTTCCGGCAAAAAACACCCGGGATTAAATTTTTTATGTGCGATTTTCTTTAAAATTTACCCCCAGGGACCCTCGGCAAGTTAAAGATGGGTTTTTTGGGGATATACTCCCTTTTTAGGGACTGGAAATAAAATGCCAAAGGGGCCCCCCCCCAAAATTTTGTTTGGCCCAATAAAACCGGAGATATAATTTTTACATTTTGCGATTTTAAAAATTTTACCCCCGGGGGCCCCGGGAAGTTAAGGGTATTTGGGGGAGTTAATCCTTAGGACTAGGAAGATGACCCCGCCAAAGCGATTTTTTTCCGGCGAATTTAAAACCCCGGGGATATAATTTTTAAAATTACCCCCATTTTCATTTAAGGTTTTTTTACCCCAGGGGGCCCCCGGCAAGTTAAACCCTATTGGGGGGTATATCCCTGTAGGGGTGGGAAATTTAAAGCCAAGCGCAAATTTTGTTTCCCGGGGGAATAATACCGGAGAATAATTTTTTTATTAGCGATTTTCTTAAAATTTACCCCCAGGGACCCTCGGGAAGGGAAAGATATTTTTAAAGGGAAAATACGCCCTATGGGGGGTGGGAAAATAACCCGCCCAAAAAGGGATTATGCCGGCGAATAACACCCGGGGATATAATTTTTACATTACGATTTTTTATAAGTTTCCCCCCCAGGTAAACCCCGGAAGTTAAAACCCTATTTGGGGTGTTTTACTCCCCTTTTTGGACTGGGAAAAAACTGCCCAAAGGGGCATTTTGTTTCGGCGAATAATACCGGAGATATAATTTTTACAAGCGATTTTTAAATTTCACCCCCAGGGACCCTCCCCGGGAAAGGTTTTCGATATTTTTGGGGGAAAATTACGGGCCCCATAGGAAAATAGGGAAAAGCTGCCAAAGCGCATTATGTTCCGGCGAATAAACACCGGAATAGAATTTTTTCCCTTAGCGATTTTTTTTAAATTTAGGGGGAAACCCCGGCAATTTAAAAGTGTTTAGGGAATATACTCCCCATCGGTATAGAAAAGGGGTGCATCTTCTTTTCTTTTTTAAGGGAACCTGTAAATTTTCCCCCATTTGGTTTTTAGTAAAAATCGTAGCGGTTTTTCTTAAAAATTTCCGTTATTATGGACGTTTACTGGACGGGTTTGGGTTTTCCTAAAAATTGGATGGGTATCTTGGCTGCTGTTTTCACAACCCGGTTTTTATCCCTGTCCGGTTGGGGTTATGCCGAGACCCTGAAAATTTTATCTACCAATTTGGGTTTTGGAACGTGACCCCCCCCATTTACAATTTTAACCCGGATGTAATTACCAAGTGGTGTTCAACCTTTTAAAAATAAAGTTTAAATAATAAAAAGGTTTGTTTCTCTCTTTCACCAGAAAAGTTAATTTCATTGGGTTTCGACATGGGTCGATACATAATTCCTTTTTTAAAAGGGCCAATACTGGAGGGGGACTTGGGTTTTTACTGTTTGATTCTCGGTGAGTTTTTCCCCCTAAAATCATTTCAATTTTGTAACTCTGCTTTAAAAAGTTTTGGTTTCGTTCTAGTACTTGTAAATTATTTAATTCCATGGGCTTTTTTGAAAATTTTACTTTAGCTTTGTTGCCAGCAAAACCCGGAATATGCGTCGCTGTCTGGTCACCCCCATTAGGGATATCTTCAGCTAGCCATCGAAAAGGTACAAAAGGCGTTCTTTAAATATGGGGCTTTTAAAAGTGGGGGTTTATCCGGGACGCGGCAAGATTACGATTCGTTCCTGGGAAAGACCGGGAAATTTGGGGTCACTTATACCCCCGCCTGGGGTTGCAGGGGGTTTAAATTTTTCTGGGAAAGGGCGTGCAGGCATGTTGATTCTCCCAAATTTTTTTTTCCCCTTTTTAATTTCCTTGTGCCTCCGCATTTCCTCCCGTTCTCCTTCTACCTTTTCATTGCCTTTTCCTCGTACTAACCTTCTCCAGAGTTCCCCAATAGTAGCCATGTGCCGTAATGCGAAAATATTTTACAATGACATTTTTTTTTGATTCAATTCATAATTTAGTTTAAGTTTTTTTCTCTCTCTTGTTTTCTTTCATTTCATTTATAGTGTATGTATTTAAATTTAGATGTCCTGTAATTGGGAAACCGTTGGAAAAATAAATGGTATTATTATTATTATTATTATTATTATTATTATTATTATTATTATTATTATTTATTCTTAAGAACGATCCTCACGAAAAAAAATTATTAGCCAAGATATTAAATGAGAATGCTAGGGTGTCATCTGGCTGGTTTAATAATTTAAAAAAAGATATGAACGAAGATGAATGTAATACAAGTGTTGAACTTCCTAGTCTTATACACCAAACGAAAGAGACAATACAAGTATTGAAAGCAGACGAAAATGCAAATTCTTTCTCTGTAGACGAGATCGCAGAAGCAAAAAGGAAATTAGAAGAGAGTATGGCGACGATTTTAGAAAAGTTTGACAATAACCCAGATATATACGTTAATCCGGCAAGAAAATTTAGTGATCTAGTGAATGGTATAAAGACAGACTCTTCAATGATATCTGTTCTTTATACCTTTGGAAAGTACTCTGGTCTACCAATAAAAAGGAGAATTGGTGTACAACCAACAGCTATAGCTAGCAGGGGTCCGCATTAGGAGGAAGATATGCTACTTCCGGTAGACCTCCGAAAAGCCACAAGGATCATCCATATCCTATAAAAAGAAGATGTCATGCTATGGATTTACCTGTTCCAAAAAGAAGTAAACCTCATTAATTAACATATCTTGCAGAAAATGCGTAACATATAAAAATATGTTTAAAAATATATGTATATTTTTTAATTATGCAATATTAAATTAAATGTTACAATACCCTGTCGTGCAAGTGCAGGTGCTGCATTTGTAAATTAATACACTGATTTGTTTTAAAAGTTGTTTTTAAAAATAATGCTGTGTTAAAAACTTAGAAAATGAAATACAACTTTCCGATCTTTACAGTATAAATTATATGTTTTTACGTATTACACAATAGACCATTAGTTTAAACAATAGTTGGCTGCAATAATAATATTTAACACCAATAATATTAATCTTTCAAGAATTATTAATTACGATTGTTATTAAATGAAAACAATTTTTCCCATGTAGCCAAGATATTCATTACAAAATTATAAAATAAAAATAAGTTTAGAATACAAAAACTTGTGTATACGACAAACATAAATATGTTTCTAATTATATGCAAGATAATTAAACTGTATACAATTTATCTTCTTCGGACACATTTAAATTTATATTTTGAATTGCTGCCAGTAACAAATGCACGAATCATGGCATCCTCATTCACAAGTGCACTAGGGATAGAAATGTCGCAACCCCACGTTGGGTATCGCGCTTGCTCACTCAGGGCCTCAATTTTGACATCATCCATTTTATTAAGTTTTAAAAATTCAACCAAATAGTTTATGGTTTCTGGAATAGGTACGCTGGGGAAAAGTGAACAAACATCAAATGATACCAAAATTTCCCCGTCTTCTAATTCAATATTACCTTATTTACAAAATCTAGTGAATTTTCTACTTTAATTACAATTTACACGTGAATCTATACCCGAAACTATTGGTCTCACAGATCTTCCCGGCTTGTGGATTTTTGGTAGATAATACATTTTTGGAATTGTCGGGTTTGGTATTGACAGTTTTAACTTAAGGTTCACATTAATAAGTTTTGGGCAATTTTTCAGAACCTCTTTTGTTTCTCTAATCATGGATGGTTACGGATTCTTTCTTAATTCCTTATAAGATCCTGTTAACAGCAAATTGTTGACGCGGTTGAAATAATTCGGCTTGTCCAAAATAACTACTCTGTTTTCTTTATCTGCTTTTAACTAAAAACAATTTTTATTTTCGATGTCTTTAATATACCTGAGATCACCCGTGTTATTTCTCAAACTTTTTGCAAGGTTCACGTTTTTTTGAAATTGTAATTTTGTACGCGTTTCTTACATAATCTTTCGTTGTGGTGTCTAGGTTTTTAGTGGACGTTTTCGCTGACGTAATGAATCCTTCCGCCGGGATTTTTCTTCCACTGCATTTTCCTTCCACAGAATATCGAAAGGTATTGGTAAGATATGAACGTATGTTTCAATTCGCGAAATATACTCAAAAACCTTCGTGTCAGTCCGAAAAATAAACAGGACATGAAAGAGAAGTCGGGAATTTATAAAATTGCATGTAGTCATTAGGTCATACGGTTGAGGATGGGCACTTACGAGTCCTTAAAACAGTTGTTCCGAATTAATTAATAACTTGTGTGGTGCGGAGTGTACCGATACTTTAGTACTGTATGCCATACTGTCCCACAGCTCTTGCTATCATTATTCCTAATACCAAGACTTACCAGATTTTTTTGATACAAGGCTTAAATTAACCACTTCAAAAGCACGATCGAGAGCAAAGTTATGTCAAAAAAGACCGATAAAGCAATCTCTCTATTATAAAGTACCTCGGGCACACAATGAATTCAATTTGCGTAGCCAGTGTATGCGCATATGTTCTTGGTCAATTGCCTGTGGAAAGTTTTCCTTCTAGTTTTGTCTCTATTTTTGTGACAAATTCTATCCATTAAAATATTTTGTTCATAATTTAAGGTTCTACTAGCCTTGCTTATTGCATATACGACGGAATGTAGATTCATGTTAGGTTTATGTTTATTTATCTGCTCGATATATAGGTACTATATATATGGAAAATCGAAACTAACTTTGCTGTATCTTAAATTAAGCCATTTTTCTTTATGATGAGAACGATTACCATAACTAAATAATACTTACTAGTTTTAGTTTTAATTTGTTACCATTACTAAATGTAATTCCTTTTTAGGCAATTTTCTCTAAACAACAGAAAAATAAACATTATGTCCATTTATACCCTAATACATATATGGGCAACCCCCGGCCCTCCACCAGCTTCAATCCGGCCCGCGAGAGAAATTCAAATAACGCGCTAAAAAAATTAAAGATTTAGCACACATAGTTTATTTGTAATTACCGTCAACCAACCTAAAACTTATTTATTCAAATCATAAAGACTAAAATCGATAAATAATATTATAAGCCTACGCAATCGAACGCCACAGATCGAGTCAGAAATAGTCGTTAGAAAGAGACAAACAGATAAACATTCGGAAGGCCGCCCGATGACTTCGAAGCGCTCCAGAACCGACTGTTATTCATAACGCGGCTAGCATCGCATATTCGCGTACGATCGAGAGTATTCTAGTTGCTTATTGCGGGTAATATATAAACCGCTCAGCGCGCGTGTCAACTCATTACTTCTTAACAACTGATAAGAAAAGTCGCGGGAAATATTCAAGCAAATTCAGCTCAGAAGAAAAAAAATCTATCAAGATGTCTGGTTTAAAAAAGCGGAAAGTGGACACAGTATCCACAGCTGAGGGTTTTCGCACGAAAAATAATTTGCACATTCGGAAGCACGTATAAATGTGAACAGTTTCTTTCAATCATGAAAATTCATAAGAATAAGCATCGTACTCGGCTTACAGATGTTAATTTAGAAAACACTTTGCGCCTATGTACTAGTGATATTGACTCCAATATTAATCATCTTGTTTCTCAATTTCAAACTCAAGTTTCTCATTGATTTTCATTTGATTTTTCTATCTTTTTTTGTTAATTTGCTTTTTATATGTTTGATTATGCTATTATAATTCTAATAAATAAAAAAATGTGTGAATTTTTATCGCCTTTTTATTCACTACTACCTACTTATTTCTTACCTACGGCCCGCGACCTGATTAAGTCCCGAAATTACGCCCTCAGCTAAGCAAAGGTTGCCCATACCTGCCCTAATACATTGTTTCTCAAGCGACAGCACATACACAGCAAGACTTCATATGCCGCTATTCATTAAATTACTGTTATTCACAGTCTGCATAAATATTACCAATACGTGCATCTAACAAATTGTACAGCATTTAGAAATTAGAATCTCCTGTCGCTTTATTAGGCCTCCGTACGCACGACTTCGAAAATAACGTACAGACATGCGAACACGGGTTCATATTGTGTGCAGAGCGAGCTATCTCTCGGCGAGCTCTAACCTACATTATCAATCACATAAACGGTTGGATCTACACAAATTACGCCAAATACGTACATTGGTAATGATACTTTGCAGCGTCGCTTAGCTAGTCATTTCGCAATTGAATCTAACGTGCATGAAATATTAGAAGAGTATTCTTTTCTATTCTGATTTCATGCTTAAGTCATATGTTACATTCTTCTCCGTTACATAAGTTACACCCACATCTAAGGTCAAGACACTATAAATTTCTAGGGTAAATCCTTATAATTTTATAGCTTAACTGTTAGATGTAAGAAACGTCTTTTGTTGTAGAAGATCGCCTTCTCTCCTGAGTATTATTTATTAATAGCAGTTAATAAATTGTGAAGAGAAGATGCGAGTTTTGATCGTGTTTGTATGTATACAAGGGGTTTCTATAAGTTAATAATAAATGGCTTAGACACCCCTCCTGGGGATTTCGCCGCTTCAGATGAAGGTTTCTAGATCCCTTATTAAGGGGAGGATCAGTCCCTGTTCCTTCCTATTCCACTCTTGCGCATATCCTTCTCCACTCCGTTCTATCTTTAGCTTTTTCTTTTGCCTTATCGATCCCTATCCTCTTCAAGTCTTCCCTCACTTCACTCATTCAGCTAGATCTCGGTCTTCCCCTCCTTCTTTTTCCCGATGGCTCCCAATTTGTCATTATATTTAATATCTTGTCCTCTCCCGCTCTCCACATACACCCCAACCACTTTGCTCTTTGCTGTTTTATCTTCTTAACTATATCTTCTCCACATTCTTTCGCTACTTCCTCATTTGTTCTTATCCTATATTCCAAATTTTTCATTCTAACTGGTCCAAGTATTGATCTCAGTATTCTTCTCTCCGCGACTCTTAAATTTTCTTCATCCCTTTTTGTCACTGTCAGTGTTTCCGCTGCGTACATTATCACTGGTCTTATGGTTGCTCTATAAATTTTTATCTTTGTATTCTTTGAAAGATTTTTGCTTCTTAGTAGGTGTTTATTTATATGTAGAGCTTTGTTGGCTGCCATTGTTTCCTCCTTTATTTGCATTTCTCTATTACCATCATTTGTAATGGTGACTCCCAATATTTGAACTTGTCTACTTCCTCAAAAGTATACTTCCCCACTCTAATTTTTCTGTTGCTCAGCTCTTTTCCTATTCTCATTATTTTTGTCTTGTTCTCATTTATTTTCAATCCTATCCTCTTACCTTCATCTACTATTTCTTTTAAGATGTTATTCATTATCTCCGTCTTTTTTGCCATGATTACTACGTCATCAGCGTACGCTACTAATTGTCCCCATCTCGTTCTTATTGTACCCTTATTGACTCTTCTGGTGATGTACTCCAGTACTATATTAAATATGGTTGCCGACATCGCATCTCCTTGCCTAACTCCTTTATTTATAGCAAACTCTTCAGCTTCACCTTTACTTGTTATTACACTAGCTTTTGTTCCATGCATTGTCATTGCTACAAGTCTTCTTAGTTTTGTTGGTACTTCTAACTCCTTCATCGCTAACATAATCGTATTTCTATTTAGAGAATCAAACGCTTGCTGAAAATCTACGAAAAGCAGTTCGAGGTTTATATTATGTTGATAAGCTTTTTCTACAATTTGTTTAACTATGTGTATTGAACGGAAAACGGAATTGAAAGATAAAAAACTGTGGTTGTGTGTGGACGAAACCACAGATCGTCAAAAACATTCTGTGGTTAATGTAATGGTATGTACAATGGAACCACATCGACCGTCATCCTCCTTCTTACTTGCTTCCAAAAGAGTTATAAATGGTACTGCTGATAAGATTTTAAAGGTGGTGTTGAACTTATTGAACAAATTTGAAGTTTCAACTAACCAACTTTTAATGTTTATGAGTGATGGTGCCGCAAACATGCGTTCTTTGGGCTGATCTCTTAAAGAACACAGTGGTAACTTCTTACATATAACGTGTAAAATCCATACTCTAAATCTTGCGGCACAAACGGTTCCTACATGTTTTCCACTAGTAAATGCATTGATTGCTAGTACAAAGGCAATGTTTCTGAAGTCCCCGAAACGTACCCGACTATTTCACAAACTGTGTCCTGATTTACCTGAACCACCACAGCCGATTGTTACACGTTGGGGAACATGGTTGCAGGTTGCGTTTTACTACAACAAATATTTTGATCAAGTAAAGAAGTAAAGAAAATTCAATCCGACAAAAGCTGCAGCAATCAAGAAAAGCCAGGAAGTATTTCAAGATAGTCAGGTTAAACGAGATTTACAAACTGTTCACAACGGACTGGCGGAGGGAATAGAAAAATCACAAAATGTTTCGATGTCGCTAGTGGATTCTGTTTAAATTGTGAATGATGTTCGCGCACAGTTATGCGCTGTAGAAGGCGAAACAAATTGGTGTGTAATACGAAAATTTGAAAGTGTTTTAGAGAAAGACTCCGATTTTATTATATTGAGACAAATTTGTGAAGGTGCGTGTGAAGATGCATTAAGTTGTTTCAAAGATTATTTTAAATATGCAAATATAACATCGCTAGATGTCAAACGGTCGTTTTCGGCATTAAAAAAATTTATTTCCGCACGTCGTACTCACTTGACTGAAACAGCTGTGGAAACATATGTAATGATTCAAATTTTAACAGATGTTACCCAGTTTTGTGATTTCACGGAAAACTTTTAAAACGGTAAGTGTTTCAGCACGTTTTATAATTTATTTCTTACCTTCTATTTTATGTGTAAACTTTTATGCGTTCGCCACGCCTCTAGCTGTTACCGCATATTTGACCAGGTTAATAATGGCTATCTACTTATACTAAGAATTTTTCAAATTTTCTGCAAGATTTCCTTGAGTTAACAAATGTCTTATTTTATTACAAGTATATACTTCTCTTTAGCGTAGAAAAAAAACGCTAAGAACATACTTCTTTTGATTTAAAACAGTTATTCTATTATGGATAATTGAAACAGTAGTTTTCTTGAATTGAGGCGAACAGTCTTGATACAAGTTAACGTTTCTCTGCGTGTAGGTGGATAGGCTGTATATCTTAAATCCATGATTTTGCGGAATATTAAAACGTACTGATGATATGGAATCGTGTTCTAGATTTAAAAAAATGCATACAAAATTCCACTATTGAGCATAAAGTGTCATCATTCTTGTTTAACTTTGATGATAAAGTGCAAGATTGTGATCAACAAAAACAAATCCAGATGCTTGTATTTATATTCACGCAAAGTATCCTTAGCCACTCGTCGGTCGACTCAAATATAACTCACGTTAATTTCCTCAGGGTAAACGCAGCATATCTTCATGCTTGTGTACGCCAGCTTATTACGAAAATATTCGCTGTGGGTCATTCTAAAAATAGCCATGCCGAGCACTGACAATTTTTTCACTCAAAATGCTAGGATTTCCATTGCATTAGCATATCGTTACACCCACCTACCTTCGACAAATTGCACCCCAATTACAATTTGTCCGCGTGCTGCGTGGACATAAAATTTTAATAACAATCCTAGTCTCCAAGGGGCACTTAAAAGCTGTCCCTGGAAACGAAAAGGAAATATAAACTAAGTCGACCGTAACTTTCTGCTTTGTAGTCGTAATTGTTGCGGATGCTTACGAAAGACACCCTTAATACTCGAGCGCAACACTGTAGGTACGTACTTTTTTAACGCTGCTTTTCCGCTTCTTACCGGTGAGACGTTCTACTTATTTAGCGCTCTAGAAATTAATAACACTTCCTGTCTCGTGCCGCGCGTCTTAAGGAAAAGTATAACCATAAAAGTAAATTGACCGCGAGCTCATTACTTACACTCGTATATAATGAAGCGTACGAAGGAAAAGGGTTTTTAATAAGAGAAGGGACGCATCTGTCAACGAAAACATGCTGTCGCTACCCTTTTCTCATATGATGTAAGTCAATTAAATGGTTATGACGTGAGAGTTACGCTTGAACATTTGGGATTAGACTCAAATCATTTTATTGGCAGTAAAAAAGTGGGTTATAAAGTTGTGGAGACGGAAGCGAACGTATCTCTCTTGAGACGATATTATTACCCGTTAATATTGTTTTATTTTTGAGCACTATAAAACGTATATATTCGCACTCTATTAAATAAAGACACATTAACTTCATATATGCACTATAAATGATAGTACCTATAATATAGCATGCACAATACGTCGAAAGCTAAACTTCGCCACGAAGTTAACACTGCTATATTACCTACCCATGTTGTGTGGAAACAGCACATATACAGGTATAATAATAATAATAATAAACTTTATTCGCCCAACAGGATACCCCAATTACAGGACGAAATAATAATACGAATACATGTGCACATAATACAAAGAGAAAAATAAAATATAATACTTAATAAAAGATAACTGAAAAATAATAGAGAAAAAAATAATATATAATACTCCACCCATTAATGCATAGCGTCACCGACAAAAATATCTGCATAATATTTATTTGCATTCACACACATGTTTTTTAACTGGCGATTTCCCGCAGCACATTAGTTCTTGCAGTTAAAGGCCGAAAAGATTGAACACTACGCGAAGACAAACGAGGAACGTTTCAAATTAATTTTTTACAGCAGATATGCGCAACGGGTTTGATTGTCAATAAGTTTGTAGAGAACCGCGCACTGCAAATTTGCCTTCTTTCCGAAATACTCCGGACCGCATGTCGTTCCAATAATGTGGTATAGTCTATAAACCCCCCACTGGATATATACCGTCGATCCTAAAAGATAGGAATTTCAGGAACCTTCGCTGTACTCTCTCAATAGAATCCTCGTAGGATTGATAGTAAGGTACATACAATGGAAGCATACTCTAGCCGGCTTAAACAAATGCCATACCGTTTTCAAAGAGTTGATTCGTGAAGTATTCGAAGATCGTATGATAACCCAACATGCTGGGGGCCGAGGAACACGTTCTGCAAAAACACTTTTTTAAAGGAAGTTGACATCAAGATAACTCCTGGGTTTTTTAGGGTCTCGCTCCTCTGCAGGGGGTAACCGTTTAAACTGTACGTGTAGGCAAGCTTTTTACTTTGGAGTATATGTTAAATGTGCATTTGTTCATTTAACAAAAACTATTTTTTTGGCACAGGGAAACTGATCAATACTCATTTGCAGTTTAACCATATCATTAATGGAATCAATTTTTGGGGTACACCTTCAACATCTGCAAAAAGCAAAGGGTCACGGTAAACGTTTCCCAGATCGTCGGGAAAAAGCACAAAGAGAAAAGGGCCCAAAATTTGGACCTTTGTGAACACCTGACGTAATAGCATATTCACATGGCTGAAGCCATTATAGAAAACAAACATGCCCGTTTTTTTAAGTAGGACTCCACCGATCTCGAAGGCGAGGTGACATGCCAAAAAAAATTTAAATTTAAAGAGCATAATATCATGGAAATTCTGTAAAAGGGCTTAAAAAACCCGGTATATAACATGACTTGCCCTCCATCATCCGGGGTGTCACTTATAAAGGAAAACTGTCGAAAGTTAGTTGTTTAGATCTTTGTATAAAACCATTTGCTTCGAGTAAACGGCTGTACATTGTTGAATAAAAAAATATAAAAGTTTTTTCAAAACCCTTTGGGCGAAGTTAAAAAAATAGTAGGGGACGAATTTAGTCACACTGCTTGCTTCCCTTTTAAGAACGGGCGTATCTGCTCGTTTCTAGCGCCTGGGAAAGGTAGAAGATCTAAAAGAAATGTTGACAAGAAGCAAGAGGGTTTGAAAAGTACATGCGTGTTTTCCTTTACAAAAAACAGGGATGAGGTCTCCCAGCTGGGTCCGTATTTGCTAGGGATCATTATAGTTAGAGGTCAGTCTCACTCCGGTTTGACGTCAAAAAGGGTAGTTGCAAAAATATTTTTTCGTTACTCTGCTGAGTTGGGGTGAAAAATTTTAAAAAAAGGGGAAATTTTGGGGTTTTGCTTGTGTGGATGGGGGTTTTGTTTTTAAAGGTTTTGGTTTTTTTTTGGGGGTTTTGTTTTTGTGTGGTTTTGTTTTGTTGTTGTTATATCTCCTGTATCTCTAAACCCCATGTAAAAAATTCCACTTTTAGTTTGTACCATTTTTTATATAGAGGTTTTAGTTTTTAGGTTTTTTCGAAAATTTTTCAGTAAACCCCGGGGATGAGGAAAACTATTTTGCTGTATAGAGGGAAAGAACGGGGTTAATTACCTTGTACAAAAAAATTAAAAAATTCATCGACAGCTTATCAATGGTTGATGCATCCTCAATGAAATGACCAATCACTTTGGGTAGACTTCAAATAATTGGGGAAAAATTTTCTTTTCGAAAAAATTTTAGCCATTTTTTGTGAGACGGAAAAAAATCTGGTTTACTGTAACCCCAAAGAGTTGGTCTCATCGCTAAACAGGTATAATTATCTTTAGGAACTAAAGGAAATCTTTGCGGGAAATTGATTTGCCACAAAGATTTGCAAAAATTAAATCAAGTAATTTCACAATATTTTGATTTATTTTTTTGTTTTAAAATTCCCCCTTGTATTACATAGATCATTTAATTGTAAGTATTTAGTTTTATTGTGAATATTGAAGCAGTATCGACATAGTCAAAAAATTAAAAATTTCCCCTATTAGACAGATTGATTACATCGCTATCTCAAATGCACAATGAAGATTCAAAGTCTTGATTAGAAAAATTAGGGGGAAAGTAAATGCCCTACGAGGTAATTGCAACCAAAAAAAAATTTACAAAGGAAGACGATAAGCGGTACAAGATTACAAGTGGACGTATCGACCAACTTATTTACTTATTGGCAAATGCAAAAAGAACTCCACCCCATCCCCCGTTCGACAAAGCAAATTACGGTCAATCGCACGTTTTAGTAACAAAGGAAAAACTCAAATCGAAAAACGTTTTGTTAACCATGTTTCGGAAAAATGCACATGTACAATTGTTCGAGATATTCATAAAATTATGAGTTTGATCTTTAAACCACGGGGGTTTTTTTAAAATATGTTTTGCTCGATAGGTGTTTTTTTGGGAACCTTCAGTTTCCCGATTTTTAACAAGAAGGGATTCCATTCTTGTATTTAAGTATAGCCCCGGGTTCCCCCCCCTGTCGTACGTTCCCTCAACTGCTCTCATCATACATTTTGATTTTAAATTTAGAATAATAGGGCAAGAAAAAGCGGAACACAACTGCATGGGACATAGCAAAGAAAATGCTGACTTAACCCCCTTAAATTTAATTTAAATTTTATAAAAAAACCCCCTTTTTTTCTGCCAATAAATCATTTGAGTCAATCCCAATATATATGGAAATGTTTTCGCAGGGAAAAATTTTTAAAAAAATTTTAATTTTTACAATTTAATTAAATTCTAAAACTTTGGAAATTTGAATATTCTTTGATACTCTTTTGGCAATCACATGAGAACAGCCAAAATTTTTTAAAAAAAATCGAAAATCTTACTATTTTTCGGGGTGTGCTAAAAAACCGAAAATAAACTTATCTTTTTTAAAATTTTGTTTTAAGTTTTAGGATAGTGATGTCAAGTATCCCCTTTTATTAACACTGTAAACCCCATGTCCGCCTTGTACTGAACAGCCCCGTAACAAACAAAAGACAACGCCACTATCGCGAAAATTGTGGAATTGAAAGAAAATTCTCGAAACTTCTCGAATATTTTCTAAAAAT
>JAROYE020000029.1:635969-974495 GCA_029619315.2 Dynastes maya
TAAGTCTTGCCGGTGCGTTGTCCTGATGTAGAACCCATGACTTTTTCTTTGACAATTCAGGTTATTTTCTTCTTATTTTGTCACGAAGTTGAGCAACAACCTCAAGGTAGTAATGCTGATTAATAGTTTGACCTTCAGGAACCCAGTGAAGATGCACAATCCCATGAATATCGAAAAAAACAATCATCATTGTTTTGAATTTTGATTTGCTCATTAGCGCGTCATCTTCAACGTCTTCTCGACCACCTTGAAAACGCTTAAACCACGAAAAAACCCGCGCACGTGATAAACATTCATGGCCATATGCTTCTTTTAATAAAAGAGAAGTTTCGGTAGGGGTTTTTCCAAGTTTCATACGAAATTTCATGACAATTCGTTGCTGCATTAAAACATCATTTTTTCGGCAAAAAAATTAAATAGATCTTATATAAATGAAGGCCAGTGTCAAACTAATATGTCTATAGACATGGGAGGGGCGGGAATCGAAAGAGAAGGCTACATGCTACACAGCCGTCGATCGTACAACTTTGGCGCATACGTAGTTCTTCTGTAATAGCATCAGTCTCGTTATTTTATAGCCACACCTCGTATCTTAGCGAAACGAAAGTATTTCGTCGCAGTACTCTGTTTTTAAACAAAACAATTATCTACATAACTTCATATTTAATTTAATAAAGAAGAGCGCATTTTAAGTATAGGAAAATGTTTATAAAAAAAATCTAGATCTTCTCTTTTAGATTCTGGAAAAATAGACACGGTGTTCCATTTAATAAAATTTAAATAACATGAATCAAGTTTGGCAACCTTATGGATCGCCATCTTGTAGAATATAGTTGGTATAAGAAATTCATCGATGTATTGCTGAAAACTGAATCACTGCTCTAGCATGTAAGGAGTTTAAGATATCGGCCGTTAAAAAAACGGTCGGCAAAAATCTTTAATTTTTCTAATTTTGCAGACCTATTCAACATGAGCATACTGGAACTTCATACTACAATATTGCTACTTTTGCTTTAGGTACCTAACACAATAGCAATGTAGTCTCGTTTATCGTACGCATATCGTGCTCTCCTAAATGAACTGATGATATGTGAACAGACAGCGAACTGATAACGTTGATAATAGTGGCTTATTACCGAGTACTACATTGGGTGCTGCGCTCTAGAGCAATACAAATTTCGTATTAGTGCACCTTTATCTGCATAATATAAATGGTAATGTAGTGTGGAGATAGTGTGTAATGGATCTCCCTTCGCTGAGTAGCTGTCTAATGCATTAGAGGACGTCGGAAATTCAGTTACCTCCTATATGTACACCACAGCCGTTTATGTAAGTACATACGATATTGAAACGACGGATGTATTAGATAGGAATAAAACAACTGCTATCATTTTTAATAATAATGGATTGGATAATGTTACAGGATAGAATGAAAGGTGCCATTATCATTAGATAATGGTTTAAGATAGGTGTGCAATGGTTAAGATCGCGTTTCAAGTTTGAAAGTGTCATAGTACATTGTGAGTTTGTAATGTTAGGCTTATAGGTGAATTAAATAACGAAGACTTAGTGTAGATCAATCTATGTCTTATTGCGCAAATTATTCCACATTAGGGAATGAAAAGAACGAAATCTGAATACTATTTGAATATTAGATTATTTAAAAAAGTGTAAAGTCATATAAATTTAAGTTCACTGTTACAACGTAAATCTAGCTTTAAGTTAAATGTCTTATTTAATTATTTAACTACGTATTTTAGTTAATAAACAAGTTAATAGTCAGTGTTTATGTGCTTCTGTTATCCATACTTACCGGCATACAGATCATTATATCGATGCACTCACAATGCAGAAATTTTCGATTGAAAACATGAAATGAATTACAATGCAACTTTGTAATTTACTCATATAAGCGTTCTAAAAACTATTGAGCTTTGATTTTAAATCGCGAATTCTCATATCCTGGAGATAAGTACAGCGTGTACTGAGAAGCCCTTACCGAATATTTTTTTATATTTGCTCTTACAAAAAAGTCGCCTATTAATAAACGATATTACTTCATGTGAAATAATGTTTGCATTTTTAAAATTTAAACTGAGACATATACACTACCGCTCATAAGTATTTGGGCATCCTTGCATTTTAGACTTTTGTATACAAAGAATATATTTAGGAAATACATTCCAGCATTATTGAATAGTATGCTAATAATCAGTAAGATTCGCTTAAATTAATTAAATAATATCGGTCTATTTACTTCTTTTATCTGAGAGGTAATACTGTCATAAAAGCGCAGATAGTAGCGACAACAATGAGCGTATTTCTTGAAATTCCAGGAAAATTGTAACAATTGGTAATTTTACTATGAATCATGAAGCTATAATAAAGCCATTTAAAGTAATATTGTTAAATTACAGCCAGTCATCGTTCCATGTCAGTAGTGACAACATCTCTTAACGAATAGTGTTTATAATTTCGTTTAACATTTTAAAACATGCTTAAAAGGAAAGAAATTAGTGTTGAAACGCGCGCTCTTATAATACAACATAAGCAATCGTCAAATTGCTAGAAAATTACATTTAATTTCATCTACAGTTGATTATAACATCAAACAATACAGAGAAAGTGGCAGTTTTCTAAATAAAGTACGAAGATCAAGGGCGACAACGTCAGCACAAGATATTGCAATCGTGGTGTCCAGCAAGCGAAAATAGAAGAAAAGCAGCTCCAGAAATCGCCGCAGAAATCAACACTGTACTTCCGACGTCGATTAGTGTGTCCACAGTTAAACGCCGTCTGCAAAGAGCCGGCCTTCACGGTCGAATTGCGACGCGAAAGCCCTTGTTTCGCCAAATCAATAAGAAAGAGAGGGCACATCGAAATTGGACGGTAGAAGATTGGAGCAAGCTATTATTGACCGATGAATCCAAATTCGAGATTTTCGGTTCGAGCAGACGAGTGTTTGTAAGAAGATCTGTAGGTGAACGTGCGGTAGAGCAATGCACAGCCTCTACCGTCAAACACGGCGCTGGTTCGGGAATGATTTGGGGTTGTTTTGCTGGTACATCTGCAGGTGATCTCAAAAATTCAAGGCATAATGAGAAAAGAGTAATGTAAACGCATCTTATAGGAAAATGCAATACCCTCCGGTGTAAGAATTTTGGGTCAGAATTTTGTATTTCAACAAGACTGTGGCCCAAAACACATTTCAAAATTATGCAAGCAATATCTAGAACAATTGGAAGAGGAGGGGACACTAACAATCATGAAACGGCAGCCCCAAGGCCCGGACTTGAATCCCATCGAGTTATTATGGAAAGAACTCGATCAGGAAGTAAGAAAAACTGTTCCAACACCAGCAGATGACATGTGGAACAAAATTGTTAAAATTAATTGCAAGAATGTCCCGATTATGCGACGCAATCATTAAAAGTAAAAGTCACCTAGACGAATCTAAAATGTAGGTCACATAAATAATTTTAATTGTTAAAGTTGTATATTTGTGTATACTTAAATACCAAATACATATTATAATATTTCCATTTAAATATTTAATGACTTACACTGAAATTTGAGGTGCCCAAATACTCATGAGCGGTAGAATACGTCAAGTAAGAAAAAATTTCAGAGTAGCCTCCTTGATCCTGAATAGAGAGACGTTCAGAAATGTCATGGGCACCTAGTTTGCCAGATAAGACCATTGGATTATTTTAAAAGATGGGTACAAGAAGAGCCGGAATCTACATCCGACACTTGAAAAGGTACAGGGAATCGAGAAGAAGAAGAGGAATTTCCTATGGAGGCAACTAATAATCCATAAGCATAAATTTTTCTAAGGTGTTGATGTTTAAGTTTTCACTTTGTTTACAAATGTTGTATTAAAGAGAACAAGTTTTTCAACTGCCCTGTATATCTCACTACAAATCCAATTGCTTGGTTATACACAACTGTAATAATGTTAAGTTAAAATTGAGGATAGCTGAGTATTAAAGTCCATTCATATAACAATAGAATAATTGAATTTGAACCACTCTAAATGTCACGGATCAAATTTTCAAAATGTAAAGACAATTTCACATAAAACTCAAAAAAACGTTTTTGAGAATACTACGTAAGATATAAGCACAACTTTGAATTTGGATTTAGATCATTGTGTAGCGGCAGAAAACTGATGATCTGTTAGTACATAATTCAATATGAAATCCATTATTTCTAAGAAAATTACATTTTTACATACCAAGAGTCAATTCAAGACATTCAAGAACATTTACAGGCAGAAGAGCAATCACCAATTATTTAAAAAATCGATATTTCCTTGGTTTTGCCGATGTTATTAAATTAATTAACGAGAATAAAATTTTCTCATTAGACACCGGTAGGACTCGAACCTACGATTCAAAACCAAGTAACGCTGTTTAAATGTATTTACGCACAAAAGATTAAAAACACGTCCCAGAATAGCTCCAACGCTTCGCTCTGAAGAAAAATTTAATCCGCAAAGGTCTACTCGATTAGGACGATAATCGATGTACTGCTGAATCAGTTACCAGTTAAAATTTAAAGCACATAATGTAGTTGCAGATTAGTTGGTAAATTAATTCGTGAGTTTCGATAATTTGTTTTCACTAATTTGAACTCTTGCTGTGCGAATGTTAATGCACCATGCAGGGGGGTTGATTCAGAGTAGAAATTTTTGTTAAAATTGATGCTAAAATCAAAATTAATACTTGCAAGGGTACTTTTATATCAAGATATAAAATTTCAAGAGCATCATATATTTCAAAATGCTACATATAAGAAAACCAGTTTATTGAATTAATTATATCTTGCCAAGCCATAAAGCAGTCATAAACAAAATAATTGCGAGTAGGTACATTTACACGAACAATAATCGCTTTAAACTAACCCAAAACAATTATAAACTATTGTAATTATCTATTCAACGACAAGCTCATAAAGCGGTGTAATCACAAGGAAAGGTCAATACAAACAATAAACACAGTGATTCGTGCATAAATTATGTGCGCAAAATGCAAAAACTGCGCGAGTTAGTAATAAGTAAGTAGGACGAGTAGAAGGAACAGGAAATGCAAAAACCGGCTTAGTTCTGTGATGAAAACGCGTTTTTTGCAAGTGCACATCTTTAACAAAGGTTTCGCCTACGGATTTGTGCTAGGTCTGTAATTAGAGAATATCAGTAAATTAGAGATTAATTTGTTGTAACATGCGCTCCATAATCGGTCATATGTAAGGCTCGACAAACGAGTGAAACGTCAGAGGCGTATCGCGCAAAAGTAGGCAATTGAGATACTTCAGTCAATATATGGCAGTATTGATGAAGATTTGGGGCAAGAAAAGGCTATCCCGATGGCGATATTTCTATCCCTAGTGCACTTGTGTATAGGCAAAAATTTGCAGCTATATGTTTGGGGTCCCTTCTTCGATAAACTTGTAAACGAACCATACGCATCTGTTTTAAATTGAAATACTTGTAAGGGTTTGAGCGACATAACATTCTGTGAAGAATAAAATAATATAAGAAAGAAACCAAATATAAAGTGCGAAAATGGAATTTGTTAAATTTGAAAACAGTATATTCATTTCTGATAATAAAAAAATGAGATATTTTTGTTTAAAAACACATATCTTTTGAAGCGTATTTCCTTCCTTAATTATTTGATTCTATCATTTAGATATTAAACATACTTCCAAATACATATGAAACACTTGTAATTGGATATAATGAAGATAATGAAGGTTTTTCTATAGAATTAAGGATAAAAATTACGAATAAGGAGGAAGCTGTCACGTGGAAGAGTGATTTTGAAAAGAAATGTAACACAACATATAAAATTGGTTCCACTTTCACAGAAAATTCCAAGAAAACTATTTTCAAGGTATGATAAGTATGTATTTTTACAAATATAAAACAACATTTTCAGTATACTTATCATTAGTCTGGGCAAACAGCGGTAACAGTCAGTGTAGTAGATATGTGGTGCGGAGTCGGCGATTATTTATTTCACGCGTTCACAGCGTCAGTACTAAATCGAGGCTGTATGCGAGTAGTTCTGTGTATATGTAGGCTGTCGTAACTTATTTCGTAATTGTTTCGCTTATGTTTGCTTTAAAAATGTCGCAGCTAGGTACGTTCGCGGGAAAACGACCAATGGCGGACACAGTTCAAAACTTTATAGTGGACATGCCGGGACTTAATTTTTTATGGCGCTAAAATTCAATGTCTAGTTTGTAAAAGCCATTGTCAACATTTCATCGAAAGCAAACAGCGTTCTTCTGCAAAAAGTGGCATGCGAGACCAAAAAAAATTTACATTTGATTTATGTGTTACCTTATTTTATGTAATCTATCGTTTCGTTTACTAGACAAAAAAGCATTTGTCTCCTTCTGGAATAAATATGCGGACTGTAAATTACCTAGTCGGACATCGATACGAAATGCAGTGCCATTTGCTCCGTGAACATATAGAAAAAGGAAATGAAAACGGAATTGAAAGAAAAAAAAACTGTGGTTGTGTTTGGGAGGGAAACAACCGATCGTCAAAAACATTCTGTGGTTAATGTAATGGTACGTACATGGAACCACATCGACGTCATCCTGTGGTAATTTTACATGTAACGTGTAAAATCCATCCCCTAAATTTGCGGCACAAACGATTCCTACAGTTTGGCACTGGGTAAATGCATCGACTGCATTCATGCTGATTTGAAAGCAGACGAAAATGCAAATTCTTTCTCTGTAGACGAGATCGCAGAAGCAAGAAGGAAAATAAAGAGGGTATGGCGACGATTTTAGAAAGTTTGACAATAACCCAGATATATACGTTAATCCGGAAAGGGAAAATTTAGTGATCTAGTGAAGGTATAAAGACAGACTCTTCAATGATATCTGCTCTTTATACCTTTGGAAAGTACTCTGGTCTACCAATAAAAAGGAGAAGAATTGGTGTACAACCAACAGCTATAGCTAGCAGGGAGATCCGCATTAGGAGAAGATATGCTACTTCCGGTAGACCTCCGAAAAGCCACAAGGATATCCATATCCTATAAAAAGAAGATGTCATGCTATGGATTTACCTGTTCCAAAAGAAGTAAAACCTCATTAATTAACATATCTTGCAGGAAAATGCGTTTAAAAAACAAAAATATGTTTAAAAATATATGTATATTTTTTAATTATGCAATATTAAATTTAAATGTTACAATACCCTGTCGTGCAAGTGCAGGTGCTGCATTTGTAAATTAATACACTGATTTGTTTTAAAAGTGGTTTTTAAAAATAATGCTAATTTTTCCATGTAGCCAAGATATTCATTAAAAAAATTATAAAATAAAAATAAGTTTAGAATACAAAAACTTGTGTATACGACAAACATAAATATGTTTCAATTATATGCAAGATAATTAAACTGTATACAATTTATCTTCTTCGGACACTTTTTAAATTTATATTTTGAATTGCCGCCAGTAACAAATGCACGAATCATGGCATCCTCATTCACAAGTGCACTAGGGATAGAAAGTCGCAACCCCACGTTATTTACAAAACCCAGTGAATTTTCTACTTTAATTACAATTTACACGTGAATCTATACCCGAAACTGTTGGTCTCACAGATCTGCCCGGCTTGTGGATTTTTGGTAGGCAATACATTTTTGGAATTGTCGGGTTTGGTTTTGGGACAGTTTTAACTTAAGGTTCACATTAATAAGTTTTGGCAATTTTCAGAACCTCTTTTGTTTCTCTAATCATGGATGGTTACGGATTCTTTCTTAATTCTTTATAAGATCCTGTTAACAGAAAAATTGTTGACCCCCGGTTGAAATAATTCGGCTTGCCCAAAATAATTACTCTGTTTTCTTTATCTGCTTTTAACTAAAAACAATTTTTATTTTCGATGTCTTTAATATTCCTGAGATCACCTGTGTTATTTCTCAAACTTTTTGCAAGGTTCACGTTTTTTTGAAATTGTAATTTTGTACGCGTTTCTTACATAATCTTTCGTTGTGGTGTCTAGGTTTTTAATGGACGTTTTCGCTGACGTAATGAGTCCTTCCGCCGGGATTTTACTTCCACTGCATTTTCCTTCCACAGAATATCGAAAGGTATTGGTAAGATATGAACGTATGTTTCAGTTCGCGAAATATACTCAAAAACCTTCGTGTCAGTCCGAAAAATAAACAGGACATGAAAGGGAAGTCGGGAATTTATAAAATTGCATGTAGTCATTAGGTAATACGGTTGATGATGGGCACTCACGAGTCCTTAAAACAGTTGTTCCGAATTAATTAATAACTTGTGTGGTGCGGAGTGTACCGATACTTTAGTACTGTATGCCATACTGTCCCACAGCTCTTGCTACCATTATTCCTAATACCAAGACTTACCAGATTTTTTTGATACAAGGCTTAAATTAACCATTTCAAAAGACGATCATGAGACAAAGTTATGTCAAAAAAGACCGATAAAGCAATCTCTCTATTTTTAAAGTACCTCAGGGCAACAATGAATTCAATTTGCGTAGCCAGTGTATGCGCATATGTTCTTGTCAATTGCCTGTGGAAAGTTTTCCTTCTACTTTTGTCTCTATTTTTGCGACAAATTCTATCCATTAAAATATTTTGTTCATAATTTAAGGTTCTACTAGCCTTGCTTATTGCATATACGACGGAATGCAGATTCACGTTAGGTTTATGTTTATTTATCTGCTCGATATATAGGTACTCTATATATGGAAAATCGAAACTAACTTTGCTGTATCTTAAATTAAGCAATTTTTCTTTATGATGAGAACGATTACCATAACTAAATAATACTTACTAGTTTTAGTTTTAATTTGTTACCATTACTAAATGTAATTCCTTTTTAGGCAATTTTCTCTAAACAGTAGAAAAATAAACATTATGTCCATTTATACCCTAATACATATATGGGCAACCACCGGCCCTCCACCAGCTTCAATCCGGCCCGCGAGAGAAATTAAAATAGCGCGCCAAAAAAATTAAAGATTTAGCACACATAGTTTATTTGTAATTACCGTCAACCAACCTAAAACTGTATTTATTCAAATCATAAAGACTAAAATCGATAAATAATATTATTAAGCCTACGCAATGGAACGCCACAGATCGAGTCAGAAATAGTCGTTAGAAAGAGACAAACAGAAAAAACATTCGGGAAGCCGCCCGATGACTTCGAAGCGCTCCAGAACCGACTTTTTATTCATAACGCGGCTAGCATCGCATATTCGCGCAACGATCGAGAGTATTCTAGTTGCTTATTGCGGGTAATATATAAAACCGCTCAGCGGCGTGTCAATATTACTTCTTAAAAACTGAAAAGAAAAGTCGGGGGAAATATTCAAGCAAATTCAGCTCAAAAAAAAAAAAACTATCAAGATGTCTGGTTTAAATAAGCGGAATGTGGACACAGAATGTCGTCATTCCAAAACAAATGGACTGAAGAATATTTTTTTATCATGCACAGTGGTAAACCTATGTTTTTTGCTGTGCAATGAAACAATTTCTGTTTTAAAAGAATATAATATGAAGCGGCATTACTCCAGCAAGCATTTCGCCAATATAAATTACTTACGGGCCAGTGAAGAAAGGATAAAATTAAAAAACTCATTACCGTTTTGGGGAAACAGCAAGAAATGTTCCATTCACAAAGATTAAATCTAGACAGTGTTGTTAAAGCTATTTTTATAGTTATTTCCCAAAAATAGCGAAAACATCGAAGTCATATTCTGAGGGAGAGTTTGTTAAAGAGTGCCTAGTAGATGTTCCCAGAAACTTTGTGTCCAGAAAAGAAAAAAGAGTTTGAGAAAGTGAGCTTATCGCGACGTACTGTTGTTCGACGTATAGATATGAGGCTAGTGATATAAAAAAAAACATTGATGATAGACTGGCTGGTTTTCAAGCATTTCGATTGCTTTGGATGAGAGTACAGATTTATCTGACACAGCCCAGTTAGCTATTTTTATACGAGGTGTTAATGAAGACTTTGTAGTGACAGAGGAATTACTGGCTTTACGGCCGCTACAAGAGACCACTACTGGAAAAGATATTTTTGCCGAGGTGCAAAGTACTTTTTTTTTTGAGCAATATGGTTTGCAGTGGTGTAAATTAGTTGGAGTGTGCACAGAGGTGCGCCTTCAATGGTCGGTCCACGAAAAGGTTTTATCGGAATTTGAAGGAAAGAGCAACCGCTATGAATGTGCAAGAATGTGATTTAATAATTCTGCATTGCATTATTCACCAACAAAACTTGCGCTCTAAGTCCATTCGACTGAAGAACGTTATGGATGTGGTGGTAACCCCGCGGTCTTAACCATCGCCAGTTTAAAGCATTTTTGGATGAACTCTCTTCAGAACACGATGATGTGACATACTATTGCAAAGTAAAGTGGCTAACCAAAGGCAAAATGCTAAAAAGATTTTATGACCTTAGAAAAGAAATAGCTGATTTGTGATCCAACAAGGCTTTGTGACTTGGCATTTCTGGTAGACATCACAGGACACTTAAACGACGTGAACTTGAAGCTTCAAAAACAAGGGCAATTGGTAAATCAGCTGTACAGTCATCTTAAAGCTTTTTAAAACAAAAGTCGCTTGTGGGAAACACAAATGAGAAGTAAAAACTGTTTTCATTTTGTAACATTAACCAGTCATTGATTACGGTCGCTATGCTGAAGAACTAAAACTACTGTCAGAGCAATTCACTGATCGGTTTTCCGATTTTAGGAATATGGATAGCACTTTCAATATTTTTGCAAATCCGTGTAAGTGTTTAAAGTGGAAGAAAGCTCCGCTTCACCTACAAATGGAGTTGATCGAGCTTTAAGAAGACTCATATTTGAAGTCTAAATTTGATGATGTGGAACTAAGCGAATTTTACAGAACATACATTTCCGAAGAAAAAATATCCCCAGGCTGAGAGTTTTCGCACGAAAAATAATTTGCACATTCGGAAAACACGTATAAAATGTGAGCAGTTTTTTTTTCAATCATGAAAATTAATAGAAAAAAGCATCGTTTCTCGGCTTACAGATGTTAATTTTGAAAACACTTTGCGCCTATGTACTAGTGATATTGACTCCAATATTAATCATCTTGTTTCTCAATTTCAAACTCAAGTCTCTCATTGATTTTCATTTGATTTTCTATCTTTTTTGTTAATTTGCTTTTTATATGTTTGATTATGCTATTATAAATTTTAATAAATAAAAAAATGTGTGAATTTTATCGCTTTTTTTCACTACTACCACTTATTTCTTACCTACGGCCCGCGACCTGATTAAGTCCCGAAATTACGCCCTCAGCTAAGCAAAGGTTGCCCATATCTGCTCTAATACATTGGGTTTTTCAAGCGACAGCAAAATACACAGCAAGACTTCATATGCCGCTATTCATTAAATTACTGTTATTCACAGTCTGCATAAATATTACCAATACGTGCATCTAACAAATTGTACAGCATTTAGAAATTAGAATCTCCCGTCGCTTTATTAGGCCTCCGTACGCACGACTTCGAAAATAAAAGTACAGACATGCGAACCCGGGGTTTATATTGTGTGCAGAGCGAGCTATCTCTCGGCGAGCTCTAACCTACATTATCAATCACATAAACGGTTGGATCTACACAAATTACGCCAAATACGTACATTGGTAATGATACTTTGGGAGCGTCGCTTAGCTAGTCATTTTGCAATTTTAATCTAACGTGCATGAAATATTAGAAGAGTATTCTTTTCTATTCTGATTTCATGCTTAAGTCATATGTTACATTTTTTCTCCGTTACATAAGTTACACCCACATCTAAGGTCAAGACACTATAAATTTCTAGGGTAAATCCTTATAAATTTTATAGCTTAACTGTTAGATGTAAGAAACGTCTTTTGTTGTAGAAAAATCGCCTTCTCTCCTGAAAAATTATTTATTAATAGCAGTTTTTAAAAAATTGTGACGAGAAGATGCGAGTTTTGATCGTGTTTGTATGTATACAGGGGGTTTCTATAAGTTAATAATAAATGGCTTAGACACCCCTCCTGGGGATTTCGCCGCTTCAGATGAAGGTTTCTAGATCCCTCATTAAGGGGAGGATCAGTCCCCCTATTCCACTCTTTCGCATATCCTTCTCCACTCCGTTCTATCTTTAGCTTTTTCTTTTGCCTTATCGATCCCTATCCTCTTCAAGTCTTTTCCCCCACTCACTCATCCAGCTAGATCCGGTCTTCCCCTCCTTCTTTTCCCGATGGCTCCCAATTTGTCATTATATTTAATATCTTGTCCTCTCCCCCCTCTCCACATATGCCCCAACCACTTTGCTCTTTGCTGTTTTATCTTCTTAACTATATCTTCTCCACCTTCTTTCGCTACTTCCTCATTTGTTCTTATCCTATATTCCAAATTTTTCATTCTAACTGGTCCAAGTAATGATCTCAGTATTATTTTCTCCGCGACTCTTAAATTTTCTTGATCGCTTTTTGTCACTGTCAGTGTTTCCGCTGCGTACATTATCACTGGTCTTATGGTTGTTCTATAAATTTTTATATTTGTATTCTTTGAAGGATTTTTGTTTCTTAGTGGGTGTTTATTTATATGTAGAGCTTTGTTGGCTGCCATTGTTTTCTCCTTTATTTCCATTTCTCTATTACCATCATTTGTAATGGTGACTCCCAATATTTGAACTTTTTACTTTCTCAAAGGGTATACTTCCCCACTCTAATTTTACTGTTGCTCAGCTCTTTCCTATTCTCATTATCTTTGTCTTGTTCTCATTTATTTTCAATCCATCCTCTTACCTTCATCTACTATTTTTTTTTAAGATGTTATTCATTATCTCCGTCTTTTTGCCCCTGATTACTACGTCATCAGCGTACGCTACTAATTGTCCCCATCTCGTTCTTATTGTACCCTTATTGACTCTTCTGGTGATGTACTCCAGTACTATATTAAATATGGTTGCCGACATCGCATCTCCTTGCCTAACTCCTTTATTTATAGCAAACTCTTCAGCTTCACCTTTACTTGTTATTACACTAGCTTTTGTTCCATGCGTTGCCATTGCTTTCAAGTCTTCTTAGTTTTGTTGGTACTTCTAACCCTTCATCGCTAACATAATGTATTTCACTTAGAGAATCAAAACGCTTGCTGAAAATCTACGAAAAGCAGTTCGAGGTTATATTATGTTTGGAAGTTTTTTTTACAATTTGTTTAACTATGTGTATTGAACGGAAAACGGAATTGAAAGATAAAAACTGTGGTTATGTGTGGACGAAACCACAGATCGTCAAAAACATTCTGTGGTTAATGTAAGGGGTATGTATATGGAACCCACTCGACCGTCATCCTCCTTCTTACGTTCCCAAAAAGAGTTTAAATGGTACTGCCGTGAGATTTTAAAGGGGGTGTGAGCTTATTGAAAAAATTTTTGAAGTTTCAACTAGCACTTTTAAATTTTATGATGATGGTGCCGCAACATGCGTTCTTTGGGCGATCTTTTAAAGAACACAGGGTAACTTCTTACTATCGTGTAAACCCTACTCAAAATCTTCGGCACAAAGGGTTCCCTACTTTTTTCCACCGTAAATGCATTGATTGCTATAAAAAGGGCAAGTTTCTAAAGCCCCCGAAACGTACCCGACTATTTCACAAACTGTGTCCTGTTTACCTGAACCACTACAGCCGATTGTTAACTTTTGGGGAACATGGTTGCAGGCTGCGTTTTACTACAAAAAATTTTTTGATAAATAAAAAAGGGATTTAAAAATTAAACCCAAAAAAAGCTGCACAATCAAAAAAGCCGGGAAGTATTTAAAGATAGTCGGTTAACGAGATTTAAAAAACTGTTCACAAAAATTCTTGGGGACTGGCGGGGGGAATAAAAAATCCAAAATGTTTCGATGTCGCTGTGTTCTGTTAAATTGTGAAAGATGTTCACGCACAGTTTGCCTGTAGAAGGGGAAAAATTGGTTGTAATCCAAAATTTGAAAATGTTTTAAGAAAGATCCGATTTTATTATATTAAGACAAATTTTGAAGTGCGTGTGAAAATGCATTTAAATTGTTTCAAAGATTTTTTAAAATGCAAAAATAAAATCGCTAGATTTAAACGCGTTTTCGGGATTAAAAAACATTTATTCCCCCACTCGTACTCACTTGACTGAAACAGCTGTGGTAACATACTATATTCAATTTTAACAGATTTACCCAGTTTGTGATTTCCGAAGACTTTCAAAACGGGAAGTGTTTCGGCATGTTTTTATAATTTTTTTCTTACTTTCTATTTTATGTGTAAACTTTTAGCGTTCGCCACGCCTCTGGCTGTTACGCTTTTGCCCGGTTAATAATGGCTATCTACTTATACTAAGAATTTTTCCAATTTTCTGCAAAATTTCCCTTTAGTTAAAAATGTCTTTTTTATTACAAGTATATCTTCTCTTTTGCGGAAAAAAAAAAACCCAAGAACATACTTCTTTTTATTTTAAAACGTTATTCTATTTGGGTAATTGAAACAGAATTTTTTTTTTTTTTGGGCGAAAGGGGCTTGATACAATTAACGTTTCCTGCGTGTGGGGAGATAGGGCTGTAATCTTAAATCCCCGATTTTTTCGGATTTAAAGTCGATATATGGAATCGTTTCTAGTTTAAAAAAAACTACAAAATTCCACTATTGAGCACAAAGTGTCATCATTTTAAATTATTCCGTGATCGCGGTTGGCTGCTGAATCGTTCTTATTTAACTTTGATGATAAAGTGCAAGATTGTGATCAACAAAACAAATTTCCCGATGCTTGTTTTAATTCACGCAAGTATCCTTACCCTCGTCGGCGACTCAAATATAATCACTTAATTTCCTCGGGGAAAAGCAGCTATCTTATGCTTGTGTACGCCACTTATTACGAAATATTCCCGTGGGGCATTTTTAAAAAAAGCATCCGAGCCTACAATTTTTTTTCACTCAAATGCAGGATTTCCCTTGCATTAGCATATCGTTTTCACCTACCACCTTCGACAAATTGACCCCAAATTTAAAAATTTGTCCGCGGTGCTCGTGAACATAAAATTTTAATAACAATCTTTTGTCTCCAAGGGCACTTAAAAGCTTTCCCTGGAACGAAAGGAAATATAAACTAAGTCGACCGTACTTTTTTGCTTTGTAGTCCCTAATTGTTGCGGATGTTACGAAAAACCCCCTTAATACTCAGCGCAACACTGTAGGACGACTTTTTTAACGCTGCTTTTCCGCTTTTTACCGGGAAGACTTCACTTATTTACGCCCAGAAATTAATAAAGTTTTCCCGTCGTGCCCCGCGTCTTAAGGAAAAAATAACCCAAAAAATAAATTGCCGCACTCATTACTTCCTCGTATATAAAGAAGTACGAAGGAAAAGGGTTTTTTTAAAAAGGGAAGGGCGCTCTGTCACGAAAAATGCGTCGCTACCCTTTTCTCTATGATTAACAATTAAAAGGTTACGACGTGAGATTACGCTTAACTTTGGGATTTTGACTCAAATGTTTTTTTGGCATAAAAAAATGGGTTATAAATTGTGGAGACGGGAAACGAAGTATCTCTCTTGAACGTATTATTACCCCCTTAATATTGTTTTATTTTTTTGCACTAAAACGTTATATTTGCACTCTAAATTTAAAAAAAACATCAAATTCATATTTCAAATATAAAGAAGTACCTTAATATGCTGCCAAATACTCAAGCTAAACTTCGCCCGAAGTAACACGCTATATTACCTACCCCTGTTGTGTGGAAAAGCCAATCAGGTATATCATTTTTCATTTAATATTAAAAGATATAGGGCAAAACGCGAACACCTCTGTAGTGGGACATAGCATCAAATCTGCACTTACACCCTTAAATTTTTAATTTATATAACCCACTTTTTTACTGCCAATAAAATCATTTGAGTCTAATCCCAATATATATGAAATGTTTTCGCAGGGAAAATTGTAAAACAATTTGAATTTTTACAATTTAATTAAAAATTTAAACTCTTTTTTTGAGATTTGGAAATTTTTTTAACTCTTTTTGCAATTAAAACTGGGGACAGCCAAAAATTTTTCTAAATAAATCGTTAAATTTACTATTTTTGGTGGCTAAAAACCCAAAATAAAAATTATCTTTTAAAATTATTCAAGTTTTAGAGAACGTGATTCAAATGTCCCCATTTTTTTAACCTGTAAACCGCATGTCCGCCTTGTACTGCAGCCCCGTATACAAAAAAATGACAAAACCCCCAGGGGGAAATTTGTGGAATTGAATAAAAATTCTCGAATCTTCTCGAATTTTCTAAAAAATTGAAGCCGTATTTGGGTATATAACGCTACAAAGCGGGGAGGGTTTTCATGAAATGGGGAGTCAATCGAAAATTGACATTTTAAATATCCAAAAATGCTAACAACCAATCACTTCTTTATGTTTGGGTGAGGGGACTTTTGCTCTAAAGTGGTCTATTACTCCATTTGGGGAAAACAGACATTTTGCTTTATTTCGGTTTCAAAAAGTTGATCAAGACAAACTTGGGCCGACATTCTGCTGTAATACTGCGCTTCAAAGTCTGAGAAACGGGCAAATCATAAAAAACGATCTATGCGGTTTGCTGTCCCCAAAGGGCGAGAGAGCTTACAAAAATCATTTAATGATTGCTATTTCTGCATGTACCCCGTGTTTGGCAAGCCCAGGTATTCCAAGAAAAAGAAATCGGTTACAACTTAAAAAATCCATCTGCCCAAACCTGTGCCCCCATATGACGAAATTCCCATTCCAGAAACCCCCCGGAACATTCACTTACGAAACAATAATAACGATACAGTATTTTTCATGAAAAAGATATGCCACAAAATCAAAAGACCTATTTCCACCAAGCACTCAAAACCCCCAACCGCTCAAAAAACCCCAGTCGAATTAAAAGATCTCGTGAAGATCTAAAACTCCAAAAAGTAAGGGGAGATTTTCAGGATCAAACTGCGGCAATGGAAACCCCATTAGAAAAAAGGTTTCGGGGATGTTTTTTCGTAAACGCCCTACCATTTTTGGCATGGGAAAAAAACTTGGTTTTCTGCAATACCATTAGCAGTTCAACTTCAGTTTTAAGGCATACTATTGATATTGGGGAAAAATTTTTACCCTCTATTCCTGTTGGTAGCCGTTTGCATAGGAATCATACGACATATGAAGTACTTATTGCAAGCATAAAAAACGAGACACCAATGGCGATCTGCGGCGACCTTTAAAGGGGCGTTGATTTTCTTGGGTTGCAGCTAGGGTATAAACCGTTTTTTTCTGCTTTTTTTTGTGAAGGCAGTTGGGGGGAAAACACTTTTATTACAAAAACTGGCCTTTTTGACAATCATTTGACCATCAAAAGAAAAGTACAACAAATTTCCTTGGTGACGCCAAAAAGATTTGTTGGGCACCACTGCACATCAAACTGGGCCAATAAAAAATTTGTTAAGGCACGAATAGAGGGACCAGCTTTTTAGTACCTGCGTCAGAAAATCCCCAACTAAGTGAAACAAAAAATTTAAAAAAGTATTTTTTTTGCCCACAGATTCGAAATTTTCCCGAAAGACAACATTTTTACAACACTCTAACAGATATTGAAAGAAAAGCTTGGGAAAGACTTTCGCCTCATGGTCACTTTTTTTCTTGGGAAATAAAAAAACTGACAATTACTTACTCTTATTAAAATTCTGTCATCAATCAAAAATGGGTTGCAATATGTTCCAAAATCCATTTTTACACTCACACCGGACTTTTTTCTGGAAACTGCGCACTGTAATATGGCACGGTGAAAGCTTCCCTCGGATATACAAAAATGGAGAAAGTAGCGGGAATTGGAAAAGTTCCATCTTTCCGACTACTGTTTTTTTTGTTAAAAAAAAAAAAAAATTTTTCTTTTAAAACGCAACTAAGTTTTTTTTTTCATTAAATTTTTTTAAATTTCCCCCCCAAAAATTTAAAGAAAAAAAATGCACTTTTCAAACAGATCAACAAATAACCCAAAATTTGTTGTCGTTTATTTTTGAATTTTTTAAAATAAATTAATGGTATTAAAATATAAATAATAATAAAATTGAAAACATACCTAACCTTGATTTTTTAAGAAAATATATAAACCAATGTTTCCTCACTTTACATGAAATCTGCTTGTTCTAAAACCCCCAACCTATCTTCTACTTTTAATTACTTTCTAAATTTTTCTTGGCACTTTGTATTGAACTGATCTAACCAAATGTTAATTACGGCGTTCCTCTTCTACTTTATTTAATCGCGATAGCGATTGTTTCTTTCCACGGCAAATTTTGATAATTTCTACCCAAATATAGATTTTTATGATGAATGAAGTTATTTATAGAAATAGCACGAGAGAATGAATGCGGTGACGCTACCAGATGAGTGAGAAATTATGCAACTCTATGCTAGAAATACACCTGACAACATAAATGACAAATTTTACTGACGATTTACGTAATAACTTTATGGTAGATATTTAATTTACGAATTAATGTTTGAGATACCTTCGAATATACCCTGTTGTAAGAGAATTTTACATTGGTTTTGAAGATTTGGGAAATTAGGAGAGTAAAAAGAAGAGTGGATTTGTCTTTATTCCACTAAGATCGCCGTTATCTGGACTTAAATTAATGATTTTACGCCCACACTCCAAGGCCAGCCGGCTCGAGGGGAAAATTGTGGCTTTCGAAATTAGCTTTTTCTCCGCTAGAGGGAATTTTATTACTATCGAGTGGCTATCCTGAATACCCACCCTAAACGTCTGACATTGACAGCTGATTTCCGATGTAAATATTGAAAATAACAATATATACACACTTCTAAACTGCGCTGCAAATGTTTAGAATCGGTGGAACGCGAGAGCAATATCAAAATAATGAAATAGCCTCCTGAAAGCCCAGATGCTAAGCCCATAGAGCTTTTGTGGGAGGAGTTCGATAGGCAGGTGAAAATAGATTCTCCAACTCCAATGAATCGTTGCGGAAATAAATACAAGAAGTCTGGCTTAAAATAGAATCCGCTACTCTGACGAAATTGATAAAATGTCGCAAGTGTGTGCCAAAATTATTGATAGTCGAGGTGGCCATTTCGACGAAACGAAGATTAAATTTTTTGTCAAATAAATTTTATAATTGAATAAAGATTACCAATTTTATTGTTTTACGAGTATGTTATTAAAAGTAAAACTATAATTTCCTTTTCAGTTAGTACTTTATTTATGCCTACTTCTTTGGGTGGGCAAATAATTATGGCCGGTAGTGTACATAATATTAACACCAGAAATAAAGACAAAATTCATCTACCTAAAGCATAGCCTTAGCGCCTAAGGCATCAAGACATATAGGTCTAAATATATTTAATAAACTGCAACTGAACTTGCAACATTTCAGAGATATTGACACTGTGTGACACTTTTAAACTTAAACTTAGGAACTTGTTGCTCGAGAGGTGCTACTACATATTGGATGGATTTTTTGCGTAATATACATTTAAGGATTGTCTTTTGTAAGTATTTTTTGTTATTTGTTTGTCTTATATTTTATATTAGTTAACTATGACAATGTCCACATTCGATCCGAATCAACGACAAAAGAGGTATATTAATGTTGAAAATTGTCCTTCTAACCTAATTTTCTCAATTTATCAAGCAGTTTTTATAATTTGCACCTTCTCAATTTTTACATGATAATTGGATTGTTTTTGATTCCATGTTTTTATATTATACTTTTACTGCACAATAAATAAACCACCAAGGAATATGGCAATCGTTGGGCATTAACGCGTGGTTAAAACTGTTGAGCTGACAGTTACATTTTTTCTAAAAGGTTGGTCGTCATCCCTACAGTTTTAACCACATGGAAATAAATAAAACATCAAACGGATAGTAAAACATATACCGTTCCGCAAACGAGTTCTTTAAATCTTTCAACTTAATTTTCAAATAAAGAATTCATATAAAATTATACGCACTCAGTTCAAGAGTGTATCTATGCACCACGATAAATATAAATATCCAAGACTGCGCAAAATCCAGCATGCAACCTTCAGGACTTATCACATCTTTCAACCGTTTTACCGATTATAGATAGGATGCAATTTATAGGCATCATAATAGACATTACTTTGCACATCCTTCGCTCCATCAAAATGTCTAAGGCAATCAGATGCTATCGTGTCCGATCTTGGGCAATTTAATTCCTTCATACGAAGCGTAAGTAAAAGGTGCGGAAAGACTGCGATGCCATCGCGCGCGAACAGCGAAATCACGTTAAAGACAACACTACAATGAATAAAACACCGTTAAAAATAACGACAACATTAAGATGCCAGAGGCACATGGAAAGATATCTCCGAAGATCGTCTTAATTCCATACTTATTAATGAAGCGATTAATTAATTTTCCTTAATTCAGCTACCGCCGAAGATGCAAATGCATGGGGCGAAGAAATTAAGTAATTATAATGAACGGGTATGCAGAAACGGACTGCAATGTTGTAATTAGTATTAATTTTATAGATGAGACCACGAGTAGGCTGTTATTATGTCGCCAGAAGATAAAGATCTTCCCGCAGAACTTCACTTCTTCTTTTCATGTGGCTTACATTGTACGAAGAAGAATGCAAGTTGAAGCCTCTTACTAATGGTAATGCATAGGTTTCAGGACATTTCAAGTTATATTCTCATTTGAATCATGTGCATAAGTGTTATATAAATTATATAGGATGACATGAAGGATTGATATTCCAATGCACGATTTATTGAGACTAATTTTCCTATAAAAAATGTTAAAATCTTATTCAAAGAATTAACATCTCTAGAAGCAATAACTGAGGTCAGAAATTAATGTCAGCAGTATTGATGTATCTATATGTGCTGTAATATCTCACAAAGTAGATCGAGCAAAAATATATACGTTTACTTACGGAAATTAGGGTTAGATGAGGCGAGTTGCTGTAGGAGGGTTGGTGTAACGGTTAATGGTAGATATAGAAATGGCTCTTTGGATAAAGGAATTGATAACACAGCGTTTTTGGGCTGGATGATGGCGTGAGGGGCCATTGAGATACATATCTGAGTGCGTGGGTTTTCGGTAAACGGAATGTCCCAATGCACCGACAAGACGCCGATGTGCGAGAACATCTAGAAAAGGAACGCAACCGTCCGATTCGATCTCCATGGTGAAGCGTATGGAATCACGTTGAGAATTCAAAAGCGATAGGAAATTGTTTAAAGATTCGTGTCCATGGGGCCAGACGACAAAGATGTCATCAACGTACCTGTACCAACACTTAGGCTTAAGGTTATAAGATAATAGGGCTTGTTGTTCGAATGTTTCCATAAAGATGTTGGCGACGACCAGGAGACAGAGGGGATCCCATAGCTGCGCCCGAGACTTTTTCGTAGTATTTATCCGAAACTGGAAATAGGTAGAAGGAAGACAAGTTTCAACCAAGTCAGTCAAATCATTCGGTTGGTGATTGGAGATGAGGAATTCTTTAATAATGGATACTATATCCAGTATAGGAACCTTGGTGAATAAGGATTCGACATTAAAGCCGACAAGTAAATCACCACGATTTACCGTCAACTCTTTCAGTTGTTGGACGAAATGTTGAAAATTTTGGATGAAAGACTCGCTGTGTCCAGCGTAAGGTTTTAGAAGGTTAGAAAGGTACTTCGATAATTTGTAGGTAGTGCTGACAATAGGACGTAAGGGGATACTGGGCTTGTGAGTTTCAAGGAGAATAATAACTTAGGGGCTAAAGAATCACTAGGGAGAAGTGACCTCTGAATATCGGTAGCGATAGATAACGTTTTGATAGAGTTAATGATGGAACGCTCAATTCGGTAAGTAGGATCACGTTTAAGAAGTTGATAGGTGCCGTTTTTGCAAATAACTTTTTGCTCATACTTCGCTGTCTAGGATCACCGTAGCATTTCCATTATCAGCTCTTAATACAGCAATTTTTTGGTGCGATTTCAGGTTTCTTAAGGCCCTGGTTTCTGACTTAGGAAGGTTTGATTTCGGGGGTTTGGCACGCGCGAGGATTTTGGCTGTTTCAAAGCGAATGGGATCAGCGATTTCAGATGGAAGATGGTCTTCGGTAGGAATAAGTTTAGGCGTAGGGGCAAAATTGGGGCCTATCGAGAGTACAACAACCTCATCAGAAGATAGAGGTCGACTAGAAAGGTTTATGACAGTGTGTATTGAAGACGTCCCATAATAGTGATGACGAAACGTCGGCCAAGGCTACGACAACGACGCGGTTCCAACCCGGAAACCAAGAGTACAGTACTACTCTAGCTCTTTATTGAATAAGATGCGCGAGGTCTTCATAACTTACACTGCCACGCAATATTAGATATATTTTGACATTTTTGTCCATCTTTTTCTTCCTGCTATAGCAGAGTCTTTAATTGATGCGTAACCTAACGTGGCCGCACCTACTTGTGGATGATTTTACACTGCAGGATAAATTAACATCACCCAAGGAATATTTCAACACCCACTTACATAATACGAAATGTATTTAAGTCAAAGGAAATTCGTGTGTATTTAATGAATTCGTTAAACCTAATCATTGATTAACACAAAAGAAGGAGTCCCTTTAGGCAGACGATACGCCGATTAATCCTTCTCAAACCACGACAAAATGAAGCGCAATCGATTATTGTCACAGAATATCGCGTTACAAGCTCAAGTACTTACCGAAGACTAATAATATAATTTAAATTGTGTAAGATGTTTTCGACCATGTAACGACGGCGAAGAGAAATATCAAAGATAAGCGATTTGACGGCTGCCGTAGATTTAGCGGTGGTTGTCAAGCGTCATGCAACGTTATTGTCGCAATTACTTGCTGTCCAATTCATCAGGCTAAAAGCAAACTTTCACCTATCTCGTAGTCTCGGCTCTGTTAGGTGAGCGCTCCGATCTATTAAAAAAACATTCTAGCGGCGCCACACAACGGTAGTACGCGGAACAACAGAGAATGCGACGGGAATAATTTGCTGCTGTTTCTTTTAATATGTATATTTCCTAAACATTGAAGTATTTTTCACTGTCGTACACGCGTTGGCTTAGGGTAATTCAAAATTCTTCTTGCTAATTTATCTAAAGTTACAATACAAGAAAATGCTGCTTCATTCCTAGGCACAATATTTGGAAAATAGTTTTGTTTTTGATGTATAGTCATAACCACCAGTCACTACTTTGCTGTCATATCAAGTTAAAGAACCAGAGTAATAGAAACACTGAAAGGTAACGGACTCAAAGGGATAGATATTTCTATAAAGTACACGCCGATAGAATAAGTCAGTTCGTTATACAAACAGACATTGAAATTCTAATTAAATACCTGAAAAACCTCGTCTCGGTAAGTAATCGAACACCTCCGCTTGCCGGACGGGCGTGTTAACCACTACACCACGAGGATCTTGATGATAGGAACGTTCACATTTTAATATCTAGTTACTATTTTTATTTGCAAACATATCATAATATTTAGACAGACAATTTTTCATTCTTAAATGCCAAGTACACTTAATTAATATATTTTGGCTGTCGTCGGTGAATTATGAAAGCCTGCAATTTCCTTAGAATCTCCGACGTAATAAAATACCTAAAAAAATGTCGTCCCGGTAAATTCCAAGGAAATTACAGATTTTCATAATTCACCCACAGATACAGATTTAATTTTGTACAGGTTTTAAAGGAAAATGTAATGGAATACTCTATACAGGGTGAGGCACCACATTCGCGTCGGTTCTATATACGAAAAACGGCAAATATTTATAAAATATTATTATTAGGTGCCATGTAGGTTCATTGGGAGCAAGTTTTAAAATTGTTTTGAAATATACAGAGTGACTCAAAAAGAAGTTACACACCAAAGCTGTGAACATTTAAATTTAATACCTTGTATTAACTCAAGCCTTTTTTGAGACATTGAACAATTCTCGAAAATGTAAACCAAAATTTAAGAGACACACCTGTCTTGCGTATTTGAGCTAGATACTTTCTAATTGTATGTACTTTTAGTCAAAGCATTAGACTTGATGATAAAATAAAAATGATCCCTAAAAATTATACAGGCTGGACGAAAAGATACACTTGATTTGGACTACCATTAAGGTCAAATAACTTTCTTATATTAAATGGAACATTCTGTATTCATTAGCGTATTTAGATTCCAATTTTAACCATTTACAAAATTGTATTAAGTTTTCCTATACTTATATCTTATCCTTTTTTAGTAATTTAACATTTTCAATTTCGAATATTCATTTCTTGTAGGGATGGGTCGTTATTTAACTATCTGTTATTTTATAACCGTTATGGATCCAATAACGGTTGCAACTGTTATCTCGTTGGGAAAATAACAAGTATAGCACGGTTGCTTTTGGACTGTTGTGAACATTCATCGACCGCCGTTGCGGCGTATTCAACTGCGTGGCGCTACGACTACGACTGTCTGATCGAAGCCGCTGTTTATTACTGATGATAGTTACAACTCTCCTAGAAAAAAAATTTATCACGTACTTACATAAATATTCTCTCGAACGGTTATTACGGCGCTAGCCAACATCGAGTCGGACGTCGGACGTTTATTATGGACATATTTACTAAATAATTGTATGTATTGGAATTATCAAATGTAAAATAAAAGGCTTACTTATAAAAACTAAAAATAAAACCGTTATATTTATTATATAGCATTTAAGCACATAGATATAAAGTAGGCTTTGATGGAATTGACGTTATTATTACTGTTCACAAATAAATTATATTTCATCAGGACAACGCACCCGCTCATAGGGCGGCCGTTGCACAGGCAAAATTGCACCAATTGGGCTATGAATTAATCGACCACCCACTGTATTCGCCAGACCTAGCCCCCTGCGACTTTTTCCTGTTCCCAAACAAAAAAATTGCTCGGGGGACGCCGTTTTGCAACGAACGATGAGGTTATGACCGAAACTTCACACTATTTTAAATAAAAAAAGTTGGAAACCCGTCTTATCAAGTGTATTGAGGTAAACGGAGACTATGTGGAAAAATAAATGAGAAAAAGAACAAAAATTGTGCATTTCTTACTTGTCAAACTACCCTCGTAGGTGTCCCACCAAGAAAAATTGATCACGTTATAATTTAAAAAAAATCGATCTCGTTCAGAAGACACTATGCGTTATTGAATGAATTCAAATATTTATAAAAAGCATTATACGAAGTATTTTTTGTTTCAACGATTGGTTCGGTTAAAAATTACCACACACATTTGCCCAACATTGTACGTTTTACTAAGGAAAAGTAAAACACGTCCTTAAGCAACTTTCTCTAGTGATAATTGGAACGTATCCCATTCGTGGTGCCCCTA
Organism: Dynastes maya; assembly: GCA_029619315.2. NCBI lineage: Eukaryota > Metazoa > Arthropoda > Insecta > Coleoptera > Scarabaeidae > Dynastes > Dynastes maya. The sequence goes on from JAROYE020000029.1 coordinate 661,399, forward strand.
GCAGCCTCAAACTTTATTTTATTCAAATTGCATGAATTGAGACAAAATAGAATAAAATAATCTAAGTATGGCATGAAATGTTTAACAAAACGCGATAATAAAGTGAGAAGCATTAAATATTCATTAGTTTCAAAAGGAAAAAGAACTTGAACAAATAATTTGCCATGTGTTACTTTTTCTGATATAATCAGTTCCTTTATTAATTAATATGTTTTCGAAAAAAGCTATATCGGAGCCCACTATCCAAATATAAGAACACTTTACAATAAACTACATAGCAGCGGAACGAAAATGAATCGGTTACGATTATATTCGGATTTCTCAATAATATCTTGTTATAAGTATCATCCCTGACGTTGGACCGCTTTCGTGGAGCTCGTATAATACGAAAATAAGTCAAAAAAAGGTTTCCAGTTCTTGGAAAAAGTATACTAATTACAACAGTCATAAGAACCGGTAGCAGATTTATTCGGGCACCTAAATTCGGTTCAAAAACTCCCCGAAAGGCACGACAGAGGTTTCGTTCGTTTCTTCGAATCAATAAAAAACGACTTACGCGATATATCGTTCGTCGTAATTCGTAGACATTAAATTTACTAAGTCGTTCGTGTAAAGGATTTCGTTTTAATCTTTGAAAAATGTAGGGATACGTTAGTGGAGCGTTCAACGAACGTAAGTACTGTTATGGAGAAATATAACGATTTTTCTGTTTAACGTAATGCACAATACAAGAGTTCCAAGAATAACTGGCCGATTTGAATGAATCTTTTCCACTAAGCAAGAGTTCCACGAATGCTACTACTTGATTTACTGTGGATATGTTCATACGTACAAAATAATTGTAGTATGTTTAACCGCCCAAATTACCCCCGGTTTACAGAAAGTGAATTAAATATTTAGCACTTGGGTGGGAAAAGGGGTGTATGACGCAAAAAGCAAAATTATGTTAATGTTATGTAAAAACATTGATTGGTTCGTGTGTGTTAATGAAATCAAAACCATCGAAGTTACTATCACTAATTTTATTCTAACTTTCTAATGAAAAAGTATATACATAAATTAATGGACTTCAGTCTTCCTTCTAGGAGAGTTGAGAGCAGAATCTATTGAGTGAATATTGAAATGCAGCTTCATCCCTCAAAATTGATACACACATAACACCAAATATAGTGTATAGCTAAAATAGGAGAAGTAGAACAATACGAGTTATATGCGATTTCTTAAGTCCTAGGAACATGGTCAAATAACTTCTAAGAAAAAGGATGAAACGAATGCAAACAAAATATACAAATTTTGTCCTCTAGACCACCCAGAAACAATGCAAAGAATTGCATACAATATGCACACATGTTAAAAGGAAAATAGAACGTACTTAACACTACTGTTCTTAAAATCTAAAGAAATAAAATGAAATCTAAGAAATAGAAAGGAAGAGTATTTAACATTAGGTCCCTGTAAATGCCAGATATTTTACTGCGCAAAAGGAAAGAACTTAAATAAAAAACGAATGTTGTTATTCTTAAAAGCGATTTTCGAAGAAACTTTCGACATATATATCTTTTTCCACCCTTGTGCCATTTAATCACGAATTAGCGAATTAATCCCTGCTTAACCTAATTTTGTGATGTCATTAATCACGATTAAGCACATTAATCATCAATTAAATTAATTCGTGATTAGAACAAAATGTCACTTTGACATCTGTCAATATTAACGCGAAAAAAAAGTAAAATACTAAGGAGATAACTATTGCTTGCATAAGTCCAATAAGAATTTCTTCAAAATAGATTAGATGATCATCTAAATACAAGTCGTTAACACACGCTAAAATATTTTTGTGCTATGGATTGCCCCAAATGTCATTTTAATTCTAATTAGTTAATCACGAATTAAACCAGCCCGACATACATAAGTAAACAGTAATTAATTTAATCATGAATTTGATATTAACTTAATTCAGAATTAGAAAGTGTTCTGTAAACCGGAGTCGAGGGTTAGAATTATAAAATTGGAAATTTCACTCCAGGGTCGAGGTTTCCTTTTTCTATTTCCGAAGATACTACTGCGAGTAGAGGACATTGTTCATTTGACCAATTCTTTAATATTTGAAAATTATTGATAATATCAATAAAAATGTATTTGTCGATAGGGAAATGTCAAACATTTTTAAATTTTAAAATTATATAATATCTCTATCTACCCATAAGGTAAAAAGAGTAGTAGTCCAAACTTTTCCTATTTCTTTATATACTTGTTCCAGTGATTTCTGTTTTGTGCCAAAACCCTTTCTTCCCTCCATTCCAGGCTCTCCTTTTTCAAGATTTTTCCCATCACATTATCTCACGTTTGTACTCTCAATTTCCATACCTTTTTGTACCGAGTTGTTCACCGATTTCGTCTGCAATTTGCCGGTTCGCTCATTTCAACCAACGAACAAGCCCTTACTTCTCTCTTCTCCCGCTCTACGGCAAACAGAGCGGCTGTGCTTTGGTACGAATTTCCGGCAAGATACCATGTAATGATTTGTACGTTTTCTGCAGTTGTATAAACTAACATAGTGTATCCGAAATCCACGATCACTTGTTAGAACCTTGCGAACGCATAGATAGACAAAGAGTGCGTAAGATAGGCTTCTCAGAGCTACGGCATTTGCGCACGGCGAAGCTGGCCGATGGGGATCAATGCAAGTATGTCAGTTCGCGCTATGTACAATATATCTCGCATTCCGTGAGACTTGGCCCAACGTGTATAATGGAGTCTCCTGACTTGCAAATTAGTATCGTTGTGGCAAAAATTGCAACGGCAATAGGTTAGATAATAGATATTAATACAAAATAACATGTGATTTTTAGGATACAACTTTTATTATTATTTATTATAGGAATTGCAGAATCTACGGTTTATAAAATAGTTATATAATACCTCTATCTACCCATAAGGTAAAAAGAGTAGTAGTCCAAACTTTTCCTATTTCTTTATATACTTGTTCCAGTCCTTTCTGTTTTGTGCCAAAACCCTTTCTTCCCTCCATTCCAGGCTCTCCTTTTTTTTTTCCCCATCACATTATCTCACGTTTGTACTCTCAATTTCCATACCTTTTTGTACCGAGTTGTTCATCCTTTGAAGATGCCCCACTAACTAAGAATATAAAACATCAGGAGAGGTATCTGACTCGGAACCGTATCCAAAAAGAAAAACTTTAATCAACAAGTTTGACGATGATGTAAAAAACGCAGTTAGAAGAATTGTACACTCGTTCTTTTATAAAATGAGGTTCGCACCTTGATCAAGATTTTAAATGAAATGAAAAACCACCCACTTATACCTGCGATGAGTAGATCAACCTTATACAAATTGATGAATATGTTAAATTTCAAGTAATGTATATTTTCTTTAGGTAATTTAAGTAGTATTCTTACCTTTTTTTATTCTTTGATACTTTAACAGAAACAGAAAAAGTCGTTTAATTGAACGGCCTGATACAATACGGTGAAGACTTAATTATTTGAGTACCATCAGGGATTTTTGAAATCTATTTGGATGAAACATGGCTCAATGAAGGGCATACTAGAGAAAATGTGTGGACCGGCAATACAATTACAAGTTAAAGAGATGCTTTTGTTAGAGGGCTTTCTACTGGTTTAAAAAATCCATTAGGAAAAGATCGTCGATTAATTATATTGCATATTGGTTCAAAACATGGATTTGTCGATAATGGTTTGTTGGTATTTGAAGGAAGGAAGTCATCGGATTACCACGAGGAAATGAATGGGGAGGTATTTGAAAAATGGTTTAGTGAAATATTAGAAAAACTTCCTCAAAATGCTGTTATCGTAATGGATAACGCCTCCTACCATAGTAGACGAGTAGAAAAAATCCCAACAACACCGATAAGAAATAAAGATCCAGGACTGGCCTAGTTCTAAAAATATAAATTTTTCAGAAAAATTAGTACGGGTACAGCTGCTAGATTTGGTTTCCCAACATAAAGATCAATATATGTAATAGGTATGTGACAGACGATATGGCTAAAAGACAAAATAAAATTGTATTGCGTCTGCCACCATATCATTGTGGATTGTGCCATATAGAGCTGATATAGGCAAAAATAAAAAATGAAGTTGGAGCAAAAAATAAAACATTTAAGTTAGTTGAAGTGAAGGTGCTATTACATGAAGCAATCCTAAACGTTTCTCAACAAGATTGGACTAAATGTGAACAACATATCATTAAAGAGGAGGAAAAGATATCCAGGTTAGATGGCCTAATGGATGATGTCCAAGAACCATTTATAATTAACGTGGGCAACGATTCTTCAAGTGACAGTAAAAGTAATTTTTCAGACAATTCGAACCATATATAAATTGTGAAAGAAAGTAATATATGTTTATACAAAAATATTTTCTTACGAGCTATACAACTTGATTAACTTTTCATTGGCCGCGTAAGAGTTATATAACTAGATTAACAGATTGTCAATTTCTCCTTTGTAAATTATGCTGAATAAGTCACTCCGTCTATTCAAAAAATGAACCATAAATCTTTTCGTATATCCACATTCCTCAGTTTTCGATTTGCTCATTTTCATTCCATTATTTAGTAATGCTTGGTTGCATACTTTCAAATTTTCTTTCAAGTCCTTTTCCCGCCATTATTGCAACATCGTCTACAAAGATACAGTCGGTGACTCCAACTCGATCCAAGTTTCTGTGTCCAATATATAATGGCTTGGTCTTTCTTTGTATGTATCTTATTATAGAAATCCGGTCCTGTGCTGGTAGCGACTATACGAGTTTACAAATCACTCCGAGATTGGTAAACACATATTAATGATAGAAATGAACAAGGTGTCAAAAGTAATATAATTGAAAAAAAAACAAAGGACTGTATTAGCAATGTACAGAGAGCGTTATGTTAGGAGGAACAGTCTCCGAGGAGTTGAAATTATAAGGGTAAAATAATTATTTTTGGCTTTAATTTGTTTTCTTTCTGGCACTTAATTCTTATTTCTTTTGATTACAGTTGCATTTTTTTTCCATCGGTTTTCTTGGATTTATATTTTAACTTCTTTTTTATTTGTTTCCTTACTGTTGGAACATTTGAACCCTGTTGCAAGCATTTAAATAAAATAAATAAATATTATCCAAATATTTTCAATTAATAATTTAAATACTTTTCAATGGAATTGAGCCTAGAAAAATATGCCGTTGTGTCAATCTTATTTATCATGATAATACGAATAGAAACGCTTGCTTCATAATTCATAACAGTCTAAAGGCTGATTCATTCTTGACCCACACCATGGAGATCTTATTAGATAGAAGGTAAGTTTAAATTTAGCAAAGTTACTAAATTTTGTGTTTGTTATGAGCCCGAAGAGAAAGTGGACCTGTGACAAATGACGATCGAGATTTAAAAAAAAAACCAAGAATGCTCATTTTCTTCTTTTGCCTTTAGAACCTTTATCCAAAACGTCCTGCCAGAGTTCCTCGACTTCTCCCACGTCACAAAATTCGACGTCTAGAATTTGCAAGAGCTCATGCTAACTGGAATGGACATCAATGGGGAAAATTTTCTTTTACAGACGAAACAAGAATACAATTATGGAAGCCTGATGGACGTAGTCGTGTATTCAGAAGGCCAGGAGAACGTTTCGCAGAATGTAATCTTAGCTTTGGTGGCGGTTCCATTATGTTACGGGGCGGCATTAATTGGGAGAGTCGCACAAAAATCATTGAGGTAAATTTAAGAATAAATGCTGACTGGTACATACACAACATCCTTGAAGAACATATTTTATCTTATGCCGGCTTTATTGGCTGCGATAATTTTATGCTGATGCATAATAATGCCCGAGCCCATGCCGCAAGGACAGTGATCCAGTATCTTGAGGATATCGGGGGTGCGGCGTTTGAGTAGCCAGCAAATAGTCCTGACGCGAATCCCATAGAACATCTATGGGGCATTCTAAAAAGAAATATACGAGCACGAAATCCAGCTCCTAACTCAATTGCAGAATTAAGAATTGCTGCACGGGAAGAATGGAATCGAATTCCGCAAGAAATCATCAAACATCTTTTGCGCAGCATACCTAGGAGAATGCAAGATATCGTTAGAGCAAGAGGAGGAAGTGCTAAGTATTAAAGTGTTATTATGTTGCGTTGTTATCAAGTTTATGGGTAATTAAAGTTCCCTTTTTCAATTAAACGTTTTAACCAAAAACAAGTTGTTTTAATAATTCCTCCACGAATTTGCTATAAATCCTCCATATGTAATTTATTTGATTATCAATAATGTAAAACACTCCAGTGTACAAGATTTAGCAACAAAAATTACAAAAGTTTTAAAGAGAAAAGTAATAATGGCGAAAAATAAAATGCGCAATATTTTTGACTGTGAGTGTATACGGCGCAAACGTGTACCACCGTAATTTTTTCCATAACCCGAAAATTCCGTAATAAGATACTATCGTAAACCGAGGTACTATTGTAAATGTGTAAAATATCTCTCTTATTTTACATTTTACTTTTGCTCCGCTTACAAGTTGTGAATTTGAAAGAACGTTTTCGATGCTGGAAAACGTACTAGCTTCAAAAAGAAGCCATTTTACTGCAAAAAATATAGAAAAGTCTCTTGTGGTAGTGGCTAATTCATTTCTCTTACTTCCCCTCTTGACACAAATTTATTACATACATACATATCTTCTATTTTCAATTCGTTTAAATACATTTAATATGTTTGTATCTTGTTTACGATTCCCAGCTCTGAGTCATATCTCTTACGATTTTGTCGTTCATTGGTATATATAAATCATAATCAATTATTATCGTAAAATCTTATGTTACATTTTATTATCACAAAATCCTGTTTGTGTCATGAACATTTTTCCTATATTCAGGGCTAATTAACAAAATTAATGTATGTATGCACTTCATTTTTTACCCCACTAATGAATAATTAAGAAAAATATGCACATGCTATCTAAATAACGACCTGTACATGTATTTCCATATTCTCAAATATCTGCCTTATTTACTGAAATGGATTTGCCTGCATACCTGGTTTCAGTATAGGCAAAGGCAAATAAATACATAAATACGTCAATTACCTTTAATTAAATAAGTAACTTGCTCGAGAATCGAGAAAAAGAAACGTGACACACGTCCATAAAAAATATCTCGACCAAGGTGGTCTTTTGATTCATTTCACACATTGCAACACTTACATCGTACTTCGGTCGGCAAACGAGACGACATTTTTGCCTGACGAACCGACCAGAGAATTATTTTTCGCCTTGTTTGATCATGAAAAAAGCGTAACAATTAACAAAATCTTAGTTGACTAATGTTCCTCGATCTCTACTGTAGAAATTAAGCTTCTTTCATGATTACTACCATGCGCTTTTCTTCCCTTGAAGGTATCGCTTTACATACAGAATTAATTGCGGGTATGCATTGACCGATTATATTTATAAAATAATCAAACGCTCCGAAAGGAATTGATATAAAAAGGAGCCTCTGCACAAATTAAAATTGCTAACACATGAACTTAACGTTAGTTATGTTCTATTAGAAAGATAGTTAAAGCAATAAATTACTTCCCTATAAAGGCAAAGGTGAGGATTTATGTTGAACAAGGAGCTTCTAAAAGTGTATATAACGTTACTGGCAGAAAAAGTTACATACAAGTGCATAATACAGTTTGAACAGGTTTCTTTTAGTCGCTAATAGCGTAATGCAATGTAAAAAATAAACATTTCTCGACACTAGTACTTTTCTAATGTAAAGTAAGAGGGGTACTTGAAATATTCTTAGAATGATATAAAAAAAATTATATTCCAGCACCGTTAAGAGTTCGCAGAAGAACCAAATGAGAAGAAACTAAAACGGGCTATTCCTGCTAATGCGTCACGCAATATTTATTACCTATTAATTCTAGACATAGTGACAACGGTGTTGTAGAATTAAATTTATTTCTCAATTTATAGCGAGTCTACATAAGGTGTGGACGGAAGGTAATTCCTTTCTTGAGCAATTTAAAGATAAAGTTTCAAATTAAAAGGCTCTGCACAAAGTCATTTCAAGAAATACTCAATCGAATAAAATTTAATACACGGCTGTAGCCTGTAAGATATCGGTCGTTAAGGAAACAAGGGCATTGCACAAAGATCTCAAATTGTCTCAAGAACTAACAAAGGAAACTTCCAACCAGGAGATATCGATTTGAATGAAACTTGGCTGTGAAGACCCTACAAAACCATGAAAAACCCCGCTGTCCGTTTCTACTAAAAAAAGCGCCGCCCCATCACCGAAACAGCGACAATGTTTATTTCTTATCGGGTATGAAGGCCTTATAAAGCTGTTTAGATGATTATGCCTCGTTCCACTAAAATACATTTTAAGGAGGTAAAATGAACCACCGAAAGTAAATGCAATATTTCTTTTGCCTCTAAATTACAAAATGTATAATACATATAAATATATTCTTGTTTCATATTCATGTTTTTTTAGTGGTTGGAGGTTTGTATATTACCAATTTGTTTACGGTTGCTGTCCATTGCAGGAGATATGTAATTATATTAGGTATAAAATGAACTGTAAAATATTCTGTTTCACTTTCATTCATTTTCATATTATTCATTTACTAAACTTGTCGAAACTATAGCCACCTACATTTAGTATATTATTTCAAATACAGTGAAATTACAAAGTTTATTTGTGTTGTTAAACCTATTATTTTTTAACTTATGCTTTTAACTAAAACACCTGTATTCTACAGATTATTTATTAAATGCTGCCGATTTTTAAGCGCACTTAAAATGCAATACATCGGGGTATACACCAATCTATGTCTTCCCCATATGTGGAATAACATAAAAAAAACTGAAATCATCCCCATCTTTTGTGGTCCGTCTTACTACCTTAAAGGGTTTCATAGCAGCAACGGAAAACGGCGTTTTCTATAGTCCTACAGGTACGTCAAACCTGATAAGAAATATACATTTTCGTTACGGTGGTGGGGTGGCGGGAAGGGGCCGACTTTTTCTCACCCCAAATGCTGATGTTTGCGGGTACTTCAATAGCGCTCTTATAACGCAATACATCCGCACACACCAATACTTTTTATTTTCAGCAATGGTGGAATAATTTAGAAAAAACCAAAATCATCCCTATTTTCAGTGTCCCGTTTTACTCCCTTTAAGGCTTTTTTAGCAGAAACGGACAACGGGGTTTTCCATAATTCTATAGGGTCTTCACTTTAGCTAAGTTTCATTCAAATCGGTGTATCCGGTTTGGAACAGTTTCCTTGTAAGTTACACCGGTACAGAGAATATTGAAGAAAGCTGACATGGCGTGTTCGATTTAAAAAGCAAACTTGTAGCGTGCGCAACGGAAACTGAACAGCCTGCATACGCGGACGCAATTTTATGTTGACCAGACCTTGCCCCCGACTAATTTTTGTTTGGAAACTTGCCCATAGAAGGGGCTTTCCACACTAAAAAAAGTGGTGGTAAATTTACGCAGTATTTACGCGTTTTTCTCACTCCAATTACGCAATCATAGAAGCAAATAGAAGGAGAGTATGAGAAGACAGATGACGCATTCTGTCAAAATCTTCATTACCGACTGTGAGTACTATGTTTACCAAAATTTCGGAGGAACTCATATAGTAGTGTTGTTTTGATGGTCGTTGAAAGTGAGCAAGTTTATATATTTGTGGAATCATGGAAAAAGAACAATACCGGTTAGTGATTCGATTTCTTTGTTTGGATGGGGAAAACGTGCAGAAATCAACCCGGAGTACCGGGTTCGAACCCCGAGCCCGCAACTCTCAGAGTACAGTTTTTCGTAATTTTCCTTACTCCAAATTTGACGAATTCTGAATGTCTTAAGACGATTTACAGGCGCAGGCATAATAATAACTCATGGCCGACCGATACCCCTTTTAATTGGCGAAAGCTGTTCAGGGGTTATAAGGGCATTAACTATTATTATTATTTGTCTTATGAAGTATTAAAAGCCGCAGAAAATGCAGTATCACAACATATTGACTAACTGAAAAGAAAATGTGTCACTGGCTTACTTTGAATACAACATCATGAACATCCAACATTATGGTTGATTTACTAAATGTTAAAAAGTATTTTGAATATTTGAAAAGAATATCTGTTGCATATCCTAAAAAGAAATCTAAAATATTGACGCGAGTAGAAATCGAAACATTTATACAAGAAGCCCCCGATGAACAATTTTGTTTTAATGGAGCTTATTTTAATAATGGGGCTTGTAGAAAAGAATTACTAAATATGAACATGTGTATATTTGATTATCTTTTAAAATTTCTGTACTGCAAGTTGTATTACGCGACCATTTATGTTAGATTATTTCAATTACATAAATTCACAAAGTTCTACTTTGGTTGTTAACTAAGTTTTAGACTTTGCAACAAACTAAGATATTTAAATTAAATGTGCCATTTTTGCCTTATGCTTCGGTTCACCACGTTGCTTCCCATAAATACATAAAAAAATAAATCACACCATCTGGATCGTCATAACCAAATGGGTTTTAAAACGGATAATCGCGTTTTCTATTCTCGATCGATTGATTAGTATGAATCTTCTTACGTTCCGTAGGCCACTTATGCCACCCCAAGCTGGATCGTTGCTATTCATCGCTCCTTAACCATATTCCATCCTCCGACCCAATACTATTTTATTTCACAATGGGATTTTGAACCAATCATGCCTATTTTTGCCTTTTATTCCTTTAAGCTTTTCTTAGCATGCCCGTTTTCTTCCATAATTCTATGGTCTCACTCTACCGTTTCACAATCTATCCGGTTGAACATTCTGTTACCCGTACGAATTTGAAATGTCTTGCATAGTGTTGATTATAAATAGGCAAACTTTGGTGCCAACTGTATACTGAAGCCTTATCCCTGGACGTATTTTTGTTGACTCGACTATCCTCGAGGTATTTTTGTTTCCATAGTAAGTTTACTGTGGTGGTAATTTACCAGCGCGTACCCAATTACGCAATCATAGACAATAGAAGGAGATTGAAAAGACGATGGATTCTGTCACACATTTTTACGTGTGTATGTCTATTTCTTTTTACAAATTGTGAGAACTAGCTTTGTTTTGTGTCTTGTGGCATTATTATTCAAATGAAAAGACTTTATATCATTTTTGTTTGGGATGGGCCTACGGAGTCCGGGCGACCGGCCCTAAACTCTCAAGTACATTTTTTGATTTTCCATTTATTTGTTCTTTCATCTTGCGATTGGGTAATATATACTATCGATTATTTTAATCAAACTTTATTTATATTTAACTCATATATTCAGTTTGTCTATGAAGTATTTAGCCCAAATGTATCAACTATTGACTACTGAAAGAAATTTTTCTTGACTTACTTGAATCACATATCATCCTTATGGTCGTACTAAATATCAGTATTTTGTTTGATAAGGATTTCTGCATATTTTTTTTCAGTTTTTCTTCTAGTGTTTTTCATTATTCTATCCATCAATATGATAAATAATAGTGGGCTCATACTATCCCCTTGCTTCACTCCTCTGTCCATTTGGAAAGTTCCCGATCTATCTTAGCCCTCCAATCTATACTTGTCCATTCACTTTCTGGTAGGTACTACTTATTACATTCATTAATTTTTTATTTACTTGCAACTCATGTAAGCTTCTCCAAACTGATTTTCTCTCTACCATATAAAAAACTGCCTTTAGGTCAATGAAAGTCAGGTAAAGTCGTTTCCCACTGTCTATAGCTCTTTCAATTATATTTCTTATAATACTTATATTGTCATTTGTTTGTTTGTTTGTACTAAATGCTGCTTGCTACATTTTTCCTTAATTTTTTCTCTAAAATTCGGCTATAAATTTTAAATCATATCGAGGATAGACTCCTTTTTTATGTATAGGGAGGATTAGATTATTTTCCCAATCTTTGGGGATTCTTTCCGTCTTCCATGCTTCATTGCATATTCTATACATCCATCTTACACCTTCCTTACCCATCCACTTCATCATCTCTGGGTTAAATAGACAGCTTATACGAGCTGACTGTACAAAATAACTTTGAATAACCTTTCTAAATTAATAATTATAAAGTGCATCCTACATTATCACCAAGATTTATTCAAACTTTATTTTGTGCTTCTTTTCCTTTTCATTTATCTTCACACAAAACTCGTTTATACGAATAAAGTAAAACATCTATTGGATAAAACGAAAGAAAATACATACATATATATTTCTCGAAATTGCTACAGAAATGTAGTGTAGGCTATTTTATTACCGTATTAGCGAAAAAACGATGCAAAAGCTCAATCAATACGCAAGGCAACTATCGCCACGCAACAACCTATCCTATCACGAACGAAGCAGCACCGCATAGATGAAACAATTATTCAGCCCGAAGAAATAAAAATACGAAAAGCATTCACATTACACGCACAGCCTACTCCCACGGGAGCTGAAACTATGTTAATAGTTACATGTTTAGTGTCTACCTGCAGCGGGAGATCAGGTTGCGTTAACAATTACTTTACATGACAGAATGTCTTGATGGTACACGTGGTGCACATAACGGATAAAACTAATATGTTAACCATTGAATCTTGAAGTAGAAGCTGAGAGTCAGAGAGTGAAATACGACAGATTGGCATGTAAATTTTTGTAGACATAAAATAAGAATCACAATGTTTTATTGTAGACCAATACCTTTTCATACAATTTCTTCTATGTCTATTGTCATATATGACTCTTAAGTTCAAATGTTTATTGATCAATTAACAAAAGTTTACATCTTTTAAGAACTAGAAACATTGATAATAGCTTTTGAAAATCTATATTTTAGAGATGGATCTTAAGTATGATGGAAGTAAATTTATTGATTTATATAGTTTTTTTCTTATTATGAAGTTCAAATGGGGGTGTGGTATAAAATTATATTGGAATACACATACTCTCACAAATCCTTAACCATCCGAAGTACATACTACTGTAATTTTGAAATTCTCGTTAAATTCTGAGGCAAAAAAGTGATAAAGTCATTGTGCTGTAAGGGTTCTAAAGCAATATTTTTTTAAGCATTTACAGAAACCGTTACTTCTTCGGTGCGCATTGGAAAAATATGATTACCTAGATTAGACGTAAAAGGCTTCCAAACTTCCTAAACGGATTCGTGTAATCTTGCTCGTGTGACATATTTGTATAAAACGTATTTTTTAATAGAACATCCTATATATTATTTTAGTTTTGTAATTTTAAACTGTCAATATTTATTTTACCAGTTTGCGACAGGATCAAGTAAGTCATCGAAACAATGATTAGAGATGGTGACATTTAATACCAACTATATCCACAACAGAACTACGTATTGCTTTCTCTAACTCGTTCCTCGGAAATACTTTATGAAATTATCGAAAGAAGAACTGATAGTAATGGTAATTTATGTTCGAGGAATGCAAAAAAGAATTGTTTATTTGCTAGTAGAGTTTACCGCTAACGGGGAAGAAGCTCTAAGTCAGCGGTCTTTAGGCGACTACTGAAAAACTTTTACAGCTACGGGTAATGTTTACTACCGGAAACCAATTAAATAAGAACCTGTTCCAAACAAACTTGTCCTTTTTCAATTAACTTATTACTAAATTTCTAGCTTCTGTACAACTAAATAATGTAGGAATTGGCTATCTTCGTTAGGAGTAAAACGATAATCTTAGGACATTTCACCAATCTCACTTCACTTACTTTCGCTTTACATTTACTAAAAAGTACCTACAAGAATAACTATCAAGGAAACCTCTCGAGGTGTCAAATTTAGATTATGATGAAAATTGGGATGGATGTACAGTATCTTCAGATGTGCATGGGAATTTTTTTTATCGGCTGAAATTCACTTTGAAGGAGCGAAGCACCACTTCGAAAATTGATTAATTTTCAGTTTTTCCTACATAATTCTCGAACGGTAAGAAATAGAAATAATGTTTAAATATGAAAGTTACTTCATATCGGAAGTTCCTTCATAACACGATGCTGGTAGATATACAGGATGTTGCACTTAAACGCAACTCTTGTATGATGGACGTAGTTGTAATAATATGGAAAAAAGTTTTAAATAAAGGTTGTTTGTTGTTTAAATCTACTTACAATTGTATTACACATCTCCAACTATACAGAGTGTACCAGAAGTAAGGAACACCAAACAAGACATAGAGTGCACTTAAAAAGCACTTTACTACAATAATGATAGCAAGGTCTGTGGGGTAGTATTGCAAAGAATATTCTCGGCACACTCCGCACCACACAAATTATTAACTCGGAAAGGCCGTTTCGAAGATACATGGGCCTTCATCTTCAACCAAGTACCGATTGATCTGAGAGAACATATACTAAATCTAACGAACCCTACTCTTCAAAAAAAATTTATACATGTACCTACTTTTGTCCCTTAGACTAAGAAGCAGGTTAGAATAAGGAGAAAAGGCGGAAAAAGGTCTTGTCACCACGAAATGCAAGACATGTGCTCGCCCCACCCTAATAAAAATAAAAATTAAAATCGCGTGAGACAACGGTTATGTCCCTTACTATCCGTCAAATTTATGTTTTTTCCGTCTATACCCTTACCTAAAGACTAGACAATATGCGTTGTAGCACAACCATAAATCAAAATCCTATTTACCGTAATAAATCGAAAAGACAGGAGAAGTGTAAAGGTCTCTTCCCTTTATTGATTAGGTTTGTATTCTTATTTATGTACATAGTCTCATAGGCGTCTAATGCAAGCGGCGAAATCACGTTTTTAATCAATTTCAGGTTTTCTAATTTAATATTATTCCCTGTATCGTTTATGTGTTGTGCTACACTTGCCGCTTCTATCTTCCCGTACCTGTAACACCTTATGTGTTCTTTGAATCTAGTACCTATCGCTCGTTTCGTTTGATCAATATAGTCTTTATGACAATCACCACATGCAATTTTGTAAATTCCAGACCTTTCTCTCAAGTCCGGTTTATCTTTTGGATTGCCAAGTAGGTTTTTGAGAGTATTTCGCGAACTGAAACATACGTTCATCTCATGTCCCTTAAAAACTTTGCTAAGACCTTTCGATACTCTATGGAAGGGAAGTTTCACAAATTTCTTATCGCGGGTTACTGTTGGGATTATGGTCGTGGAATTTCTGACGTAAAGCCTATGCTGGACTTTCCTGAGCATGCGATCGACCTCTATAGACCTTTACCACAATTTGGACTCGAATAACACAATAGTGCCCACACGGAGAAAAATGTGTTGTAAAATTTGTGTTGTTAAGAAAATATCTTTGCTATGACAAGAATATCTTTTCTAAATAACACACTGATTTAGTAGTCGTCAAACCAATTTTACTGCGAAAGAAGTTAAGAATAATATTATTGGATGTTATTACTAAGGTTCGACAAACGAGTGCAACGTCAGAGGCGTATCGCGCAAAAGTAGGTACGTGAGATACAGTATTATTAAAAAATAATATATTGTAAGGGGTATTTCACCTCTTGAAATTGAATTTCGGCCGATAAAAAGATTGTCTCTTGCATATCTGAAAACATCCCAACAAAGATTCATCAAAGTCTGAATTTGACACCTGGAGGGCTTTCCTTGTTAGTAGTGAGCTTACGGAGTATATATGAAAATGTTGACATTAAGAGATAATCAATTAAAGCTGACAATTCTTTCAGAAAGCAACAAGTGTTGGAGGAAGATGTTAAAACTATTGGCTAGGTGTACCGAATAAACATGCTTATAAGGTCTTTGCAACGGATTAAGCTGAGAAATCCATGTAACTGCATTTCTGTTACTATTTCATTTAAAAAACCATAAACAATTAATATAGGAAAACCTAATAAAGATCATGCCTTGTTTGAGGAACGATACGTTTATTCTATGATTAGATAATTTTAATGCAGTCAATGCAACAATTCAATGTGGCAGAAGCAAAACAAAGCAAATTAGACGTAATCAAAATTAGGAAATAAACGTCGAGATATAACAACGCGATTATCGAACAACTCAACGGACGATTTGCGAAATCTGAAGTTAGTTAGACCAGCGCGACAGAATCAGAAATATGGCACAAGACAGGAATAAGTAGGTATAATAATAAAACAACTGAAATCGTTTAAATACAGTCTTCAGGCGATTTTCTCGAAGTACTACATTTAGAAACACTAGAATCATTAAACTATATTTTTCCAATCCAAAGACTAGACTCGACATCATGAAAACTTACAGGTTAATAAGCCGCATGATGTATCGTGGATCCCTGAAACTTTTATGTGGTACTTGTTTAAAGCGAATGATTTAAACTATTGTTCAAATCGTAAATGTAGTTCTAAGTAATGGGATATAATTTTTTTATTGAAAATTTCCATTTTCTTGTGCGCCAAATTTAAAAACTAGATAGAACGACTTATTTGGAAAATTTTTTTGTCACTGTGCTCTTGTATCGTAAGCTTGTAATCCCGTTAAATTTTACGGAAGTGCCTTGTTTACGCGGCCTCCAGAGGAACTCGAGCGCCTCCTAAGCTAATTATGAAATTCAACATGAATTGTAAATTACATTAGGAAACTAATTTAGAAAACTCGCATGTGCTGTTCCATTTAGAGCCGATGTTTCGTACGAAAGGCCAGTTGTAAAAAAGAATCAATACAGAATGAAATTCACAAGAGGAAATAGAAACTAGCATATTAAATTACTGCTTCAAGATGGGGAAGCCATTTCCTGGGTTAACTACCTCTGAAATACGAGAATTTCTTCCTTAAAAGAAAATCAATACAAGGTAGAATTTAATAAAGAAAAATAGACTTCGACAGAAGATATCTCTTGCACCATCTAAACTTCGACTTCTTTGTAACATAAAAAATTTCAAGGATGAAGATATATAACATTCCCTGTGCCAATTATAAAGCTATCTCTGTCCTTCTCTAAAGTTATCGCGTATAATGTTTGGTTATAAATAATTTTTATATCGCCAAAATGTTCCTGGAAGAATGCAAGATGTTATTCCGAAAACATATTGAGAAACGAACAAAGAGATAGCAGAACGTAGCAGCAATTTGCATTTATAAGTCTACGTAAAAAGCGCTTTGATACGAATATAGCATCTTCATATCGAGTTATACAATCGTAGGAACGGTCGTTGTAAGAAATTTGTCATTCTCACAGACCTGTAGATCATGTCCAGAGTTCATGAACTTAGCAATTCTATGTTTATCCGGGTGTTTCAATAAATATGCCTTTTTGCTTTTCGTCTATGCGGCGTAAAGGAAATCGAGCGCTCGACCATGTTGTAAAGCATACGTTACGTGCACACACACTTCCTTGTCCTGTCCTTCAAACCTAGAATGCAAATCGCACAAGGCGTAGGAAGGAAATAATACGAACGTTGTGGTCTTTCGAGTCGATTACTATACAGAGGTATGTCAAATGAAATTTCTATTTCTAAAGCCTGTCTTACATGCCACGATTTATTGGTCAACTCATTGAACAAGTTGATCTTCGATTTTATCGTACCGCGTAAAACAGCAAAAATCAGCCCAATTTCTTGAACAATTTATCCTACGATTAATTGAATTGTATAGAACATCCTTTATTTTTACCACGATTTCTCACTAACTTTGCTGTTTTAATACCAACCCAGTAACAGAAAAATACTTACGAATTTTGTTTTATTGTTTTTAAAGTAAAGCGAATTTGAATTAGCTAACCGAAACTGAAGTAACTAAACCTGTAGCTGTGCCTATGATAATAATAATAATATATTTATTGCCCAACAGAAAAATGCCAACAAAAGGACAAAAGTAGCTTATACACTTACGAAAATGCAGGTAAATTAAACAAAATACTGCACACACATATAGAAAAATTAAGGCATATTTAATACCAACAAAAACTTCACCGTAAATGGTGTCAGCATTTCTAGTCATATGGTGCAGAAGTGCGCGTAGTAGCAGATTTCTCGACGTCGGCCAATGGAATGTTGCTGCAGTTCGTGATGTCAGACGAGCTACATGGAAATTCACTCAGAAGATCAGGTCAATCAGTCAACAGAATCTCGTGAAGTGTATGAGCTTCAAGATAAGCACCGGTAGATTTAAAGGTAAGAAATTTCAAGAATCGCTTTTGTAGGCGTTCAAGTAAATTATGTTGCGTGTTATAAAAGGGACACCATACGCGTACTCCAATTTAGCCACGACAAAGGCATAATATAGTATTTTGATAACGGCCGTGTTTTGAAAATTCTCAGATGTACGAAGAACAAGAAAGCCTAACGTTCGCGATGCTGATAAATAGAGATCTTCTAAGTGTTGGTTGAAGGATAACGTTTTAATTATGTGTGTTCTTTCATGCCCATCCATTATATACACTGAAAGTGAAGGCGCAATTCCCCGGGTGTACACCGTGAAACACTTCTTAACATTCAGTAGTAGCCTATTTTCCTTACTCCAGGTGACAATTGTGTAGATATTTTTTTGTAGGGTGTTAATGTGTTGAACGCTCGATATTCGCAAGAACAGTTTGAGGTCGTCTGCGTAGGTTAAACAGGGACATGTTAAATATGAAAGCAAATCATTCGCGAACAGTATGAAAAAGAGGGATCCCAAATTAGAGCCTTGGGGTGCCCTAGATGTATAAATAAACTCTGATGATCTAAAACCATTATAAAAGACAAAGCTTCTTCTGTTTTCTAGGTATGACAATATAAAAGTGACTGAATATGGGGAAAATCCAAAAGAAGATAATTTACTTAATAATATTTTGTGGTCTATAGTGTCAAAAGCGCGGGAGAAATCTGTGTAGATGGCATCTACCTGATCTCCATCGTCGGCTATTTCGCTGATGTATTGAGGATAAGAAGCAAAGCTGGTTACCGTAGATCATCCAGGATAAAACCATGCTACAGCGGCGATATGTAGGACTTGACGCTATTGTGGATGCGCATACAAATATGTTAAAAACTTTGGAGAAGTCGCAAAGTATAGAAATAGGCCGGTAGTTAACTATGTGATCCTTATTGCCCTTCTTGTGGATAGGAACAATCCTAGCCTGCTTCCATAAATCAGGATAAACACAGGACGATATGGAAAGATTTATGATTTTCTTGAGAGGAGTACCAAGAACGAATCGTGTTTCTTTGATGAAAAAACTAGGTATTTGATCATCGCCTGATGTGAACTTGCTGCAGAATTTCGCCATAATTCGCACCAAAGAGTCCTCGGAAGCCAAGTCAAACTGGAAAGCGGGCAAATACAGCAAACCGCTTGGGAGAACTGCGTTAGGATCAACTGGAGTGTATGCTCTGAAGAACACATCAGCGAAAGCATTTACAACCTCCTGGGGACTATTCAGCACACGATCATCATGCCATACCGCCCCAGGGATTCTGGCTGTTCCCTGCCGTGATCGGACGTAAAATCATAACTCGGATGGATTTGTTTTAATGGAAGTTTCAACATTCGAGACATAAATGCTGTAGGCTGCAGCAACCAAATTCTTACGCAATGTTCGTAAATTTGCAAATTCATTATAGTACAAAATATCTCCAGTGCGCTTCCATTTTTGTGATAGGAGTCTTTCAATCTCAATTTATTTCTTATATCAGTGTTAAATCAGGGAGGATATGACGAGGACCGCCGCTTTGTAGGTAATTTAGGAACTGACATGTCGAGTATTCTATAAAGTGTGGTATAGAATTCGTTTACAGCTACATTAACGTAAAAAATGCCATCCAAAAAATCCCAATCAGTGTGTAGGGGATCGTTGCATAGCTTCACAAAGTCAGCCTTGCGAAAATTGTAACGCATAACATCATGAATAGGAAAGACGCTTGATTTGTTCATACGACAAAATTTAAACTCAATGGAGAGGGCGGGGTGGTAAGTATCCTCGATAACCAACGGAAGATCCTCTGCGAAACAACCATATTGCTGTAAAGATTTGAAAAAACTAGGTCCAGTGCTCGAAGATCCGCATTTAGAATAGTGTTATGTTGTTTTAGCTTCATTACGTCGCAAAATTCTTGAAGTGGGACTTAGAAGGAGGAAAGTGGCCTATACCAAAAGCACCAAAACATTGAACAAAAGCAGATTGCCAATCTATTTTCATATGCAGATGAAAATTTCCTATTTAATAATTCGTCCGTTCAATTATTAACGAAACTAAACGGGTATTTACGATCGATAAAAACCCGTTCAATTTAATGTAGAATGTAAAACGGAAAATTTTTACCGGTTTCTTGGTCAAGAACTTGTTCAATTAATTGACCAATCAATCCCACCGTGTAAAACAGGCTTAAGAGCAACACAATATGCCGTTTAGTTCGTGTCGATATCTGCAGTGGGTCAAAAGTTACAGCGTCAGGCCACGCTAGCCTAACATTAAACTAGCGTAGCCATTGTTCCTAAACGGATGGAGCAACAAAATCAATTCTTGCGTAAGAAATTACGAACAGAATATGCAATAGATTTGCTGCTGGGCTTATGACGCGGCTAGGCCAGCTTAATAGACATTGAAAAAAGGATTCTTAGAAACCTCGATGTTGGGGTTATTTGTAACTCAACGATATGTACAATTAGTAAAAGTGTAAAGGATTTTGAAAAATGCAAAGAAGAAGCCTTATTGAGTTAGGAATAGTAAACAAGTTTGTTGGGAATCCTAGTTTTGCAAGCATTTACAAATGTACCATACGAAAGGAACTCCATTTTCCAATATACGGAAGAAATATTTCCTTATTAAACTTTCTTTCGAATAGACCTTATACCTGTATACATATGTAGGTAGGTCACATCTCCGTTGCTCGTCGATATCTTAGACGCTTATTGCTATTCGATCCAAGATGGCACAGCACGATTGAAAGTGATACCAGAGGGAGCGGGAGTGGATCTCGTAGGTGGAAGATTTAAATTTATTGCGACCGACTGTCTACCAGCGATCCGACATCCAGAGTAATAAAAACGTACCGTAAGAACTGTTTGACATCGTCGACATTTACAAACGTAACGAATGGCTTGTCTCCACACTGTCTGTTGTTCATTAATACCGCTCAGTTCTTCTAAGTTTCCGTATAGTTCCGTACGTGTATAGGTGATCTTCAGAAACGTTTCTTCTCCGTACCACTCGCCATTGCGTAATAATATTCTCCATTCGCTGAAGAAAGAACTTTAATTGATTCCAGTGGTATGCTGTTAAATGTCATCGCGATTGATTAACTTGACATTCGCTGATTAAAATACCTTTAATGAGTTTATCTTGCTTGTATAAGTGCCCTTATCAAAGGCGCTCATTCAGGGAAGACCGAGTAGGCTGGTTTTGAATTTCCAGTGCTACTGAAGTACAAATATACAGGATGATTTATAATAGGTGTAAGAGACTTTAACATTTTGTTCAGATATTTCAGGTCATTTAAACCAAAAAAAATTATATAAACATATACATTAAAGCTCTACGAGCCTAGTAGGCTCATGGCTTGGTTCACAATTATCTTCCACTTCTTCTTGTCCACTGTTCATTTTTTTTCCAGTTGGCAACGTTTAATTTCCTCCTCAACCTCTTCCCTCCATCTCTCCCTCTTCTCCTTTTTCCTCCGATCCTACTTTCTAGAATTTGTCTCTGAGTCCTATTATCTGTCATCCCCGTCACGTGTCCCATCCATCGTATTCTTTGAATCTGTATAAAATCCACTATGCTTGAATCTTGCTAAATTTCCTTAAGTTCTTGATTTGTTCGACGTTCCCAGTAATCTTCCACTTTCTTTGCACCAAAAAGTCTTCTGAGAACCTTGCTTTCCCACACCTCAATTGCTCTTATGTTCGTCTGTCTAAGAATCCATGTTTCACATGCAAAAGTCACTATAGGTTTGACTGTTGTTTTATATGTTCTTATTTTTAGGCTTCTTGATATACATTGTTATACATAAATTGTTCAATAACTAACCTTTATAATTGAAATTATCAAAAGTAAATAAACGAAACATTAAATATGTCAATAATCGAAATTATAAATTTTGAAGCGTATAAGAAAAGATAATGTATCTATTAATCTACTAACCCTTGACAATATGAAATACAATTATGTTGTTAAAACAGAATTTGACACGTTACAATATGTCATTAATAGAAATTATAAATTTTGAACCATATTAGAAGAGAACGTAGCGGCATCTATTGTAAACCCTTGACAGTAAGAAATTGAATTATGTTTACAAGGTAGAATTTGGTAGGTTACAGGATATAAAGTGGTTACAAATTTCGGTATACTGAAAGATCAAGATGTGAAAAACATTGAAGGCAGAAATGTTGCCAATTCTACGAGTTTTTCAAACAGATTTCACTCGAAGCCTGGAATAACACGAGCAATATTCAATTAATAATACTACAGTAGCTATTGACTATACTCTCTCATTCGTTTGTTCAAATATAACTATTTTAAATATGTATGTATACAGATTCCATTACCAATACAATCATAAAATTAAATTTCATGACGCGCAGCACCTGCTAAAATAACTAAAACCTTTAAAAAGAAGTAAGAAACCTGGAACTCGATGCAAATGAACTATCAAGCATGTGAGATGGGTCTCCAATGATTACGTTATTACTTCCAATTACAATGGACAATCAACATGTCACAGAAACTCATAAATACTATGCTGTGACATCACCTACAGCGCAGCAATCCGAAGAATAAAAAGATTCCTTCGATCATTTTACAAAACGTTTTCGCGATGTACTTTCTCAGTTACACTGATCGAAATGAACTTCAATTTTGTAGTTCTATTATTAGTCAATAACCTTATATTTTCGCGATGTGTACATAATTAATTACCAGATTTACAGCTGCCTATAGTGAACATGAAATTTCAATTTCACCTGCAATATTTAAATATTCTTGATGTAAAGTTATTTATTAACCTCGTGAAATCTATCTAATTATCGGTTATCCGTACCATAATTTTCGTCGCAACATAAAATTTCCGGCAGAAAAGTAAATTTCAATGAAAAAATTTAGATAGAGTATAACGTATTTTTCCGAGGTAAAAATTTGAAAACTAAAAATTCCCCTGTACTTTTACTTATCTATGTATGTACATGATATTTACTGCTCATTATTAGAGTTGCTCAATTTGCGCCAACAGCCAGTGGCGGCCGCATAAAAGTTTACACAAAATAAATGGTCAGAAATTAAATATAATATGTGCTCAAACACTTACCGTCTTAAGAGTCTTCCGTGAAATCACAAAGTGAATAATGTCTGTTAAATATCAGCAACATTAAATATGTTTCCACAGTTGTTTCGGCAAACCGAGTGCGGCGTGAGGAAAAAGTGTGCTTATATGCAGAAAACGAACGTTCTACATCTAGTGACGTTATGTTTGCGTAATTAAAATAATCTTTGGAACAACTTAACGGTTCTGTTGACGCACCTTCACAAATTTGTCTCAATGTGCCAAAATCAGAATCTTTCTCTAAAACACTTTCAAATCTTTCTAGAACACAAACATTTTTTGCGTCTTCTACCGCGCATAGCTGTGCGGGAACTTGTTGCACTATTTGCAGAGGTTCCACTAACGACACCGAAGGATTTTGTAATTTTTCTATTGCCTCCACTAGTCCAAAGTAATTGTTCTGAATAGTTTTTAAATCCGTTTTAACCTATCTTGAAATTTCGACTGGTTTTCCTTGATAGCCGCAGCTTCCTTTGGATCGAATTGTAAAACCACGTTCTTAATATTTTCAAAATATTTATGATAATAAAACGCGGCCTGTAACCATGTTCCCCAACGTGTAAGAATAGGTTCTGGTGGCTTAGGCATACGGGAGCACAGTCTGTGAAATTTGCGAATACGTTTTGGGGATTTGACAAACACTGCTTTTGTATGCGTTATTAAAGCGTCTACCTCAGGATAACATTTTCTAATACTATCTGCTACATGACTCAAAGCATGAATTTTACATGTAATATGCAACAAGCTAGCACAATGTTTTTTAAGAGACCGGCCTACAGAAAGCATGTTTGCGACATCATCACTCATAAGCATCAACAGTTGGTTTATTGAAAGTACAAACTTTCCCAATGTATTTAACACTAACTTTGAAATTACTTCGGCAGTACATTGTTGTACTCGTCTGGAAGCTAATAGAATTGAAGGTGACGATTGATGTGGTTCCATTGTACGTACCATTACATTAATCATAGAATGTTTTTTACGATCTGTTGTTTCGTCCACACATAACCACAGTTTTTTATCTTTCAACTCCGATTTAATTCCTTTTTTAACATGTTCGCGAGCAGATGGCACAATTCTTTGTAACGATGCCCGACTTGGTAATTTGCAGTCCGAATATTTATTCCAAACGAAGACATATGCTTCCTTGGCTAGTAAATTAAACGGTAGATTACATGCAATAAATGTAACACATAAATTGAATTTAAATTTGTCATAGTGCCGTGTGCAATTTTTTTTTGAAGAATGCCGTTTACTATTTAGGTGACGTAGACGATCCCTTTTGGACCAACACATTAAAGGGATATTACAAACTACACATTGAATTTTAACGCCATCATAATTTAGGTCAGGCATTTCTGCTATAAATTCTCTTTGTCCAACATTGGTCGTTTTCGCGACGTAGGTAACATTTTATAAACAAACGTAGAACTACGAAATAGTGTTTACGGCAGCGTACATGGATACACAACAGATTTGGTTGTGACTCGCAGTTATACTGAGGGTTGTATCGAACCTCCGCCACTGCCCGTTGGCGCTTGTGAGCAATACTAGTGTACAATCATAAAACGAACTATGTATATGATTTGGATGTTCAACGTAGTCTGTCAACTAAAACTGGAAAAAATGTTATACTGGAGCTAAAAAAATTGCAGCTATAAATAAATATGTTTAAGATTTGAACATGCATATTGTAGTTTTGTTATATAATACCGGTTTAATAATTCATTTGCTACAAAATTTATGAATCTTTTTTATCAAAATATCACCAAGTATCAGTTAATCAAGTCAAAAATTTGACTTTAAAATCAAATTGTTACCTACTATATGCAAAACATGAATTAAATATTCGTTAAATTTAAATTTCTGTTTTACATATGGAATTGTATTTCTTCTAGATTAGCATTCAGAAGCAGAAACAAAGATTATACACAACTAACATTAGAATAAAATATTGCTTCTAATTGCAATATAAATCACATTTACGCAAAATACATATGCACAAAAAATGCTGAACACTTGCTAAAAATAAAATTAGTTTCAAGGTTCCTTTCTTAAAATGTATATATGTATAAGATAACAATTATATGAAACTGTGTAATACGTCTGTTGAATTTAAAATACTTGATTGGGTACATTATGTAAATGTGAAGAAGTATAGATAGTGTAAATAAATAATCTATCCTTTATTAAAAAAACTGTAGTTTAATTTGCAAAGTTATAGAGTTATATAGAGCATACAGTTTATTATTCATTGCTTACTCTTAGAAAAAAGATGTCTCCATAGGGTTCGCTAAAAACTCTCTCAATGTACTTTTAAAGTACTTTTAATCGAAAAACCTCGCCAAATTCAGGTCATTGGAAGCTTTTAATAGGTACTCTCGAAGAAAATTGAAAAAACCTCAAGTGGTCCGGCACGTTAATAATTAACACTATAGATGTAAAAACTTTTATTCCCTTAATGGAAAAGAAAAACGAATGACCACACTATTTTGTAGTATAACTTCTCACCGAAACAAATTTACACCTGTTTTTTTTTCTACTTTTAAATGGTGAATGAAAATATAGTAATACTTTAATGTAAAGAATATGCACATAAATACGCGCCAAGAAAATAAATTTCTCATAGTAATCATTTTACTCTAAAAAACAACATAAAAATTATTGTGGTTTCGTGTAAAAATGTGAGAATTATTTAAGGTTAAATAATTACTGCTTATTTTTGTCACAACTTTGCCTTAGAAGAGTAGAAATATCTAATAAAGTGTATTTATTCGGGCAGGGCATAGATGCGCCACTAGTATTTGCTGTAATCCCCAAAATAATAATAATAATAATGTGTTATTGTCTTTCACAATAAGTGTTGACAACGTCAGGCTTAATTAGAATTAAAATAAAGGTAATAAAACGGACAGCACAATATAAAAAACATTTAGAACAGCAAAACAATTAGGAATGACCGGCGGAATTGTCAGTAAAATATTCCTGGTAAGAGTAATAACTTTTAGAAATCAAGAACATTTTTACTGCACTTTTAAATGCATTTAGTTCAGGAATATTTTTCAAAATAACAGGCAGTGCAGAATACATTTTTGCAAATGAATATAAGGGCGATCTATCAAATAGGGATGTTTTGTGCGGTTGAATGTATAAGTCCGCCCTGCGGGTGTTGTATATATTTGAAGGCATTTTGAACCGGTCCATATTGCTCCTGACGTACACTACTGCGCGGTATATGTACAAACATGGAACGGTTAATAAGTTCTTTTTGATGAACAAGGACCTACATGATTCTCTGTAGGATTTATCAAAAATCAACCTAAGAATTATTTTTTAACAAATCAGTACGCGTTGGTAATCGGCACGTCCCCATATTAGAATATTATACGCAAAAATCGAGTAAGCTAGGGCATGGTATACTGTCAGCAGTAATTCTGTACTCAAACTGCTTTTTAATTGTACAATTGAGTAATAAGTCAAATTTAGTCTTTTACAGATATTGTTGATCCGTTCATCGAAATACAGGTTATAATCAATGTCTATCCCGAGCAATTTGACACTGTTTGAAAAGTTATAGCCAAGATTAACGCCAAACTGAGGAAGGACAAGTCGTCGCTGATTGAAATGCACAAACACCGTTTTATCACAATTCATAATCAATCTGTTTTTACAGCACCAGTTAGAGAACTCGTCCACAGCACGGACTATCTTAAATTCTAGCTCGATCAAGGACTTGGCGGAGACAGCAACGGAAGTATCATCCGTATATGCTACAACATGCGCAGAGGTGAAAAATTCAGGCAAATCGTTCGCGAATATAAGAAAAATTAGGGGACCCAGAAGCGAACCTTGGGCTACGCCCAATTGAATTGGTTCTAGTGGCGAAACTGTTCCAGATACGACTACACCCATCGTCCGGCCCGTCAAAAAGGAAGAAAACCAGTCTAATATCTTTCCCCTGATACCCACCGTGCACAGTTTTTCCCGCACAAAGTCCAAATCTAAGCTATCAAACGCCTGTGATAAATCGAAGAAAATTCCAGTCACATAATTGCTCTCGTCAATTTCTCTATACATAAATTGCAAAAACTCAATCGAAGCCGTTTCGGTTGACCTTGATTTAAGAAAATCGTGCTGTGCACCCGTAAAAACGTTGAATTTGTTAAAAAAGTCGACTACTCTATTATATACAATAGATTCCAGCACTTTCGAGAATACACTTAATATTGTTATGGGGCGATAGTTTGCAATAATAGATGGATTGTGCTTTTTGAAAATTGGAATTGTCTTACCTATTTTTAACTGAGAGGGGAAAACCCCTGATACTATTGATTTTGCAATTATAAGGGATGGTTAATCCGTAGGCACAGGTGCGCCATCGGTCAAATTCAATTAGCGCGATGGGGATGATACCTCCTATCTTCTTCCCATAAAAGCAAATGCATGTAATAATGCAATTACGATTACATTTCGGTTTTCCAAATGTAATTGTAATTGACCAATGAGGGTTGAGTTTATTCAAAATTGTTTCCTATAAATTTGTTAGCAAATCGTCACACTTTTAGTCGTTAAAAATTTCACAATGGAGACCATCCTTAGCCAAAAAGGAAAAGTTTTAATTGTGTTATCAAATCAGGTGTTAAGTGGAGGTGCACTAATAAAAATTGTTCCGCGAAGATATATACAGATGAAGCGAACACTACAAGAAAAGCATCCACTGATCTGTATAAGAAACCAGCTAAGAAAATTTATCAAGAATTGAAAGACCGCTCATCTACCAATTTGGATAAATTCAAAACCCAAGACGTATACAACATCCGGAAGTCCCTGTATCGAAAGCAACGACAATGCTTGCCAGCGTTGCCAAAAACTATTGTGAAGTACATATTGCACTGAGTAAGGATCAAATTACCACATTTAATAAAAGTGAGCCATTTTTGTTAGTTAACAATTCAGATGATAACATTTTAATATTTTCTTGTAAGATAAATTTGATGTTTTTGTCCACATGTGGGAATATTTATGTAGACGGTACATTTGATTACGCACTCAGTTGTTTATGGAACATGGAGTTAAAAATTGCCACTGGTATTTTGTGCGCTACCTAATAAATTGCGGGTGACATGTTAAATGTTTTCAATTAATAATTAAGAAATTTCTTAAGTTAAGGATTCAATTTGAACCTATGAAGGTTATTGCTAATTTTGAAGATTCAATTCATAAAGCTGTTAGGATGGTACGGAATTACATTGAAATTGTCGGATGTAGATTTCATTTGGCTCAGTCATGGACACGTAAAATTCAGCAAATAGATTTAATAAATGAATACAAAGATAAACAATCCCAAATTGGAATGTTTTCGCACTGGATTTTTGGTCTAATGTTTTCAAAACCTGAAATGGTAGGCGATTGTTTTGTTTTCGACTTTGCGACAATTCAAATAGATGATGGCAAGCTATTATCATTTTTAGATTACTTAGTCGAAAATTATATTGATGAAAATGCAGGATTTCCGCCAAATTTATTGGCTTGCGCTTCAGCGTCGAATGAAAGAATCACAAATTGTTGTGAATCGTTTCATTCCGATTATTAGTAAATCTTTTTATAATACGCATCCCAATATTTTTAAATGTATAGATGTTCTAAAACAATTTCAAATAAAAATTTATTTAAAAATTAACAGTGTACATTTGCCAGTTAAAATAGCAAATAAAAATTATAGAGAACCATTTACAAAAACTGGTTACAAAATTTCACAATGGTGATTTTGAAGCCACATTCGATTATGTAAAAGCCGTATCCTACCATTTTTCTCATTTGTTGTGATATTATATATTATAACACATAAGTATAAGCCTGATTTGTTTTATATATTATTCTGCGTTAGTTTAGTTTTATTTTTTTTACAAACAACTATACAAATATTGCGTCTACATACAAACATTTTAAATATATTTCTATGTTCTCCATTTTTTGTATGATTTATTATTTTAAACATTTAATCGGGTATTAACCTCACACCCCCTAGGGTCAGTACCGGCGCATTTCTGCCCTCTCCTCAACGCCCTCGTTATAATATATAATAAATTTTGTGGTGCACTTGTCCTACACCCATTCACCTGTTAATAATGCGCCAATTGAAAGATGAATAATACATTTTTATAAGCAGCTCTATTAAAGTCCTTCAGAGATATTACACATTTAATTGTATATACCACAAAAGAATGTATTTCTACAAATAGAGTCAATAAGAATACACACAATAGAATACTACGCAAACATTTTAAAGATTAATTACCTTTGACTAATATACTGTAGCAATATATTGTAGTCCACTTGCATTAAATGTAATTTTTATTTTAATTTGAATATTGAATAATTATCAAAATTTCACTTAATATTTACATTATTCGAATTCTGGCATTTTGAACATTTGTACTATTAATTCTTTGTTAAAAAAACTCCATTAATATAGCTATCTGGGGTTTTTTGTAAAAAAACACACACACAATTCATGCGCAACACTATTTATATGGAATCCAGTAATCAAAATCCTTAATGTCATCTCTAACATCGCAAACGAGCATCGTTAGGCCAACCACAAAAATATCAAATCATTGGGTTGGCATTCCCGTGACAACGAGACAAACAAGATATAAATAATTTTGACGTCAGAAAAGTTTCGGCGAAAATTATTTAGAAATATAATTTAAAACTATTATTCTAAGTATTTTGGTTATTAAAAACAAGAAAATGAGCTGAAGGAGTTAGAAAAAGGAATTGACACCAGAAGGAATTAGAACATCAACCGGAAAGGAAGAAAAGGGGATTTTGAAGAATTTTGAAGAAATCACACACCACTCATACAGCTGTAAGTAGTTCAAAATTAATTGTAAGTAGACTACTGAAAATAAAAAGAAGGACTCCCGATTATTTTGCAATTTTATATTTATTTGAAAATATCTCAATGTATATTGTGTAGCATAAATTTAATTAAAATATAGTTATTGTTTGACAAAACTATATATCTTTCTGTGTGTACCTTTGTACCTCGCTACTTATGCGAGGGTAGATTGAAAAGTTTCCGGAATGACAATGAAAACAAAATAAGGCGGATTCAAGTTATATTTTATTTTTTCAATATAATCCCCTCGAAGCTCAGCACACTTGGTCTAACGTTCCTCTAGTTTCTCGATTCCCTCCCGGAAGTGACTTTCTTCCCATTGTTTGCAGCCTCTATTTCTCTTCATTCTTCATTCAATCAAAATCTCTTTCCACTCGGAAATGTTTTGAGCTTCGGGAACAGATGGAAGTCCGACGGAGCCAAATCGGTGGATGCGGAAGGATTTCGAACTTCAATTCTGTCAATTTTTGCTGAGCGATTGCACTTGATTGAGCGGGCGCATTGTTGTGGCGAAACAACACTTTTTCCTCGATCATTCCCGGGCGTTTTTTCCTGAATTGCTGCTTTCAGTTTGCCCAAAAGTGTTGCGTAATATTGGCCAGTAACAGTTTTTCCTTTTTCAAGATAATCAATTAGCAAAATTCCTTTCGCGTCCCAAAAACCCGATGCCATCAGCTTTCCAGTCGAGTGAATAGTCTTTGCCTTCTTCGGAACCGATTCACCGCGTTCAATCCACTGTTTTGATTGCATTTTTGTTTCTCATGTGTAGTGACGAATCGTCTCTTGAAATCCATTGGATTCCTCGTAAATACTTCGAAACAATCAGCTGAGGTTTGAGCTCGAATGCGTTTTTGCTCCGAATTGAGCAAATGCGGTACCCATCTTACAGAAAGCTTTTTTAAACCCAATTCATTATGTAATATATGAACTACTCTGCCAAAACCATGTCTCGGATTTTATCCACAATTTCTGGCGTGGTAGCCGTTTTCGAACATCTTGAACGTAGTTCATCGCTTGTATGCGTGCAGCCACGCTTGAATTCCGAAACCCAGGAACTCACGGAGGAAAATGAAGGTGATGAATCCCCAAGAAAGGCATCTAACCTTGATTTGATTTTCGTTACGGTCTTCTCTTCCAAATAGAAAAATTTGATGACCGCTCGAACTTGTTTTTATCCATAATTGAAAATACAAAAAGGTACTTAATTTCAATTCTTGCTAAAACCAGACTATTTGACAGATTAACAATTGATGTGAAAGAGTTGCCAACACAACGATTAAAGCATTTTGGAAAGAAGCAATCCCCTCTATTAGCGATTCCGGAAGCTTGTCAATCTTCCCTCGTAGTAGCATTTTACATATTATTATCAACATGCACTTTATGGTATTATTTTAGTTTTAATAGTTTTTACAGATTTCAAAATCTTTGCACTTTTCCCTTTTTTAGTTGTTCTGCAC
The DNA here is from genome assembly GCA_029619315.2 of Dynastes maya. Classification (NCBI taxonomy): domain Eukaryota; kingdom Metazoa; phylum Arthropoda; class Insecta; order Coleoptera; family Scarabaeidae; genus Dynastes; species Dynastes maya. The sequence goes on from JAROYE020000029.1 coordinate 693,042, forward strand.
CTCCTTAAGAGGGCGGTTTCCATTGTTTGGGAATTGCTGGATTAAGTTTAACCCATATCATCATAAGAAATAAAAGTTAAAAAAGTTTTATAATTTAAGTATAGTTTACCATCCACAATATACAGCTGACTCTACAAAAACGAAATCAGATGATTTTATTTACTAAGCACAGTATATGCCCATTCACCAGCAGCTTTATCAATCGAACACTCACATGCAGTTCACTAAAAATAGTTCCGGTTAAATTGGACCGACGCATTTAGGCGACCAACTAACTAATCATCTTATCAACGTTTCAAATGCCTACATGTGGTTCGTATCACGCAAGTACCCCGTTTACTACCGGCATATGTTCAGAAGCAGAATGAACACGACGAAATATGCGGCCTCTAATCTCCGATATTCGACATGAAAATACCTTTGATACGTTCAGAAGTACTACATCTCGATCGGCAAGTATAAGAGATATCCTTTTATGTACTCTTTAATTGTATACATACATCGAATTGACGTCCGCTGAAGTTATATTTGTGGCGTTTTGTGTGAACTGACAAAGGTTTTTAAACGTTCGTCCATCCATCACGTTTAATTCCGTAACGTTTTTGACATTACGTAACGGTTCTTTAAATTCGTTGAAAGACGTAAATAGGTGATTTACCTTTTGAAGCATTCTGCGCTCCATATTAGAGCAGAGTAAATGGAAATAAATGCTTCAGATAGAGAAATGTGGAAGATATCTCACTGTTAGTCAAAAGCAAAAATCGTCAGAATAAAGTACAGTTAAAATATTTAAATGAAAAGCAATTTGTGTATGATACACGACCTCACCATAGCACCTGTCCTTACAAGAGTTTGCTAAAAAAAAGTAATTTTCGGCTTGGCAAACGGCCTGGCAAAATTTGTCATACACAGATATACGAGGGCAAGTCAAAAATTACTTACACTTTTAATTCTACAACTGTATTAAACACAGATAGGTGTACAACAGATACATTATTTTTCGATATAGTCTCCACCTTTAGCAATGCACTTGGTCCAACGAGCCACAAGCTTCCGTATGCTTTCCTGGTAGAAGGTTTTCGGTTGGTCGTGAAGCCACTTTTGCACCGCATCCCGAACGTCTGTGTCTGAGGCAAATCGACGACCTCTCAAAGCTTCCTTGAGCGGTCCAAAAAGATGAAAGTCTCGCCTATTTGCTGTAACCATCTCTTGAGCTTGCTGAATGTTGTCATTGGTGGTCAAGGTTGACAGCCGTCCAGCCCCTCTTTTTGTGTTACGCTCGTGCAGCCACTTTGAAACATTTCGATCCACAAAGAAACGCTTTTACGAGATAAAGCACTATCCCCGTATTGTGACAAAAGTCTCCGGTGAAGTTCAGCACCTTTCACACCCTCTGACTATAAAAATCGGGTTACTGCTTGTTCCTCTATGGTGCAAACTAATAGCTGAGCTGGCATGCTTATGCTATTGTAGCTAGCAGACAAATGACGCGATCGTGATTAAATTCCGCACACATGACCACAGAGGCGCCAACTCAACGCATGCGCAAGCAGCCGCCACTACGTTATGGCGAAAGTGTAGATAATATTTGACTTACCCTCGTATATTGTAATATTATAACAAGAGAAATTGTTTTCTAAATAAATTAATTAATTTTTATGGTTGTTAGGTCCGGGACTGTCCCCTAGACACTCTTTCGGTAGATAAACAACAATAAACGGCAAACAATAACGTCTTATAAAAATTAAATTGATAGAAGAAAAACTAACCTCAAACTTTGACGTTACGCGAATTTGCTATAGTAGCTCGTCATGCACTGAAGTCCCGCGCACTTTTGAATAATCAAACTTACTTGAAACTCTACTTGAAGTATAATGTAAACACTAAAACACTTGGATTTGTTTGGAGAATAGAACACTTATAATAATGTCAAATAAATGTCATAGTATTTCGTAGCCAGTTCGTAATGCTAGTGAGGTATCATGTGCCCTATATTAGCTGTCTATCACAGAATGCACTCTGATCGACAGTGTCATGAAGTACAGGGAACTCTGTAAACTCCTGTGAAAGAGGAATTTAAAAAAAGTGCAAATATCTCCAAAACTAATTAGACTAAGGTGTTATGAAAGTATTTAGAATGTAGTACAGAATACAGAAATGATCATATGCATGGTGTTCTAATTTTTTTTTTAGTGTGGTGATGGCCCAACGGGGTGTATAAGCTTTTTAAAGCCTGTCATAACCTCAGGAGCCTTGAGTGTGTGAATTGCGTGTGTAAAGTGTTCCCCTTGCCGTAAAGGGTAAAGCGCAGTTAATTATACCCCAACTGCGAGTGTGTTTACCAAGACTCGAGCATGCAGCGCCTAACTCTGCCCAGTCAAGCGCATGCCCTCTTACTACTAGACCACCGAACCGTTCATAAATAAAAAAATTAATTGCACCGCTCTTGAGATACCAGTCCTATAATGTTACGAATATTTTTAGGTGATGCGCTGATAATTCCTATGTACATACGTCTATTTATGCCAAATCTTAAATTCGTCTGTGGACAATAAATGATCTTTGCCAAACCATTGGTTTACCCTGTACATTAAATTTCAATTTCGAAGGAATTTTAACGCTCGTAAATTAGATTTACCTTTTCTACGCTCCCAGTACTACCCAGGTTTTCTCTTTTTTTAAGGGATCCTTACCTGAAACAAAACAGAAACAGGATTAATACGGTTGAAACATAAATTATGGTGGCATTGCATTATTAAAGACCAGTAAAAGAACTAATTATACAAGCTAATCTCGTTTTTTATGTTCTCGGTGCTGTCGTAATCTTTGCTTTATTACTTTTTAATACTTATTATTACGGCAAAATGAACTGGGTTTACATGTTCTTGAAACGATTCCAGACGCGTTAAATTTCTACATAAAACAAATCTTATAAATTTACTAAAGTTAATAAAAGAGTACGTATAACAGACCTGAGCAGATATGGTACAAAAAAATAAACACCTACCTATTTTTTACAATAAATAATGCTGTTAACTGTTTTGCTATCTAAATTGTTATAATTTGAATAAAACGGAAATTAAAAAGAAGTACCAGTAGCTACATTTCGAAAATATTGGGAAGTAAAATACTTAAAGTAAAAAAGTACTAAATATTTTACTTGATGTATATTTTTATTGAAAGTACCTCAACTATGATTATCAATATAATTAGAATCAAGATGCACGATCATCGAAAAGGTCAACACATAAAAATATGGAAATCGTTGGATTGGTATCCCTGTGAATTCATGTAAACTAGGGATGCGCATTTTGAGAGTAGTAATTGCATTTTCAAACGTTTAGCTAAATATAGTTCGTACGCTTTTGGCATAGATAGATAAATAGATAGATAGCTTTTATTCGTTATTGCACTATGATGCGTCAAGTATATCAACTGTATAAAACAAAAAATATAAAATGTATAAAACGAAAACACAGTGTAAATAAATAACACATTAGTCAGACACATGAATACATACAATAAATTACATATAATAAAAAAGTGGGAAAACAAATCAAAATAAATAGTAACCATAAATATTAGCAAAAGATATCACAGTTAATTAGAGCGTATTGGAAAGTATATGTCAACACTGTAGAAAATGTTCCTGGATAGCTCTCGGCGAAAAGCTCCCTTCAGCAAGCGAGTGTTTAATGCTTTGATACTCGAGGGTAAGTGATCATACACTTTCACTATTTGTGTTACAGCGCTTTTGTTAACTAACATTTTAGTAGTTTGTGGAGGAAGAAGGTAACCACCACTCACGCCGCGTGGTGCGTGAACTGTTGGTCTGAAAAGAGTTCGTAATTTTCGCGCACAAACAACGCACACTCGTAAATGTAAATCATTGGCAAGGTGAAGACACCGTTTGCAGCGAACACTCCTCGACAAGAAGCACGAACTGGCAGGTGAAATATACTACGCATACATTGTTGCTGCAATTTGAAGATTCTGTGAGAGTCCACAGAATTACTCCCAAAAGATTATACCGTATTTTAGTCTTGAATATACGTAAGCATAGTAAGCACAGAGTCCTGCCTCAATGTTAACAGAACGAGATATTGTCTTCAGTGCATAACTGTAAGATGATAAATTTGTGGCCAAAAAGTCACGTGGGATTTCAAATTCAATTGGCAATCAATTGTTATGCCAAGAAACTTTGCAGATTCAACGGTTGTAAGTACCGTATTTTTGTAAGTCAAATATTTTTGGTCATGCTTAAAATATCCAAAATGTAAAAATTTGTTTTTTCTATATTTAGTTTTAAATTATTTTCATGGAACCACGAATCAAATTTGGTTAAGGTTTTTGTAATCTCCTCGTCTAATTGATTGTTTGTTCTTATAATAACAATCGTATCGTCCGCACATAATACGGTTTTATGCTTTGAAACTTCGGGAAGTTCATTTACGTATATCAAAAAGAGCAGGGGATCCAATACGGAGCCTTGGGGAACTCCGCTCTTTATCACTTGCCAACTCGAATACACTCTTTTGTGTGTTGTATAGTCATAGTCCTCAACCCTCTGTAGGCGGTTGCTTAAATAGGATGTAATCAGACAAAGAGCATTTCCTCTTATGCCTGTGCATTCCAATTTTTCGTATAAAATATCAAAATTTATGCTATCAAACGCCTTACTCATGTCCATGAGCAATGCAGCGGTCTGCTCCCATTTATTAACGCCATCTATCACGTTATGCAAAGCTTGGTAAATTGCTCTGTTCGTATTCCTCCCTTGTAGAAAGCCATTTTGCAAGTTGTTAAATACATTCGTGTTCTTTAAGAAATTAAAAAGACTTTTGTATATTATTTTCTTAAAAATTTTCGATATGTTATTCAAAATTGATATTGGTCTGTAGTTGTTAATATCCGACTTATTTCCCTTCTTGTGGATAGGTACGTTTGTTGATTTCTTCAGTTCATCTGGAAATGTTCCAGTTTCTAAACATAGATTGATTAGGAGCGATAGATACATCGTACGTTTCCTCATGAGTAGTTGGTGCCATAAACATCATACAAGGGTTTTTGTATCCGGACAGCTTGTTAACCGTCGTAGGACTTCCTCTAAACATATGTACATATATCAATGAGGTGGGTGTTGATTAACGATAATTTCTCTGATACTGATGATGACGGTGTCCCAATTTCTAGATCGTGTATGTTGCAGTGGTTTGAAGTCATTTCTTTGACCAATGACCATATTGCTTTTACTTTATTTTGCGATTTCATTATAAATTCTGAATTAGCAATACGTTTCTGATTGTTTATTTCATATTTTAGTTTTTTACAAGGCTTTATATTCTTTTTTACTAACGAGTTTGTTTAGCATGTCTTCATACATTTGCCTTTTTAGTCGACATTTTTGTTTGATTTCATTGGTTAGCCAGGTATTCGTGCTATAATTTGATTTATGTTTAGCAATTTTTATCGGACATGTGATATATATTGCATCATTAAGAATTTTTGTAAAAATACTATAACTCATATTGGAATCTGCTTCTCTAAAAATCCCTGACCAATTTACGGATTCTAAGTTTATTTAGGTTCAGAAGATTATTGTTGGTAAAGTCGTGGAATTCGTTATATATGAAGTCAGTTTGCTTTACAAGAGTGATAGGAATGGCAAGCATTTACGCCGTGTGATCCGAAAGAGCAGAAAACACAACACAACTCTTGAAATGTCTAGCGTTAGCAAGTATGTTATCTATAGTTGTAGACGAACTTGACGTTATTCTTGTAGGATCGATAATAATAGTTTCTAAATTGTAAATCACATCATAAAATTTCTGAACTGTGGAATGTTGTTTATTTTGTATATTTATATTAAAATCGCCTGAAATGACTGTAGTGTAACGTGGTTTTTTCCATTGTATTGTATTCCACAATATCCTCAAGGTGGTCTATATATATTTAAGAAGAATAATATTCTTTTGAGTAAGAAACTATATAAGTTGGACACTGAAACAGTTCACTAAAACCCTTACCACAACACTTAATTCGTCGAACTCAGTCTTGCTGCTGATGATAGCTTGGCTATCGAACGTGCGCCATACGAATAAGTGTTTGTAAGGTTTAGTGACTGTTTCGTGTTCAGTACGTTAGAGTATCGTTAGTTTTATATAAGTTGGAGATTATTGAGTAATCGTCCGCAGTAAACTAAATACTTACAAGCGCAGTACTGTAAACGTGCCGCGACTTGTTCTTGTGTGTTTACGATGTGATGTTTGTTTAGGATATTCCATTTAGAATACTGTTACATAACAATATACAAAGCAGTTGGTTAAAGTCAAAAGAAGTGATTTTTAAGAATTGAGAGGAATGGCAAATACTTTTGGCCAAGGCTGTATTTATCAATCGTCCAAGTGATGCAATTAGAGCCAATGTCACCTTTTTTAAAACTATTTGCACATTCAGTTAACAATATTCAAGCAAGTGATTAGGTATATATAGAAATAAAATAGGAATTTATAGAAAACTGTTGCTGATACTCACATACTTATCTAAAAATCATATGATTGTATTTTAAACCTTAAATGATTAATCGCCCGCAAGAATATGTATCAATTTTATTTCCCTATATAGCGCGTTAATTAAAAGAAAGTTATTTCATTCTTAGGCAGAACTTTGTTCCATCTAACTGTCCTCATTACCATGTACTCAAAGCACCGTCAATTTCTCCTATTTAAAAAACAGTGACACGCACTGCGAAATATATTCACGTCCGTGAGTCAAAAACCTGCCGCTCGTGCTGGGGAATTCGTGTTTTATAACTCCACTGACCGGCTAAACGTAGACATCGCACCGTGTACATTGTCGCTCTAATTGGCACTACGAAATGCTCTTGCTGTTCTAAAATACTAACACACTAATTATCTCGATATCCATGTATGTACCAAGATGTAGTACCAGAGATTAGGGGAATGTTTACGATTGGTAAAAATTTAATTGCTTCTTAGCATGTGATAAAAGTTCTCGTTATGTAAACATATTCCAAATCAATTAATTTTGTCTTAGAAATCATTTGTCTAGATTAGCTCGGTATGTGTTTCGGTGTAGAGTAGAAAGGAAAAGTTCCCACTTCGTTAGATATAATTACGTAGGTATGTTTTTCGTACACGTGTGTAGGTGTGTAGCTTCCTAATTGAAAACAGTATAAACTAGAAAGTATTTAAAGTTATTCGAGATACCGGCTGGTCTTGACACGGTTAATATTATGGTGGGAGAATCGGCGGGAAAATTAATGTCAAAGTTACCTTTGTCCAACAACACTATTAGTCGAAGAATCCATCATATAGCTCTGGATCTCAATGAATCAATAGAGAAAATGAAAGGTATGGAATTTGGTCTGCAAGTTGATAAGGCTATTGACAGTAACAAAGACGCACACCTTAATTCTTATGTACGCTTCCTGGATGATATTATCGTTGAAGACCTTCTGTTCTACAAAAACATCATTGGAAGCGCAAAGTCTCAAGACTTATTTGAGATGCTTGACAAGTTTATAACCGAAAATGATTTGGATTGGGAAAAGTGCATCGGCATATGTACTGATGGAGCTCGATCAATGACTGGTCGCTGTGGGGGATTGCAGACGCTTATTCGCAGCAAAGCACCGCATGCTATGTGGACCCATTGCATAATCCATAGGGAAACGCTTGTATCAAAGTCGATGAACTCTCAACTCAATTTCGTATTAGAACGTGTCGTAGACGTAGTAAACTACATAAATACTGAAAGTCAGCTGTACTACCATACCAACTGCAGATCACGATGGCTTTCACGTGGCAACGTCTTATCCCGTGCATTAAAGCTACGTCAAGAAATTCACACTTTTCTACAAAAGTAAATCATGAAAACCCCAGACTTTTGCTGAAACTAGCGTATTTGTGCGATATATTTGACAAGCCGAATGTCTTCAATCTGTCTCTCCAAGGCAATAACAGGCACATTTTGAAACATTTGTGGAAGGTTGCAGTATTTAGGAAAAAGTTGCAGTTGTCGATAAGAAAAGTCAATGAGGATGGCGGTCAACATTGTTTCCCTGAATTGCACAAATACGTGGGCTGTAATAAAGTCGTTGTTTCACAAGACTTGCTGTCCCTTTTCAAGGCATACCTCTCAAAGCTCACTGACTGGTTTGCAAAATACTTTGAGGAAAATAATGTCGAGAAATTTGAGTGGATCCAAGATCCTTTCCGTGCTCAAGCTCCATCAGAATTCACTTCGCAAGAAGAACAGAGCTTGTGACAACAGCCTGAAAACAAAATTTGCATCTTCCGATTTAGTGAAGTTTTGGATATCAATCAAAAATGAATATCCAATAAGTTCAAAAGCTGTAAGTATCCTTATTCCCTTTGCGACAACCTATTTATGCGAAGCCGGATTTTCAGCTATAGCTGTAATAAAAAGCAAATATCGCTCAATAATCGATGTGAAGCGAGAAATGAGAGTGGCAGTGTCTAACCTCATTCTGCGTTTTGAAAAATGTGTGGCGAGCAGCAGGTTCACCCGTCACATTAACTTATTTGTCGTTGAAAGTTTTCACCATTTATTTTCCTTCTTTTTTGTATTTCCATATTTTAGTTTGATAGTTCTTGCGATTCAATTTTAATAAATGTGAACTTCACATTGTGAGGTTTATCTTAAGAGTTGTTTGCATTACTGTGCCTAATCTATGTCACTGTACACATATTTGGAAAAGGGTACTGGAACAAAATACTAAACCTGTAAGTGCGCCGCAGACTGATAAAGTTTGGGAACCAGTGAAATATACTTATTATTCAATGTTATTATTTAGTGTTATTCAATGACATCACCAATTTTACGATGGTCGTAATTATAATTATAAAATATAATTATCAAAATAAAAAATAGGTGATTTTGTACATTCTTATATATAGTGGCGAACCTGGAGCTATCGAGGCCCGGGGCGGAAATTGCCATACAAAATATCAACACAAATATATAATTAACATTTATTTGATTAAAACTAAATAGTTAAAATGATTTAGAAAACAAACAAATCTTAGGGCTAAAGAAAAAACAACTTACATCTAGCAGACAAATATATATTTAGTAAAGCTTATTAGTCTGCCATTTTCAATGTTTTATGTTTTTGTGAGCTTTGACTGAGAATTCTTTTATAGTTTCATTAAATTATGTTTTAAGCTAGAGGAATTTCAATGGAAAGGATTGACAGACTGTTAAGTCTTGCTTGGCTCATTGTTGATCGAAGACAGTTTTTAATCAACTTTGAACAGCTTCTGAAGAAACTGAAACACACTGTCAAAAAGTCTTTAGTGCCAAATATGAGTTAGGGACTAATTCTAGGAAGTCAATTTCCACAATAAACTTTAACATTTTCCTCTCAATCGATAAATTTCCTAGTTCCAAAATATGCAACTATAAATTACTTGTAAAGAAAAAATAGCGTCAGGTTTGTCACAGTGTTATGTACGATTTATGATAAACTATATTTCTCAATTTATAATTATTCTGAAACTCTATCTGCGTTATCATTGCAACCAATAGCTAAACCCATGTTTTAGTACTAAAATGTTCTTTGTGTTTTTTGTAATAGAAGAAGTCACATACGATAGAGCACTGCACGGGCCTATTTTTCACGGCCCGGCCCGCCCGTAGCCCGTTACAGTATGGAGTAGGCCCGCCCGTTGGGTTCATTACGTCGGTACAAGGCCCGCCCATTAGAAAATTTAGGCCCGTTTGGCCCGTCTAAATTATTTTAGCATGTTTAAGTAATTATATCTGCATTGTCTATTTCTAAACATTTTCTTTAACCAAAAGAAAACGTAACATAACATTGCATACATTAAAATTGTTAATACAAACGATAACGTAAAAACTAAACAGCATTTACTGCATACGTTATATCTTATATCCATTCGATGTATTTAATAAAACATTCTCGGCCCGTCAGGCACGTACAAATTCAGGCCTGGCTCTAACATACGATGACAATATAGTTCAGAAGACTTTTGTAAATACCGTTAACTATACAAAATGTGTCTCTTTATATTAGTTTCGCTTAATTTTATCGTATAGAGAATTAGTCTAGATACTCTAGGTTATCCTGTCGGATGTGTGGTACCCCCTTTAGGAAAATTTCATCAGAATAGCTTTGAAAGAGGTATTTTAATTCCGTAGCAGAAATTCGCCATTGTTTGAACATTACTTTCATTTTATTTGTATACTTACTTGAAAGACAGATATTCAAACGTGTGCTAAGAGGTTGTAAGCATAGTCTTTTTCGATTCCGATTAAAAAGGCTTAAACTTTTTCTTGTTATTCGTTGTAAAGTTTTCGGTGAAAACTATTTAACACTTTCGTTTTCGAAACCGTTGGGACAAATAATTACCATTGAAAATTTAGGCGTGTATCACATCCCCCAAAACACCTTTTTAACCTTGTAAGGTTGTAATTTGAATACAGCATGGAAAAAGTTAAGTAAGAAAGACCAATATCGTGGTTCAAACACCTGCGCATTCGATATATCTACGTAGTAGGCGCAATAAATTCTCGACCTGACAGGCTTATACAGGTTCGAACGTGTTCAAACTCCATTGCCTTATAGTTGCATGTATATATTACGCCTCGAGGAGTAGTAGTTTTTTGTAGCCAGCGAGGCAAGGTGACTAGTGCATGAAAATGTCTCAAGTAACGAAAATTAAGTACCCCACGGTCATTTAATTTTTAACAAAGGAAGAGCATACTCCTAATCACATTAAACAGTGTTTAGACGGCGTTTATGGTGATTTATCTCCTTCATATTCCATTGTAAAAGAGTGAGCGAAATATTTTCGTTTGTGGCAAGAATCCTTAGAAGATCATGAGCGTCCTGGTTGGCCAATTGAACTGATAACGCCTCAAAACGTTTCAATGTCTGAAGAAATGGTATTAGCTGCCAACAGAAGATGTTCGATTATTGCACGACAATGCACCCGTCCATACTGCCGCCATTTTACAAGCTGCCATCGCGAATGCGACTTTGAAGAATAGGAACATCCACCGTACAGTCCGGACATGGCTCTATGAGATTATTTATCGTCTCATTTAAAGAAAGACTTTAGGGGACGTCATTTTAGGGACGATAGTGAGTTGCAAGCAATTGTAATACAATATTTTGAGGGAAAAACTTTAGATTATTTTTACAAGAGTTTAGAATTATTAATTGATCGTTGTAATAAATGTATTGAAGTTAAGGGAGATTATATTGAAAAATAAAAATTGTTATATTTTACCAAGTTTATTTTTTCTATATTAGGCCGAGAATTTATGGCACCTATCTCATAGACTACTAAATAATCAAAACAGTCTTCAAACGTAATGCTTCTTGTCAGATTTAAGTTTAAAACAATCTTAGTTCCTTTCAATCTCATTGAATGAATTATAAAAAACTTTCTCAAAGTAGGTACCAGTGCATACTGTAGCAAAGAGCATAAATTATTTAAAATCATTTAAAAGGATTTTGACTGTGTCTATTTCTGATTTTCTACTTCCTAGTCTGTACAAAAATAAACTGCCTTCTATTAGCGCAATTAGCGCTTGTATACGGTGTTTATTTTTACGTTAGGATATGTTTACCGCGTCCTTCATCCATGCAACAAATTCATCACAAAAAGAATCCGTCCAATAGTACAAGGGAGAACCTCCTCTCTCGGAAGGCGGAACTGGAGCAGTAAATCACTGATGGTACTTGTGTTTCTACGGTGAAAAAATATACAAAGCTTTCCACAGATGTTCGCAACATATTCTCGTTTCTATTTTCAGGGTGTTAATGTCGACGTTAAGGGTAAACCGCAATCGTAATATAATGCCTAGTTTTCCATGTAGGTATGCGTGCGGCATTATTTCAAAAAGTGATGCGGCGTGCCTACATAAATATATTGCGCGGATTCCAACCGACAGGATATGAATTTAAACAGCTTTATGTGGTACTGCATTGAAATTGGATAATGTTGTTTTAACGTAATAGCGGCGTATAAATTTTGCTGGATATAAAATGTGTCTCGAAATTGAATGAGATACACGCTGCTTTTCATGACATTTAGGCGAGGATAAAGGGATTTAGAAACTGTGAAACAAATAAATACCATTTTGATGGAAGATTACTGAAACGACCGCAAATACAATAAAATTAGTCATCTTAGGGCATCGTGAATATATTTTTTAATTGAGAAGAAAAGCACACATCCAAATTTAGTTTATCTAGCCTGAAGTATAAAAAGATAAGAATAAACAGTTTTCTAATATTTCAAGCTTGAAAGTAATCCTTTGTTGATTACCTATAATGGAAAAATGTTAATCAAGAACAAGAGTCAAGTGGTAATAAAGCTAACATCTGGGAAGGATGCACCTGATTTAGAGATGACGTAGGCAACCGTAAAGATCGAGATTTCATTAAGCTTTAAAAATATAAATTTTTTAATCTATCAAATAGCTTTGTCCTTACTAATTTGTGTTACAATGAACTTTATTTCAACACACTCAGAAGGCCGTAAATCTACCACCCTTTAGGCAAGTATTAAGTTACAGTTTTCTGAGTAGTACCTATAGTAAATTCTCAGAACATACAGTTATGATAATATGCCTATTGGTAATTTGAAAAAGAATTTTGTTTTTCAAATGTACTCATGTTTACATTTTTAAAGCTTATAGTTGCAGGTGAAGCAATGTTAGTCCTCTTAGTCCTCTTAGGCATCATTGTTTTACACGTTATCTTCACAAATTGATTAAAAAAATAGAGTCCTTTAATATAGCAGTAGTCGAAAAAAATTGTGTCGACTTTTGCCTTGTAAACTTCATTTTTGAACCAGCCCAATAAGCAGTAGTTCAGTGGTGTGAGGTCTGAAGATCTTGAAGGCCAACTAATAGTTGCATAATTTTTTTGTTTCAAAATAAAATAAATAAAATTGAGTCTAAATACAATTACATACATAATACTCGTTTAAAAAATGACTTTTATCAGTACCCAATACATAGGTTAACATTAACAGAAAGGAATGTGTATTATTCTAGTCTACGTTTATATAACAAACTACCGCTGTTCATCAAAACTAGCAACAATTTAAGAATATTGAAAATCAGATTGTTTGAACATTTAGTTAATTTAGAACCGTATTCGTTAAACGAATATTGGAATAATTAAAATTATGTAGTTTTGTTGACTTTTCTTGTATACCTTTGTATACTTGGAAATAAATATAAAAAATAAAAAAAATAAAAATATCCGCCCTAAAATTTATAATTTTACTAGAGGCTATTATAATTACTAATTTTACAAGTGTTAGTACACTTGGATATACAAAAAATCAACAAAACATTTTGCATGCCAGTGATTAAAAAAATTTGGTTTACTATAAATCGTTTTCAAAATGAACAGGAAGTAACCTCCGGGAAGCTTGTTATCAAGAAGTGTTGTTTCTAACGATACTTTAACAACAGGTAGGCAACGATTTGACTTAAATAACATACTATTTTTAGCTTCTATAATAGGTTTTTGTACAATTAGGGGACGACATGATTATTTTCAAGAAATCCATTATAGATAAGTACTATTCGCAAACTTCTGAACAATAATTAGCCTTCCTGTCACGGCCATTGTAACAAGCCGAAAAATCGAACAAACAAGCCTCCTTCCTAGAAATATGCAAATGATGAAGACGTTCCTTTCTTCGGTTGTCCGTTTATCTTTTGTATCATCTATCGAACAAGTCGAAACAAACGCCACGCGAAACAATAGAATAAGAGAAAGATTATAGCGTGCTTATCCTATAAGCTAGAACTAATTCTTTTGTTGCCAACGCGGTGCTGATACTATTGGGAACATTTTCTATTGGTAGCTGTGTAATAGGTGTAGACGATTATGTTACTAATAATCTGAAATTATAAAGACGTAGGATAATTTGTGCTTATGTTATTGTTGCTAGTGCTTATTTCGTTTTTGATGTACCTCTTTGGTATATAATTTTAAGTCTATTACAATACGTTAATGATAAGCGCTATACATTTTTAAAGCACTGTAGCTTAGGCATGGAAAGGTATGCAAATTAGAATTGTTTGAATAAAGAAAACTATCGATGACCGGAAGCTGTGTTATCGTTTAATCATACAGTTGCTTCGACCAGCAACACTGATGAATAAAGCTGGCCACGAGCGGTACCGCGCAGGAGCGTAGAGTCGACCAGGCCTCGCGTTTCACTAGAGTTATTCTGCTTATAGAGATGTTTGCTGCCGCAAATAATTTCGCTCATCTTTTAAATAAAAATTAAATAACACGTGCTCAAACACTTACCATTTTAAGAGTCCTCCGTGAAATCACAAAGTGAATAATGTCTGTTAAATATCTGCAACATTAGATATGTTTCAACTGTTGTTTCGGCAAAACTAGTACGGCATGAGGAAAAATGCGTTTATATCCAGAGAACGAACGTTCTACATCTAGTGACGTAATATTTGCGTAAGTAAAATAATCTTTCAAATAACTTAACGATTCTGTTGATGCACCTTCACAAATGTGTCTTAATGTGCCAAAATCAGAATTTTTCTCAAAAACACTTTCAAATTTTTCTAGAACAGAAACATTTTTTGCGTCTTCAATCGCGCATAGCTGAGCGTGAACATGTTGCACTATTTGTAGAGATTCTTCTAATGGCACCGCAGGATTTTGTAATTTTTCTATTGCATCTGCTAGCCCGAAGTAATTGTCGTGAATGATTTTTAAATCCATTTTAACCTGACTATCTTGAAATTTCGACTGGCTTTTCTGGGTAGCGGCAGCTTCCTTTGTGTCGAATTGTAAAACCACGTTCTTAATATTGTCAAAATATTTATGATAATAAAACGCGGCCTGTAACCATGTTCCCCAACGAGTTAGAATAGGTTCTGGTGGCTCTGGTAAACGGGGGCACAGTCTGTGAAATTCGCGAATACGTTTCGGTGATTTGACAAATACTGCTTTGGTATGCGCTATTAAAGCGTCTACCTCAGGGTAACATTTTCTGATACTATCCGCCACAAGATTGAGAGCATGAATTTTACACGTAATTTGTAACAAATTAGCAGAATGCTTTTTAAGAGACCGGCCTACAGAAAGCATGTTTGCAGCACCATCACTCACTAACATCAAGAGTTGGTTTGTTGAAAGTTCAAACTTGTCCAATGTATTTAACACTAACTTTGAAATTATTTCGGCAGTACACTGTTGTATTCGTTTGGAGACTAATGGAATTAAAGGTGCCGATTGATGAGGTTCCAATTTGCGTGCCATTACATTAAGAACAGAATGTTTCTTCCGATCTTCCGATTTTATTGTTTGTTCAATATGTTTGCGCGCAGATGGCACAATTCTTCGTAACGATGTTCGACTTGGTAATTTGCACTCCGAATAGTTATTCCAAAAGCAGATAAATGGTTCCTTGTCTAGTAAATTAAACGGTATATTACATGCGATAAACGTTACGCATAAATTAAATATAAATTTTTCATTGTCTCGTGCGCAATTTCTTTTTGAGACATGCTTTTCACTATTTACGTGTCGTAGACAATGTTGTCTGGACCAACACATTAACGGGATTTTACAGATTACACATTTAATTTTAGCACCTTCATACATTAAGTCTGGAATTTCTGCAATAAATTTTCGAAGTTTGTCCGACCGCGGTCGTTTCGCTGACGAAATCATAATTTTTCTAGGACAGATAAACAATTGCGCAAATGACCGGCAGCGAAAATGTCCGTACTGCTCCGCAGACGAAGTAATACTACCGTTCCTCTCAGTCCGAACTGATTCTACGCCGATGCGCGGTACCGCTCGTGGCCAGCGTTACTGATGAAGAAATCTTATTTTGTATCTTTTTTTGTATGCAAAGTTATAAAACTTAAAGATTGCCAACCAACATTTGCTTCTAAAAATTTTCAAGTAACAATATAGTAAAATGGTGAAGTTAAACGTTTGAAAAATTAAAGTCAATGAAATTAAATCGCTTCATCTGAAATTACCCGCAAGTAAAAGATCACATACCTAGAAATGCATTTAAATAAAAAATTATTATGGCATAAGCATATACTCGCAAAAAGAAGGCAACTGGTATTAAATTGAGCTAAGCATATTGAAGCCTACATGACTCCTAAGTTTTTCTTACTTTTGCAACTTAAGTAACGAGATCCAATTTCAAAAAACACAACGCATCTGCAGCTGGCTTACATTGAGGCAACTGAAAGTGTCACTGTTTGGAATAGCAGCCTTGTTCGAGGATATTTATTAAACATCTTGTTAAGGCTTCTAAACGTTTTATTTTTATTTTTTATGCTAACAACATTTTGTAAATTCAGCATTCTATTGTTTTATTTTGTAAATGTAATATTTTATTCGTTTTACTTCAATATATATATAAGGTGCGGCAGAATGATCTCCCCTATTTGGGAAGGGTGTAGCCGCGGAGGGGGGATACAGCAGCGGCGAGTGCGTCAAAATACGGCTGTGCTACTGCCATTTCCAATTTTAATCATGGCTCGGTCGGGAGTGTACTAGGAATTCAGCAACGAATGTTTCCTGGGCATGTTATCTCCTTGCGTGGTGACATCGGGTGGCCCCTTCGTTCACCAGATTTTAGCCCCTGTGATTTTTTTCTCTAGGGCTACCTCCAATCCCGCGTATATTAACAACGTCTCCAAACCTTGGAAGCTCTTAGAGATACGATAACCCAAGAAGTTGCTGCTATTCCGCCCGAAATGACCCGCAGGGTCCTGGAAAACTATCGGGAGAGGCTCAATCAGTGTATTGAGAATGGAGGTCGCCCCTTGAGTGATGACATTTTTAAAACACGTTAATCCAAAACCGCATTATATGTACTTTTCAGGAATACAATTATCTTCTTTGTATCTTGCTTGGTTTGAATTTTATTAGCTCCTTATTAGGTCCTTTCAAATGTAAGAGAAAAAGCTATTTATTTTAATTGTTGATGTAATTGGAAAGATATGAAAAATTAAACCGGTCCGATCGTAGGTTTCAAGATGCAGAATTCAATGTTTTATTTCATTCAAATATATTGAAAAGAAAACTGTCAAAAACCAGATCCATACCTGGTTTTTGACAGTTTTCTCCGAAGTCCTCTTTATCTTTGTCAATTCCCCTATCAGTTTTGTTGAAGTGGAGGTGCTATCTTTACAGATATTTTTAATATATTTCCAAATAACACGACTTGATTTAGTAGTCCTTGTTTGACTATTTACTTCTTGGGAGTAATGCATGACGAATATTATAAAAGTACTTACTTGAAGAAGATGGGAATTGTTTCAAATTTTTCAGCATATCACCTTTTTTTACTATACGATTTCTTCACTTTTAGCTTCGACGCATTAGGCTACAAAACAAACTAAATAATATACACCTATACATAACTATATTGTTTACGTCAAGAAGCCAAAAACTTAAAACTACAGGAACTATTCAAAAAAAAATAAAACTAACTTTTAAAACTGTAACTATAAAATACAAGTGACTAATTGAACTAACTATAAGCAGATACTTATTTTAAAAACTCTCTAGAATTCAATCTGTGTATCATACTTCCTAAAATAAAGTTGGAACCTTAACCATGTAATGTCACCTTCGAGATGGTTTATTGCTTTTCTTATCTCCATAGATAAGAAACATTCGAGAAGGTAAAAGTAGGTTTTCTCAAAAATTTTGTAAAAAATGAGGAAGGGAGGTGTTCCCTACAACGCAAACCAGTGAAACAAGCAGAATGTGAAGACTGGCTTAAGTATAGAAGGAAACTTATAACAGCATCAAACTTCTATAGTGTTTGTTCCAAACGGGAAACTACGTCCAGCAAAAATTTAGTAAGGTTATTGTACAGGAGAGATGTAACAACCAAAGCCATTCTCTATAGTAAACTGAATGAAGCTATGACCTTCTCCAAAGTAGAACAAAAATTCGTCATTGAAATTGATTTTTAGACAGAAATCTGCAATTTTTAGGAGCAATACCAGATGGTATTATAGATGGAAATGATCGAATGCCCTTATTCAGCGTTTGGTGTGGATCCGGAAAAGCCAAAAAAATTAAATTTTGAAATTATGATGATAATTGTGTTACTCATAAAAAGAATGCCTGGTGATCAGATTTAAGGACAACTACATAATACCAGTAGAAAAACATGCATTTGAAAAATATGAAAGTATAGAAAATGAGCTCTGGAAGACCAAACTAGAAGATAAATTAATAAATTTCTATATGAACTCCGTTTTGCCAGAGCTTGTTGATCCGAGCTTGAAAAGAAATATGCCACTTCGGGACATTTAATGAATGGAGCTATCAACAATCACCGCCAAGAGAGCAAGCATAAGGCACAGATACATGCATACATACTTCGTCGGAGAACGAGCGTCACGAAATATCACGATTGCTATCTGTCGTTGCTTCGTCTATGCGCAATGCAACGTTCGGGCCCGCACAGTGTTTGGTCGCTTTTCATCGTAGATATGCATTTGTTCGCGACATTACAATACATTTTTAATTGCAATATCCTAAGGACAGTTTTGAACATAAATTATCGTCGTAATATGTTACCAGCAAGCGGAAAAGATTTGCCAAAAGAACAAACATCCTATCTTAGTCAATAAACATATGAAAGAACATAATATAGCTTAAATTGGATCTTCCTTAAAACGCCCCGCATAATAAACAGAAAGGCAGTTCTTAAGGCAATCAATATATGCATGCATGTATAATCTATCTAACCTTTTTCAGCTGCAAATCAATAAGCACTTATGCTTTCTACAGGCATTTCATGTACATACGTTTACAATTACATACGTTACTTGTTTCTTTTTATAGAAAAATCTATACCACTTACGACCTTGGCACACCCCAATTGATTCTATACCACTGTTTGCTTTGGACTGAAACTAATACTGCTAATTAAGAACTCAACATTGCTTTCGTCTCCGCCGTAGGTGGTCAAAAGGTTGAAGCACTTGCCTTTCCCCAAAAATAGCAGTTTCATGTTCCTGGTAGATTGATTCATTTGAATTGATGATAAAAATCCGGGCATGTCTTCTTTGTGAGCAGAAAATACAATTATAGTATGTAGTAGGCGCCATAAATACTCGGTCTGGTATAGGAAAAATAAACTTGGTAAAATATAACAATTTTTATTTTTCAATACAATCTCCCCTAACTTCCATACATTTATTACAACGATCAATTAATAATTCTATACCCTTGTAAAAATAATCTAAAGTTTTCCCTCAAAATGTTGTGTTACAGCTGCTTGGAACTCACTATCGTTCTTAAAACGACGTCCGTCGATTCTTATATAGTACATGCAGAACCGTCTCCTGGGACAATGGAACGGACTCCAAAATCAGTTTCGGGTCGTCTCCACACATGTTTAAAGATGAGCGGACACATTCGACCCAACATTCACGTTCGAGGGCAGGGCAAATACTTTCACTGCAAATTGCTTTACTTTCAAACGACGATCTGCTAATACCATTTCTTCAATAATTGAAATGTTTTGAGGCGCTATTAGTTTAAATGGCCGATCCCGCTCATTAGCTTGTCCCAAACGGACACATTTTTTCCACTTTTCAGTGTAATATGAAGGAGATAAATCACCATAAACGCCGTCTAAACGGTGTTTAATGTGATTAGGCCTATGCCCTTCTTTTGTTAAAAATTTAATGACCGCCTGGTACTCAATTTTCGTTACCTGAAACATTTTCATACACTAGTCACGTCGGCTACTAAAAATTGCTACTCTTCGAGCCGTAATATATATAGCGTAGGCCACGCACATGTTGAACTATGACGCAACGGAGTTTGAAACACGCTCGAACATGTACAAACCTGTCAGGGCGAGAATTTTTGACGCCTACCTCGTATATGTAACGACACGAATTTTAAACCTTGCGAGTCCTAACATATGAGAATGGTGTGAGAAGTACCCATATTTGGAAACATATGGCGATTTGTGTCAAAATCTGCATTACCGACATTCTTTAGTTGACGTCTGTCAAAACTTCGGAGAGATTCATCGAGTAGTGTTGTTTTGAAAGCTGTTGAAAGTGAGTAAGTTTAGGTATTTGTGGAACTATGGAAAAGGAACAGTACCGATCAGTGATCCAATTTCTTTTTCTGGATAAGAAACTGGGAATCAGATATTATATAAAATCAGTTTTGCGGGCCAAGAAGGTCCATAGCTTTATTGCAAATGCGTCTCCGCTCTTTTTTATTTCCTGTTAATTGTTTCCAGTTCCTTACTCCGAGTTGGCGGATGTCTTTTTCCACTGCCTCAATCCACTTGGTTCTCGGCCTTCCCCTTCCTCTCCTTCCGGCAATTCCCCCTGTTAGTACTTGCTTTGCTATTCTTTCCTCTGGTAATCTCCGGATATGTCCAAGCCACCTCATCCTTTGTGCCCTAATTACATTTGTAATTGACGCCTCCTTATATAATTGCATCACTTCACTATTAGTTCTTCGCAAACGCAGTTCTCCCTTCTTTTTCCCCCCAAAAATTTTTCTGAGCACCCTTCTTTCCCATACCTCCAACATTCCTTTCTCTTTCTGGTTCATTTTCCACAACTCTCTCTCTTGTAAATACTTAATTTTGTCTTTTTTGATATTTCTTTTGATTTCAATACATGAGTTAAAACCGCTGTACATTTAGTGCTCTTTGCTATTCTTTCTCGAATTTCTGTTTCCTCATTATTATTCTGTCATTACTACCCTCAGGTAGTTGAATTTTTAACCCTTTCAAAGTTACCATTCTCTAAAGTCTGTGTTCTTTTTTGTTCTTCCTTAATTATCATATATATATTGTGTCTTGGTCTCATTTTTAACCCCTTTTCCTTTGCTTCCTTTTCCACCTTTTTTATTGCGTTTATTACATTTTTCTTGTTCCTGGCCAAAATTATAATATCGTCCGCATACGCCATAATTTGTACTTGCTGATTATATAACGTTGTACTTGTTAATATTCCCGTATCCTTACTTGACTTATATAGTACTATATTGAAAAGGCTCGTTTGACAGTAGGTCACCCTGCCTTAGGCCTTTACTTACTTTAAATTTCTTTGATATATTACCATTCACTTGAACTTTATAATCTGTTTCTTTCAAAGTCATTCTCACTAAATTTATATACCTATTTGGTACTCCTAACTCATTCATTGCTTCATATATTTTCTCTCCTTTCATTGTGTCATAGGCTTGCTTAAAATCAATAAACACCATATGCAACGGTAGCCTTTGATCTATACTGTTGTCTAATATATGCTTCAATATGAATACTTGATCAGTTACCAATCTGTTTTTCGGAAATCCGTATTGGTACGGTCCAAGTCCATGCTCTATTATCTCAGTTACTCGATTTTTTATTGTTACTGCTAGAATTTTGTAGGCCACATCCAGTAGTGCTATGGATCTGTAATTTTCGCAACTAGTTACATCTCCCTTTTTGTGAATTGGGTGGATTACGGCTTCTTTCCATCTGTTTGGCATATCTCCTTTTTCCCATATTTCCGCTATTATCTGATACGTTGGTTCCTATCTCTTGTTATCGTTTCAGCCATTATCTGATTTTCTCCTGGTGCTTTATTTTTAAACAACTGTATAATTTTTTTATTTCTTGCCTTGTAGGTACTTTTACCATCTGTGTTGTTGATTTCTCCGTCTTACAGTCTTCGATATTGTTACCCTCCACCTGAAATACCTCTTCATAATACTCCACCCGTCGGTCGAGACCCTCTCTAATTCCCCCAACTAACTGTCCTTCTTTATTTTTGTAAAACTCCTTTTGACCTTTCTACAGAACTGCCTTAACTACCAGATACTGGTTGAGTGAATTTATGCGTGACCGGACATTCGTCTCTGATGAGAGGCGACCAGATCGTCCCATTGAGGTGACTACGGACGATACGATCAATAAAGTTTATCATATCATATTAGCAGACCGTCGGGTGAAGATTAGAGAGATTAGTAATATGGTAAATACCTCAATTGAACGTGCCCAAAACATTGATTGATCAAAAACGGAATCGCATGATAACTGTAAAGCAATGTTTAGACATGTTGAAGCGTAACACAAGTGAGTTTCTACAGCGTCGTGTGACTATAGATGAGACATGGATACATCACTACATACCAGAAACCAAAGGTCAGTTGGCTAAATAGATTTTTTCCGGCGAACGTACGCCACAGAAGGCGAAGCCAATTCCATCAGCCGGAAATGTTATGGCGACGATTTTTTGGGATTCGAAAGGTATAATCCTAATTGATTATTTGAAGAAGGGAAGGACAATCACGGGATATACTATGCTGATTTATTGGACCGATTCGACGCTGAACTGAAGAGAAAAAGGAACCACCTAACGAAGAAAAAAAATCTCTACCGTCATGATAACCTCCCGACCTACTCATTAGCAATTGCGATACCAAAACTAGTCCAGTTATGATACGAATTGGTGCTCCATCTTGGAACTTGAAGGCGTATTTTCCAGAGATCCACAAATCCTATTATTTGGATGGCTTAAAAAGTTGAAACATCGCTGGACTAAGTGTAGAGGTACAAGGAGACTATGTCGAGAAATGACTTTACTAAATGCAAAACAATTGCGTTGTCTTCCTTAACACAAGTATTTATCATACCAAAATTTCTTCATTTGTTTTACATCTGAAATTATAAATTTCATTGCTTCCTATTTAGAAAATAGATCCGCATACGTCTGCTATAACGGCTTTACCTCTAATGTATACACTGCTTCTTCGGGAATTCCACAGGGTTCCAATTTGGGTCCCCTTTTATTTAATATATATATTAACGATTTCCTATCCTGTCTTGGTTGTGAAGTTCTCGCATACGCAGATGACTTAAAACTATTTTCTGAGATATCGTCTACCGCTGACTCGGTAAAATTACAAACAAACCTGAACAGAATCCATTCTTGGTGTATTAATAATAAGGTTCGTCTCAATGTTAGTAAATGTGTTGTTGTTACATACTTCAAAACCAAAAATCCTATGCTTTTTGGCTACACGGTGGATAACGTCGCCATATCAAGATCAACGCAGTTTAAAGACTTGGGCGTTCTATTTGATTCACAACTTCAATTTTCTGAGCACATAATTACTATTTGCAACTCTGCCTCTCGATCGCTAGGTTTTCTTATAAGAACATGTCGAGGATTTTTGAATCCTCAAACTCTTAAAACGTTGTTTTTTAGCCTGGTGGTCCCTAGATTGGAATAGGCTTCTGTTGTTTGATACCCAATATACCTTTACCAACAACTTGCAATTGAGAGGTTCCTAAAATACTTAACCTTTAAAATTACTGGTACATATCCACCACGTGGAACAGATTATGCCTATTGGAACAACATAATATGCAAGCTATAACTACTCGTCGGGAGATAGCCAGCGCTAAATTTCTGGCTAAAATAATTACTAATAAAATTGATGCCCCGAACATACTTGCCGCAGTTGGGTTTCTTGTACCTCAGTACAAAACTAGACAAACAGAAACGTTCTTTGTTCCCACAGCGAAGACTAATATATTACTTAAAGCCCGAATAACGCACATGTCGAAGACTGCTAATAAACTTTATGGTGATCTTTTTTCTTAATTAAGTACTGGAACCCTGTGGCACTGAATTGGTTCAGTATCTTTTTTTCTTAATCAATGTTCTTATTTTTTTTTTTGCTATTAAAGTTATGTCTGTTTTATAATAACTGGCGTTTGTATATGTGTACGCTGTATATTATGTCCAGAAGTGCTGTGCACCTCTTTCTTTTTCTTTTTTTTTCTTTATTATTATTATCCTGTAATTAGACTTTGTTTTCTGTTGGATAATAAAGACCATTATTATTATTATTGTTATTATTATTATACCATCATAGTACATATGATCTAAATAAACCGACACGAGATCAAACACATAAATAGGTATGAAACATACATTTACATAAGGTATTTTTTTCCTGCTATGGCCACTAATATTGAAATTTTCCAATTCATGAATCAACAAAACTCATAGCCAAATGTGATTAACTTTCCATTCATACACAGGGCGATTTAAATTACCTACTGGAGATAAAGATACTTCGTAGATTAACATTATAGAGTATCGTGATTACCTAATGTATGTATTTCGAGACGATGAATACGTATATTATAGACATAAGAAAGTTATTAATGAACTAATGACGAAGATAACTTCGTCACTCAATCGTGACTAATGCAAAGAGTTTACGTGAAAGTTTCAAGAAAAATGTGTCTATTGGTACACGAAATGAATGTGAAAATATACATGTCAATATGGTGTTTTATTAATTTGGTTTTGGTAGTATCATTAACGGAAGATTTCTTTAATAAAAGAAAAAATAAAATTATAAAACAAAATACAAGACAAAAATATTCGTAGTCAATGTCAAAGAATACTATACATATTCATGTGTTGAGTATAAGTGTCATGATTCGAGAAAATGAATATTTATAGTGAGATAACATAGATCTAAACCACAAAAAAAAAATGGTTGTAAGTACTTGAATGACTAACTAAATATTATTGTCCTATCAAGGCCTATAATAAAGGTAGGTTTATTAAGTTGACCTCATCTTTAACATGATTTAGAAGCTAGTTCGCTATTGTATCTTAAAATTTCTATCATCTTCCCTAAAAAGCGCCTTATTTGAAATGTAAAAAAACATTTTAGTCGTCTGACGTCTAATTAATATTACTACCTCATTTGAATAAATATCCATTTTTACCATAATTAATATTTAGCACACACATACTATAACATACATATGTACGATGTGTTTCAATGATTGAAAGTCGTTTGGATTTAATATCGGGTAAAGTGTAGATGACACCTAATAGAGTCCAAATGGCAAACTTCACTGAATTTACAAAATGTTTTGGTAGAAGAATTGACTATCGACTACAGTTGCTGGTTGTCACATTGTATGCTTTTGGTACAGATTTTCCTTATCTCCATTTCTTTTGCTTCTACTACGTCTACTCAAAAAATGAAATGTTTCAGAAGAAGTACTGATTGAAATTTTGGATAAGTTCAATAGGTTTTACAAGATTTGGAAACCCCTGGAAAAGACAACAAAGAAAATTACGTACTGATATTTTTCCAAAAGGACAATCATGTCTTTCACTTCGATTCAATTCTTTCTCTCTGTTAGACGAAAATTGGTAATAACTGTAGAGCAACGTAAACTGCGCTGAAAGCCAGTGGCTGACGCATAAAAGTTTACACAAAATAAACACGGCCGGGACAATTCGGTATAAGCGTCAGTATAACTGCGACTCGAAAGCCGATCTGTTGTGTATGCATCTACGCTGTCGTATGCTATATCGTTGTTCTACGTTTGTTTTGAAAATGTTTACTACGTCGCGAAAACGACCAAAGTTGGACACAATAAGAGAATTTATTGCAGAAATGCCTGATTTAAAGTGTGATGGCGCTAAAATTCAATGTGTAGTGTGTAAAATAGATTTAATGTGTTGGTCGAAAAGTGATTGTCTACGGCACGTAAATAGTGCAGGGCATGTTTCAAAAAAAAATTCCATACGAGATTATGACAAATTTAAATTTAATTTATGTGTTTATTGCATGTAATTTACCATTTCATTTACTAAGGAAGAAAGCATACGTCTCGTTTTGGAATGAATATTCGGACTTTAAGTTACCAAGTGAGAGAACATTACAGAGAGTTGTGCTGTCTGCTCGTGGGCATGTCGAGAAAAGAATTAAATCGGAGTTGTAAGATAAAAAACTGTGGTTATGTGTGGACGAAACAACAGATCGTAAAAAACATTCTGTGGTTAATGTCATGGTACGCACAATGGAACCGCATCGACCGTCACCCTCAATTTTATTAGCTTCCAGACGAATACAACAATGCACTGCCGAAGTAATTTCAATGTTGGTGTTAAATACATTGAAAAAGTTTGAACTTTCAACAAATCAACTGTTGATGTTTATGAGTGATGGTGCCGCAAACATGCTTGCTGTAGGTCGATCTCTTAAAAAACATTGTGCTAACTTGTTGCATATTAATGTAAAATTCATACTCTCAGTCTCGTAGCAGATAGTATCAGAAAATGTTATCCCGAGGTAGACGCTCTAATAGCACATACAAAAGCTGTGTTTGTAAAATCCCCAAAACGTATTCGGGAATTTCATAGACTATGCCCCGGTATTCCTGAACCACCACAACCTATTCTTACTCGTTGGGGAACATGATTAGAGGCTGCATTTTATTATCTTAAATATTTTGAAAATATAAAGAACGTGATTTTAGAATTCGACCCAAAGGAAGCTGCGGCTGTCAAGGTAAGCCGCTTGAAATTTAAGGATAGTCAAGTTAAAACAGATTTAGAAATTATTCAGAACAATTACGTGCGACTAGCGGATGCGATAGAAAAACTACAAAATTCTTCGGTGTCGTTAGTGGAATCTTTGCAAATAGTGCAATATGTTCACGCACAGCTATGCGCGATAGAAGACGTAAGAAATGTTTGGCACATTAAGACAAATTTGTGAAGGTGCGTCAGCAGAACCGTTAAGTTATTTGAAAGATTATTTTACTTACGCAAATATAACGTCACTAGATGTAGAACGTTCGTTTTCGGCATATAAAAACACTTTTTCTTCACGCCGCACTCGCTTTGCCGAAACAACTTTGGAAACATATCTAATTTACAAATATTAAATAGACATTATCCACTTTGTGATTTCACGGAGGACTCTTAAAACGGTAAGTGTTTGAGCACGTATCACATTTAATTTATTTTGTGTAAACTTTTATGCGACCGCCACTGGCTTTCAGCGCAGTTGCGTTGCTCTACCTATAATGTTATCACCCAAAATACCCGCCCAAACGTTAAGTTTTTCGAGTATTGGGTTCTTACATTACAGACCATATATTGATTTTCTCGAGATCAATATCGCACGAGGGATTGCGCTTGCCATGAAGTGGAAAAGAGAACTCGCCGCATTTAACAATAACATAGATCGCTACTAATATATGAATGTTTCATTTCATACTACGCTTTACAGTAAATGAAAATCATGTGTAACGTTTCCTCATACTACAAAATCACATCGATCAATACAATAACGGTATTTCCTACCTTGTCATAGTTACATAATCCGCTAGAAGTCGACTATGAAAGCTCTAACAAAAAAGCATATAACAACGTAATAGCACACTTCGATTAACAACGGTACGAAATTCGAAAAGTATCACACATGAACCTAGGTTCCATTATAATTCCGAAGTCGAATACTTCTTTTCACGCTCATTTAAAACCACATCAGCGCGTTGTAAACAGCTAAACTAAACGCAAATTAATCGGATGGATCGAACGTGATGCTGCTGGGCTATGCACGACTTATTAGACTATAGACGGCCGGCAGCTCTCAGGATGACAGCTTAGATGATTCACGTTCATTCCACCCTCGAGCGACGTTTCGATCTGCATTCCCAAAATTTTAATGGAATATTTGTCATAACGTCCATTCTTCGTGTTACATTCTCTAGCGTGATAATATGCTAAGCACTTTACTATTTGATATAAAAGACGTATTTTTTTTTTAATTTAGTCTTGTATCTGTTGACTTCAACATCCATTAATTTTAAAAATTGAAATAATAATGCGAGTATAATATGAAATTGTCACTTTCAAAATTGAAATTGTTTCCATTGGCACGTCTAATACGCAGGCAAAAATTTGCACTTTATATCCAAATTATATTTGTAAAAGGAACATACTGTAATGAACCGTATTTCGTGCGCACGAATTTAAAGACTTTTAATACACAGCAAAATATTAAAATTGCTATTTGAGTAATTTTGTATCAATTCTTTAAATTACACATCAATGTATCGAGACGTCCACTTATCCGTATTTGTGAAAACACGCTATTGTCGTGCCAATTCCTTGTTGCCTGTACTTAAAAAATCTTTGAGCGATTGATTGAGACACAACTGCGTAGCTACATTGACACCTATAACATACTTCCGACATATCAATCGGGCTTCCGACAAAACTATAACTGCACCATGGCAGTCACTCGCATTATTGATGATATACTCAAAGTCAAAAATGAGGGAAAAACAACTGCTCTGATATTATTAGATTATTCCAGAGCATTTGATTCAATTTGCCATGAAATTCTAATTGCCATTCCTCAATCGGTGGGTATTGGCTCAAGTGCAGTTGGCTTGATGAGGAATTTTTTAGGTGGACGTAGACAGACTGTGAAAGCTGGGAAGAGGTGGATAGGGGTTATTGCAGGGAACTCCACAAGGTGCAATACTGTCGCCCCTAGTGTATGCTCTATACACACTTAACCTAAGTACATTGCTTGTTGACTGTGGGCATCACCTTTACGCTGACGACGTTCAATTTTATAAGTCCGTTCCATCAGACGCAATTCTAACTCGAGATTATAAATAGATTATAATAGAAATATAAACAAATTTTCAAAAGACCACTTGTTGAGACTAAATCCTTTCAAGACACAAGCTATCCTGTTCTGCCCTAAACATCTCCGCAATCAAATCAAAAATGAGCTATCCCTTGACCTTAATTTTGTGCCTATCTCGTTTGCTACCACAGTTAACAACTTGAGATTGCTGATGGATGAAGACTTGCGATTCCAATCGCACACCTCATCGTTGCTGAAGAGAGCAATTGTGCCATTGAGGATGATATACAGGTTGTGACGTAATTAACCGAAATACGAAAAAGACTGTGTGACTCTCTGGTGCTGTCGGTGTTTATTATATGGATGTAGTTTATAACAAGCATATTCGGGTGACCGATTCGAAACGCATTTAAACAATGCAAAATTCGTGCTTGTGATTGATTTTCAGAATTCGCCGATTCCAGAGAATTTCGTATAAGCTTAGGGAGTGCAACTGGATTAATGAGTGCCCGTCGCGAGTTAAACAGTAGGATCTTTTATTATAAAAGTTTTGTCAACAAGAAGTCACCGTACCTATATACAAGGATTACCTTCAGAAGCGACGTACACAACGTGAATGTGCGGTCACACGGGTTGTTGACAATGCCTTCTCATAGACTCCAATCTTTTAAGGACAGATTCTTTTATAATGTTGCGAAATACGTCAATATGATTATGCAAAATTATGGCACTACAATCTCTGTAACTAATTTAAGAATCTAAGAATAGGGTTGCACTAAGTAACTGCGACGTTTTTGTTGTGGGTATATTGTATAACTATTCAAATTTATGGAGTAGCACACGTTTCGTTTGTTTTGTAACTGTTTCGGTTTATTCTATTCTTTTTTATTGTTATTCTTTTTATTTAATGTAACTAAGCTCTTAGGTTGTAGGAAGAACACTGCTTTGGTGATACAAACCTTTTTGGTTGTTAGATCAGATATATTAATGAAATGGTTGAGAAGAACATGTATATTACAGATCCAATGTATCAACAAACAGATATTATTATTATTACTACTTTTCACTTTTGTTTAATCTGTATTTTGACACATATATTTCAATATCGCTGTATATATGTTTTAAAGCGATAATGTATAACTTATCGATCAATCGCTCTAGAGCTTGTGTAACATTCTATTTTTAAATTGTTCTTATCTCCTTATGTCACGTACAAAAAACGACATGTCACCCAAATATTTAGTATATAAAGACCGACCCCTTCACTGACGGTATTCATATTATCCGAAGGCCCTTAACTCACCAACGGTAATTTTATATCGTCTGAGTTCCCTAAATTCATCGACGGTAATTTTATATTGTCTGAGTTACCTTAATTCACTGACTAAAATTATTACCAACTGAATTCCCTGAACTTACTGACGGTATTTTTATATTGTCTAAGTTCCCCTAATTCACTGATAATAGATTATTGGTTGATTTTACCGACTTGGGAACTCATTTCCGAGGCACCGGTTATTTTCCCTTGTAAACAAATTTTAGTCTTCCGCGACGAATGTGTTTAACAGTACTTATCGTCAGTCTAATTTTACATTCTTTCTTCTCAGCTTAAAGGTTTTTAAATTAGTGCGAACAAGGAACAGTTCGTCACAACGTAAATAGGAGTTTAATGACAAAGGTTCGATTCCCTCGTGTATTTCGTTGCACATCGTGTACGTTGTAGTATGCACGAGAGAATTGAAACATTGTAATTAAACTCCCATTTATGTCACCACCAGCCGCTAGTGTTTAGGAGGCAAAAATATTTCCAGGAACACGTAAATGGATAATGATAATCTTATTCATATAATGGTAGTTAATTAAAGTAAAGAGTGAAGAATTCCTAACAAATGCGGAAGCTATTGGAGGAATGATATTTCAGTGCTAATAAAAGGAAACATTGATCGTGTTATAATTAACAGGTTTTAATATAATTGTAACATTTAAAAGACAAATGTTTTCGTACAATAAATTCGCAAAACATCCTGTATATAGTGGAAAATGTAATATGTCCCCAAATAAGTGAGTGGTATTAGGCTGGGACGATCATCCGACTATAATACACATGGTGAACAGTTATCGACCTACATTATTACGTTGTTTAGGAGTTGGTATACGACACGCAATGAGAAATTAAACGGAATCCTTGACATTCCTGCGTACCTGATCGTATTTCGGTTATGCGGTGCGTGTGCGTGCAGCTTTAGAATTTAGAATGGATTCTGCTACCTCCATTGCTGATGAAGTAGGAAATTGGATCAGATGTCTACGAAGATTTGCAACTTCATAGCTCTGGTTAAATGAAATAGCTATAATAAAACATACCTACAGTTAATTGCGAAAATTTTTCATTAACTGCTTTAAGCGAACAGTTGGAAGTTTTACGATAAAGATTTCGATGTAAAGAGTGTACCAATTAATAAAAACGAATAAACAATGTTTTATCTCAGGGATTTTGTAAAAAAAATAAAATTTTTCATGTTAATTACTCATTTGTGGGATTTGGGAGTATTCTTTGATACTCTTTCGGCAATTATTAATGAATTTTGATGTCAATAAATGGAAATTAACGAATGTTAAAATTGAAAAATGTAAACTAACCTTGATTTTAAGATGTCATATAAACACTATGTTCCTTATTACATTTACTGGAAATCTGCCTATTCTAACCTCCAACCTTTTCTTCTACCTTGAATCTATTCTTTAATGTCTATATCATACACTTTAAATTGGGACCACAGCCAAAATACTAGTTAACTCGAAGAAAGCTTAACCAGGATTGATGAATTTATTGGCGTCCCTTTTCTTCTTTATTTTAATCACGATGACAGTTGCTCCTGCACGCGATACAGGCTTGGTTTCTTAAACGAAACACTGCGGTTTTGATCTAGTGTCAACTTTCTTCAACATTCAGTTCTTGCGATGAGATAATTTGGGATGAAAATGTATTACCTATCCACCGTACACAGATGCGTTACGCCGTCTACGGCTCCCCAGTGTCTATGTAGAAGGTAATGGCACTTCATAATTTATCGTATGAAACAGAGAATACCAATGAGAGATGCACACTCCGCTCACGTTCATCGTTTTCAAGATTTAAATAGAGACGTGAACACTACGGTACATACGAAATACGAGGATATGGTAAATAGCTGTGTTAAGGAAGACAACGCAATTCTCTTGCATTTAGTAAATTTATTTTGCGACATAATTTCCTTGTAGCTTAATATGCTGAGTCCAGTGATGTTCCAACTTGTTAAGCCATCCAAATAATAATAGGTCTCTGCTTCGACAATGACTTGACGTAAACCACTTTCCGCCGAGGCAGTTTTTCAAGTTTGAAAAAAGAAAGAAGTGACAGGGGGCCAAATCTGACGAATATGGTGGATGGGCACCAATTCGTACCACAAATGAATTAGTTTTGTTATCGCAATTGCCGATGAGTGGGCCAGAACATAAACATGATGGCAGAGAATTTTTCTTCGCCAGGTGGGCCCTTTCTCTCTTCGGTCCAATAAATCAACATAGCACCGTCCCGTGATTGTCGTTCTCTTCTCAAAATAAAGATTACTGCGAATCCAAAAAAAATCGTCG
The DNA here is from genome assembly GCA_029619315.2 of Dynastes maya. Classification (NCBI taxonomy): domain Eukaryota; kingdom Metazoa; phylum Arthropoda; class Insecta; order Coleoptera; family Scarabaeidae; genus Dynastes; species Dynastes maya. The sequence goes on from JAROYE020000029.1 coordinate 725,188, forward strand.
CCATAACTTTTCCGGCTGATGGAATTGTCTTCACCTTCTTTGGTGCACATTCGCCGGGAAAAATCCATCTTGTCGACTGACCTTTGATTTTTGGCGTCTAGTGAGGTATCCATTTACACTCACACAACGCCGCAACTCCATTGAACATACCGTCCGAAGTTACCTCAATGGGACGACTTGATCGCTCCTCATCAAAGACGGAGACGGGTGGTCTTTATAAACTGCAACCAATTTCTCTTTGATTTCTGCACACGCTTTCCCATCAAAAAGAAAATCGAATCATATCTTGAAGGTTTGTCTTTCCAACAACTAGCAGCTTCGGATTATGGGTAGTAAGTAAGCCCTTTGCAATCTGATGCCATTTTTTTCGCTTCGGTGTGAGAGAGGCAATAGATTCATCGTCAGATAATTCTTCGCCAACCATTATCGAATACCCTCACGTTGTTTAACGCAGCTGTTCCGTTTTATTTTTTAGAAAATAATTTTAATAACCTATTTTTTTGTCAATACTGATCGGATTATCGAAATTTCGATCGAATGAAAGAAATGAAAACTTTGACTTACAATTTTGGATCTTCGGATTGCCCCCTGTTCGGATTATAGAGGTTACACTGCACATAATCGAACAAAAGATGAATTACGGTACTAGTCTGTAAGGCCTTTGAGAAACCGGGAGTTAAAGAAACAGTAATTTCGCAAAAATCTGAAATTATTTCATTTACTGAAACTAAACTCAATAGGTATAGGAAGCGATAGAGAAAATTTTATACGAATTGAAGAGGGGCATTACAAAATTAAATAATATGCAGGATGTTCCATTTAAAAACCAAACTTGCATCATGTGCACCGGAAACTGAACATACTTGCACACTTGAATGTAATTTTGTTATGTAGGACTTCTTTCGGAATAACTTCTATTCGAAAACTTTTTCTTCAAATTGCTCCAGGGGAAACAATTTTCCAGCCGTGTACTAGGTGGATACGTTACTAATATTGCTTTACCTTACTAAAACTATAAGCAAATGTGAACCAGTCCATTATCTCCGATATATAAGGCCTGGGCGCGCTGACGTATATTGCAGTAGGTCATCGATCAGCCATAAATGTGTTTACACGTTCAGATCGTCTCTGCGTTTTGAATTGGTTTAACCAAATTATATTGGTTTTATTTAAAAAGAATACTGTGTAGTGATATTTCCGTACTTTGTTGGTGATACCTGTAATGTTTTTCTAGTGTTGTATAAGCGATAAAACCTTTTCTGAAACGATAAAAACGGGATCAACTAAAAACTGTGGCGTCGGCTGTTTTGTTTGTGAGTTACACTTTGTAAAAGAAAACATCGTTTATTTTTCAACAGCAGATTCAAGGACCGGCAAAACTATAACTGTAAATTTAAAAAATCCTAGGCCGTCCGTTGTATTTGACAAAAAACGCGAAGATTTTATTGTTCAAATAGTTTTATATTCTTACGTTATATTTAACAAAATTATTTTTGAACACGAAGAGATGTTTTTAAATGTGTGTAATAAACGTTCTGTTTTAATATAATATATTTTAAATTATATCACCGAACGTAGCCATTTGGATACTGATATATGTAACTGTCATACTCACAGCAGTATTGCAACAATTATAATATGTAAATGTCATACTCACAGCAGTATTGCAACAATTATATTAACTTGTTCAACAAATACCCTACTTAAGAATGATTGTGGGAAAAATAATGACAAAACACCACATAATAGTAAATTAAAGAAATTGAACAAAATTTCAAATAAAATTGCAATTACTGTATCATTTCAACCTTAGTTTCGTCCAAATGCATGTACAATTACAAATAATAATAATTAGTCGATTAAATAACAGCCACAAAGACATCTTTCACGAAAACGGTGCCCAGTTACGTGGTTTTTGCTTTGAAACTTCATTTTTCCAAAATAAAATCGAATGGGATGCGAAGAAGGGCTCAGTTGACGACTGGCATTCTTTTTAAACCGGAAGCCCATTAAAACTTAAAAAAGAAAAGCAAAAAAAAAGCGATTCTTTTACCGCTTAGGCAAAAATTGTGCATGGCGATACAACCCAGCGTGACGTCATCGAAGAGCGCTGAGGACTTGTTACATCGTAGGTAACGGCCGGTCTCTCTAAGTCATATGAGTTTGTATTGTCTTATTTTATACTTCCTCTGTCCGAGAATAGTTGTTACATTTCAATTCAATATTTGTCCGAAAATAGTTGCTACATTTTGCTTTATGTGAAATTAAATAAAGAAACAAGAAATTACTAAACAAAACTTTATTGTTTCAACTAAAAACAAACATTATTAACTTTGCACTACATTTATACTCGGTTATTTAAAAACTCTTGTCCGGTTTTAATGGCATTTTCGTCGCATTTAATGATCCAATTTATGGAGCATTTCGTCTTAATATCAATTTATTAATTAATGTGCTTCTTTTACAGAGAGGAAATAGTAGCAATATTTTCAATTTGTTGATTATAATCTTTTTCCTTACGACCACATTTCTTTTTACGAGAATCAACATTAATGGTCAAATTGTTAATTTGGCATTCTCGGGTCTGTTTCCATAGTTTAGAAATTGTTGAACGGGAACAGCAAAACTTACGCGCGGCGGCATTTATCGCACTCCTATTAAGTTTTTCGTCTTTGAAGTTTTGCAAAAAATTTGTTTACATTCATTATTATTAAATTCTCCACACTTTTTTCCACCTGCAGGAGTATTTTGTAAAATACTTTTAGCAATTTTGCAATAATAGCGGTTAAATTACAAACACACTAAAATTCGCCGTTTGACAACTGCATCTCAAAGCAAGAGTGCAATTGCTACGTGACGTTTTGATCATCGCAGGCTTAGATTCACACATAATCTACCTACTACATCGAACAAATTAATTTACCTCATATACTTGCAATAATCTTTACATTAAATTGAAATGTGGTAACTATTCTCGGACAGAGGAAGTATTAATTATAATAAATAAATGTACTGCGATGTACCTACGTGCTTTATAATTTTATTACGCCACGTGACCGTCGAAATAAACGTCTCTTTATTTCTAAAAATGTTTGCAGATTAAACATTCAAACATTAGTTAAATACGAATCGTGTTTTATCTGGAAATAAAAATCTTGAACAATAAGTTCTGTACACTTGAACGAGGTGAAATAATGTCAAATGCTATTAATCTACACTAGACCTTGACGAATTTTTAAAATGTCTAATATTTTATAATCGGTGGCTAGGCAAGCAGAAACCGGATCTATATGTACGCTTACGGCTTTACTAAACACGGCGAAACGAGCGACGTCTATTAACTTAATTACGTTTTCACCCACGCAGCGTTAATTCACCGCGAGCACTACCTGAAGATATTAATTAAAGTCGGAACGCATTATTTAAGCAAATATCGCTAATAGAATTACAAACATCGCAATAACTCGTCGTGCATCTACGAAATTATTGGAACAATTTACATATTGCACTTGCGCCTCAGACCATGTACGCACGTATAGCAGGTCTGACCTACTTGAACCGGATTAGAGAAGAGCGAAGAGAGGAAGGAAGGAGCTTAACTCCCGAGGGTCTTAGAATTCCATCCCCGACGCGCCTTACGTTTCCCACTAAAACCGCAGTTGATCCTGTAGACGAAAGCCAGGTGATATATGTAGGTCCTAGGTCCCATGTTGAATATACTTCAGCGGGTGTTCCGTGTCAAACGGTCGCTGATACCTATTCCAATCCATTAAAATTCGTTTGAAAGTGGATAGGTAAAGCGGAACACGCAAATATTTTCCTTCGGTGTTCAAGCTTAAGAGAAATAACAATCCATAAAACATCGGTTGTACTTCAATTTATCAAAAAGAACCGTAGATGTTATAAAACCTTGGATGAGTTGCTCTATACACAGGTACACTACCGGCCATTGATGTTAGTACAACTAGTGAATTATTGCAAACGTGAATAAAAAGGGTAATAGTTAGAGCCTGGTAACTGGAGAGCAGTCGCAGCGGCGGTGTGACTGTGTTTAGGTGGGCGGAGAGGGCTGGTCGATTATGATACGACACGACAAATCATTATCACTCAGTTCAGCTTAGTAATGGATAGCGGGATAGGGCGTGTTGATTTTATTGATATAGACGTAGTTATTAATTGTAGTTTTTAGTGAACATGTCGAAGGTTAAACAACGACCCTTTCAAGACATTGTAAATAAGTTTATTTCTGACTTTCTCGATTTGTTTTACGACGGGAGTAAGATAGTTTGTAAAGTGTGCAAAATACATTTGATGTCAAATAAGAAGTGGATCTGTACAAGACACGTAAATTCCGCACAGCATAGAAAACGAAAATTGGGCATGCCACCGAGAAATGCATTTTTTTTATGTAATTCTTATGTTGATAAACTGTAATTTGCCACTAGGCTTACTCGGTAAACAACCGTTTAAGGACTTTTGGGACAAATACAATCACGAGTTGCGGTTGCCAACAGAGAAAACGGCACGTAAGCATGTTGCATTTGTACGCGGTGATGTGGAAAAGAAAATGAAACGCATATTGAAAAAACAGTTTCTTTGGTTATGTGTTGACGAGACAACAGACTGTAAAAAAAAATCAATTGTAAATATTATAGTACGCATACTAGACCTTAGTAAACCTACATTACCACTGTTACTAGCTAACTGAAGACTACAAGAGTGTACTGCTGCAGTAATTACGAAGGTTGTACTTAGTACATTGAAAAAATTTCAAATTTCAAAAGATAATGTATTGATGTTTATGAGCGATGGCGCAGCGATAATGCGTTCAGTAGACCGTTCTCTTCTTGAACATGCTTACAAGTGTTTACATGTTACGTGTAAAGTGCATGCTTTACATCTTGTGGCAGAAACCATTCGACAATGCTCTCCCGAGGTAGATGCATTAATAGCAAGCACAAAAAAAGTATTTTTGAAATCTCCCAAACGCCTCCGATCATTTCACACAGAGTGTCCTGGTATTCGTCAACCACCGGAGCCAATTCTTACACGTTCGGGAACATAGTTGCAGGCAGCTTTTGATTATGCTGAGCATTTCAAAATAGTAAAAGCTGTTGTTGCGCAATTCAATCCTGCCGAAGCTGCAGCTATTAAGGAGAGCCAGTCGAAATTTCAAGATATTTCCGTTGAAACAGATTTAAAAAATATTCGTAGCTACTATAAAGGATTAGCTGACGCAATAGATCATTTACAAAATAGATCGTTATCATTATTGGGGTCTCTGCAAATTATGCACGGAGTGCATACACAGCTACTGACTATACATGACGCAAAATATAATCGCGTTTTAGAAAAGTTCGAGAGTGTGCTACAGAAAGATCCCGATTTTAGCACACTAAAACAAATTTGTGATGGTATTTTAATCATGCATGTATAACATCAGTAGATGTTGAATGCCCTTTTTCAAAATATAAACTCATTTTCTTACCACGACGAACATCGCTCACCGAGACAACTGTGGAAACACATCTAATGGTGTCAACTTTTTGCCACTCTTATCCATATGATATTAATACTGATAATGGTGCTTCTAGTTTTACTGTTCCGTAGCCAGGCTGCTTAAAAGGGTGAGTGTTTCACTACTTTTCACATATTATAATTATGTATTAGTTCTGTTATTTTTTTCTATTTTCTTACTATTGTTTTTGTATACTAGGCAGGTACGGCTATGGCACGGCTCCCTGTTGCCGGGCTCTAGTAATGGTGCAAAAGGAAATCAAAATTTATTGCTAGATATAAAAACATAAACAAATAAGAAGAAATAACATAAAAAAATAAATAGAGGGAAATAAAACTCAGGTCCTCTCTTCTCACAAAATTTTATTTAATCTAGAGCGACCGGTTTCATGTTCAAAGACACATCATCAGACCAGCTAGAGGATCCAATGAAAAAACAACAAATAAATATGTAACCGTGACCCAAAAACATTTTTGTGAAATTGCTTATTATAATAACATAATAATAATGATATCTATTATCCGACAACGGCCAAACTGCTAATTACAGGATAACATACATGTGAAACAGTTTTGTAAAAAAATAAAACAAAACATTCTCATTAATTAGACTATATCTATTGCTCCTTTGGCTTGTAATACTCTCCGGGCGTGCGTTCCGTTAGTTTGGTCAGACTTTCACTGAAAATGTAGTTCCATTCAGTTTGGAGAAGTCGTCAGAGGTGCTCTTTCGAAGTTGGAGACTTTTCATATTCGTCTGTCAAGCTCATTCCACAGTAATTCCATAGGGTCCAAATCCCGACTCTGCGAAGGGCATGATTTGCAAAACATTCTCTTCTGCTTGAGACGATAGACAATCTTTACAGATTCGTGCCGTACGTTGGGGGTTCTTATCAAGCGCAAGCACAAAGTTCTCCTCAATTAATCGCAATCCGGATGTCATAGCGTTCTCTTCTAGCATTCGTCTATAATTTTCTTTGCGCATAATACCGTCAATTTTTACAAGATCTTTGGTCCACCCACTCATAAAACAACCTCAAAGCATCACAAAACCACCACCGTGTTTCACTGTGGGGACGATGCAATCGCGCAACATCCTTTCGTATTTCGTTCGTCTCACGAAAACTGCGCTTCTGACTAAACACTTCGAACTTGGATGCGTCAATCCAAAGAACATCTCTCCAATTTTCTTCTGTCCAATTCATATAATTTGCGGCTCAATGTAATCCTTTTTGGTGGTTTCCACGACGCAACAACGGTTTTCTTAACGCAGCGCGACCGTAAGACCGGTTTCTCTTAAGCGGTGTTTAGTAGTGGTTACGGACATCGGTCGCTCGCGTCCCCTGTTGATTTCTCCTGCGATTTCTGACGCCGTCGATCACCGGTTTCATTTGCTTAGTACTGTAAGGCGTCGATCTTCCGCACCCGTTGTCATTCTTGACCGACCTAGGCGATTACGATCTTCTAATGTCCTGGTAATTCAGTATCGGCGAATAATATAATGCACAGTTCATTTTGTAACGTGGAATATGTCCACAATCATACGCACGGAATGTTCTTTCTCGTGGAATGTGAGAATAGCCGATCACTTTTCTACAGTTATAGACTTTCCTTTCGGCTTTTTAAAAATATTACCTCCACAAACACTGTAACCGAACATCCGTATCGAAATTGGTTTACCAACAGACTCATTCACAGCGAGTGTGATAAGAATTACTCCGTATTATAATCGGAGACACGCAGGTAAAATTTGACGATCCTGTAAACCCATTCCCTCTTTTGTAAACATGTTTGTAGGCCATTCATTAAATACCGTTTCTAATGATATTATTACCTGCTGTTAGGATATATATTAAGATAAATTAAAATTTCTCTCTATAACATTTATTCTTTCCGTCTTAAATACGTTATTGTCATCGCAACTTTATTGTAGAAGTTTTCACTGTGATACTAAGGGTATTGAATATTGAAAAAAATTTAATTTTTTAAAATCCTAACAGTTGCCCTAACTTCAATAGCCGGTAGTGTACATCTTTTGGTGAGGACCAAAAAATTGCAGAAATATGGAATTAGTTTAACAACTGACAATAACAATTGGTAAGAGATACGTACTGAGATTTTCGATATGAAAAAATAAAATAGGTGAGCAGAAAACAAACTGGAGATTATTGTAATGTAATAAAGATCAATTTCCATCCTCAAATAGGGTTAAAGTTTTTGTTGGCTACACCGAGAGAGATGTATAGTAAATTATACCATAATTGTAGTGTATCCTACCAGAATCAACCATTACTATAGTGACAGCTATCGAAGTAAGCAGAAAATACCCTATTATTGCACTTTTTTGAAGTGGCTGTCTGTACTTCATATTTATAGTAAAGATACTCGAAAATTAAAAAGGTACTACAAAATTGTAGGTAAATTATACCATACACTTGTAGCAAAATTGTCGTTAAAGTAGAAAATTTGAAGAAAGAGATTCTTAGTATAAGTAAATGGCCATTATAACTATTATTTATTTATATATATATATACATATATATAGAAGCTCTTTGCAGACCATTTAGGTCCATAGCTTTATTATTCCTTTCCATTCTTTCCGACTTTTCGCCTTTCTCCTCCAGTTCTGGACTTGTCTCTCTCTCTCAGGTCATCCTCCATCGCATCCCTCCATTGCTTCCTCGGTCTTCCCCTCTTCCTTTTCCCTTCAAGAATCTTCCATGCCACTGCTTTCGTCTCCCTCCCATCCTCCATCCTTTCTAGATGTCCCAGCCATTGCAGTCTTCGTTTCTTTATATAATTACTTATGGTAGTGTCATTAAACAGTTCGTATAAATCTGCGTTCATTCTTTTTTCCCAACCAAATTCCGTCCGAATATTCTTCTGAGTATCTTCCTCTCCCAGACTTTGAGCTTTTCCTTTATTTTGTTTGTCATTACCCAAGTCTCGCTTGCATAGGTAAGGGTAGGTCTAAGTATTGATTTATATATTCTTATTTTTGTCTGTCTGGACACCTCTTTAAATTTCAGGATTGTCCGTAGTCTTCCTGCGCAGCTGTTTGCTTTAGCTGTTCTCAAGTCTACTTCTTCTTCCTGGCAGTTATTATTTATCAGACTTCCCAGATACATAAAATTATCGACCTCTTCGAACTCACCCACTGACAAATCTTGTTTGTGCACTAGTAGGTTATTTTTCTTTTTACTCCCACGCTTATTTTTCACTTCCATATACTTTGTTTTGTCTGTGTTAATTTTCAACCCTATCCTCTCTGCCGCATCCGTCAGTTGCCTTGCTATGTCCTCCAGTTCTTTCCTGTTTCTTACCATTAGGGCGATATCATCTGCATATGCAAGACACTGGTGGCTTCTGTTGTTCTCTTATGATATATTCCAGTGCCAAGTTGAATAAGGTTGTTGACAAGGGATCCCCCTGTCTTAGGCCTTGTTGTTCTTTAAAACCCTCATTGATGTTTCCTCTAAACTTCACTCTATTTCTTGTATCCTCCAGTTTCATTTTTATCAGTCTTACCATTTTCCCTGGGATTCCCAGTTCTGTTAGTATTCTTATTAGTTGTCCTCTATTGATTGTGTAGTGGGCTCTTTTAAAATCAACAAACAGTATGTGTAGAGGGATCTCGTTTGGTCTGTTGTCCCTCTTCCTCTCCTAAATCCTCCCTGATATCCCCCCAGTTCCTTCTCAGCGCATGTTTCTAGTCTTCTTTTTATTAGTGATGCTAAAATTTTGTAAGTGACGTCCAGTAGGGAAATCCCGCGATAGTTTCCACAGTCCCCTCTATCTCCTTTTTTATACAGCGACACTATCAGCGCTTGCTTCCAGCTATTTGGCATGGTCTCCGTCTCCCAGACTTGTTGTATTAATCCATGTATTTTTTTTTCAGCTTTTCGTCCCCATACTTTATATTTTCTTTGGTGATTCCATTTAAACCTGGGCTCTTGTCATTTTTTATTAGTTGTATTACCACCTCTTCCTTCGTTGGTACTGTTATTGTCTCGTTAACTGTCGGTTTTTCGTTGTGGGCTATTTCTTGGATTTGGACCTGTTCTTCATTTGGTTACTCATTCAGAATTTGTTCAATTATTTACTTAGGATTCTTGAAATGCATATTATATATATCCACATTATTAATTGCACTTTAGACAAAATATAAAGTGTTTAGGGGTCAATGGCGGTATTTTTGAACATTTATTGAAAGAACGCTATGATTAAAAAATGTTAATGTATGAAATTTAGTTTATTTGCAATTACGCTCTAACTTAAAAACAAATGAAAATCGGATAAGAACATATGAGTTTTTTTACATTATTTTCACGTGTACAATACACTTCTCGAGTTTGGTCCGTTCCTCCCGATTCACCCTGTATACTAATAATAACCTAAAATATTTAGGTGTGTATTACGTATATGTTAATATTTCAAATAAACTGTAAGCGTTACTTTGCCGATCATATTTTATTACAGAAAGTATTCATTGGATAAAGTATTTTTAAAACTCTTCTTAGAAAGTACAAGAAAAGTCGATAATATATTCAAATCTGCAATTCAGAATTGAAAAAGTACAGCGAAACCGTTTTAAACGCGATCGTCTGTAGAGAAGATTTTAATTTCCCGCTTAATAAAGATGATTGTATAAAATTCAATATCACCGATGAAAGTGAAAGCTCCTTAAGAGTTAATATCCTTTTGGTATAATCTTGTGCTTCGTTTTAATTGAATCAAAAGAAATAAAAAAATGAAACTCATGAAAGATTAGTAGGTAATTGAAAGTGTGTAAAGAGATATATTCGTATGAAATTACCAACTTATTATTAGATACATACACATATAATACATTTACAGCTGATGTAAATACAGGGTATAGTAAATCTTACGACTATCATTTAAGCAAATAATACTTCGTGTGAAACACTAACTGTAAATTGACTTTACAATTTATCTCTTAAGGTGGTCCCATAGGTTATAACACGTTACACAATACATACAAATAATATCTTATTATATTAATCCAGTCATGTCCCTAAACGTACAATTACAATGCCATATTTGCGGTTAAAATTATGGGCGGTGTATCTCCATATCTATTCACAAATGGGAAATGGGCACATTAGTTCCTACATCTAGACAAACAAACAAATTACGTTTGTGGCAACATACACATATGCAAGTAGGTATGTTTGGTGTGTTGATACTAGCAATTCAGCCGGAAGCTTGTACATTCTAACATTGATTTGGTAAAGCTTTTTATACTTGTATACGTTACTTTCAGGATAAATATAAACGCTATAAATTTGTTTCCGGTTATACTACAAGTATATATGATTTGCTCTTTTTACTATTTTATATAAGTTTCGTTCAGATTCCTCTCCACCCACCAATTTCCTATTCTCAAAAAAACGTATATATCCCATGTAACTGTTAAATCGATCAAAAGGTATACAGACAAATAGTTTATTTATCAAGTTCCATTTACAATTTGTTCTTTTGTTTATCCCTCGAACGTTCCCATATCTAATGTTCAACAATTTTGGCTGTTTGTCCATATTTCAACCGACATAAGTGTATATATTGTTTTGTTTCTAGAAATAAAATATATTTCAGTTTGCTATTCGAGCGTACCTGCGTTGGTACTCACACGTTTTTGTGAGGTGTACGTGGGACGTTTGGTGGTAATTTTTGAATATGCAGAGTCGAGTTAAAGTCGGTCTAGTTTAAGTGTTTAATTCTTAGAAAGAGAATTTATGAAGTTTTGTATTGTATTTTCTTCATTAATATTGGGATTAGAAGATTAAGTACAATTTTAAGCGTTTAAATTTAGTGTACTAGATATATGGTTTTAAACGTACGGAGTTTTCTGGATTTTGTTCTTGCCACTTCTGTGACTACGTCCAATACTTCAGGTTCCTTTAGGTTCTTTTATATATATAATATATATATTATATACACGAGGGTGGTTTTAAAAGTCGGCACGAGAGCTCGTTGGCCTGGCTGCAATCGCACCATTTATTGGTCAATGGACCCTGTATCAAAAGAGGATCAATTACCTTGATTTTACTATACTACATCTAATATGGGCATCTGCACAACTAGTAGTGGTCATCGAGCCGTATTTTGAAAAGGACTCTGAAGATATCTGGATGAAATTTATACGTACTTAAATATTAATCTCCCTCTATTTCTTTTTAATACTAATTTAGTCATAAATCCTAAAATCTAGCGCTAGTTAAAGATTAAAAGGTCAATTGATATATTCTTATAATTATAATTTAGGAACAATTCAGATTAATTTGCTCTACTAGTAAATACTTTATTTACTTTTCGGACTGTACGATATTTACTTGTGTATTTTCTTAATACCCTTGTTGTTTACATATTGTTCCATTTCATTAAAATTTATATATCATCTCACTGCTTGTTATTATTAGTTAATGTGTGTATATCTTCTCTCATTTTCACTTTGAGCTCTTACAGTTTCGTAATTTACTGGGGGGAAGTCCATGGCATTGTATAACAAATTACATGACGGCCATTATTTATTTTTTTTTGCAAATATTGAAACAGTAATTGTCTTGAATTAAGGCGGACAGCTTTGATACAAGTAAACGTTTCTCTGCGTGTAGAAATGCCTCCGAATTTAGGCTGTCACTTGTACGACAATATTCCATTAAATTTGAAGACATACGATGTGAAGAAAATGAACGGAAGAGAAGATACTTATCTGTTCCCCCATGTTCTTCGTTGACTGGACTTAATACAATTCCCTAGCACCCCCGCTCCAGCGATCGGAGACCATAAAAGGAGTTGATGCTACTGAAAAAGTGCTAATAGCCGCCAGAGGGAATTTGGCATTGAACTAGTGGACATACAGAACACACTACATGTGCCGCTAATGACAGCTACGTTCGAAGTTGTAAATTATAACAATACAATACATAACGTTTTTGTGAGATTAAGACCATTATTACTCCCCTTTCCTCAAAATACATTAACCATTCATTGGTGGTCAAAATCAACTGCCACAGCTTTTAATAATGTAAAGCATCCCTTTTTTTTTCAATTCGTAAATAAGAACCGCCGGTGTTAGTGCTGGTCGTTGCATCGGTTAGTGGGTGCTGGTGGTGACATAAATAGGAGGTCAGTTACAACGTTCCGATTTCCTCGTGTATTTCCGTTAACTAGTACACTTGCGAGACAGGAAATAGGCACTGTGTACAATTTGCAAGTTCCAGAAAATCTCAATTACGTCTTGTTTGCTTGTCCTACATACAAAAGCCTAAAAAAGGGTATCCTATTGCGAAATATAAAGGACAGTAGAAATATTTCACAGCATGAGGTACTGGTGCCCCACGTTAGGAGATTGTACACTTTCCTTGGGGAAGCACTTAAATTAAGAGCATTGTGTTGAACGATTTGGCCTGATCTGTACTCTGGCGTCTGCGTCTGCAGACTGACAGATGTAAGTGCTTCTTATAACGGAAATTCAAATTTATAGAATATATAATTCATTTGCATGAAGATGGCTGTTTTATTTGATCTCTTCCTCTTGTAATGCATATGTATTAGAAAGACAATAGATATTATTATTATTATTAATCCAGCTTCGCAGCACAGTACACCAGCCGATGCTGATTAGTCATATCCATACTAATAGATGGCAACAGGAGATTTTTTTTTGAAAATGAAGTGCACATTTGGCAAGAAAGATCTGTTCATAAGAACTAAAACCAAAGTAAAGGAGTAATAAATCTTAGAAAATTTGAAAACAATCAAACTTTGGTTTAGAATGAGATTACAAAGGCCCTATATTTATTAAACTACTTTCTTCTTGTCATAGTTTAATCACTGCAACTGTATATTTTTAGACATTGATGCTGATTAATGTTAACTGCACTCTTGCTTTCTTTTGTCTATATATACATCAAAAACTTATTTCATTGTTAGTGCATAATTGGAATGGTTACACTTAATGCCAAGATTAAAACAGAAGTTCCCTTCTGCAGAACATTCGTATATCATCAAATGTACAGTTCCTCGAAAATATCTTTGGATATACGAAGGGGCATAATTAAAAATTTGTTACATTTAATTTTACGAAATTAAAACATGGCAAAATATTTATAGCCCAATAAACAAAAACATATCCACTATAAAATTGAAACTGAATCCTAAATCTGTAGTAGCCGATCAGATACAGAAAGAAACGATTATTACATGCGGCGTAATAGCCGAAGAACGATCACCGGTGGTGAAGCCCGACTTCGACGGTTAGCTGCTGCGCGCTGCCTTCTTTCACCAAAAAGGAGGAACAAACCCGAGCACATACCAACAAGTATGCAGTAGCGTGGGTCGGTGCACGAATAAAGCGAAGACCCTCCGGGCCATACTACCAATAATCACAGGTTGATGCAATACGATACCACAAACATGAGCGTCGTCGTGGTCTTCTTTGATGATGGTGAACAGGAAAGCGTTACAAGTGAATTCTATAGACGACGTTGCGTAGCAGAAGCAGATGGCGGATACTTGCATGCGGGAATATGAATGGTAATGAGTTTAATGGAAAGTATGCTCCAAAGGAAGCAAGTTCTCTACTAATTTTTGACTGTTTATCTAGATGCTGAGCTATAACAATTTTTTTTTACTAAATTTATAAAATGCAATAGCGGCAATGAAAATCTGGATTATGTCTTGAACAGCAATATGTAGATATATCTATTTCCTTCAAGAAATCCGGAATGCAAATACACATTAGTCGAACTTTTAATAATAGTAATAATAATAAATGCATTTATTAACCTCAATAATACAAGTAGTACAACAGGTGTTTACAAATTCAATCCGACCTTAAGAGACATTTAATAATAATAATAATTTATTTATTTGCCCAACGGAGACCGTTACAGGTCAAAATAATATATAACACAGTAGATAGCTGTATTTTACATACATACGACTAAAAAAATACAATAATATAAATACAAGGCAAGATGCAATACAATAACATAAATACAAGGGTATACTACATTTCAAAGCGAGATGCAATTCGTTTAACGGCTAACAAGTAACTACTGACTTACAACTATTCAATAACGTATGCAATGTGGAAAAATTTATGTCTGTAATATTGTCAGTGGCAAGTATATTATAATTAAGCCACATTCTAAATAATGGTGACCGCAACATTATGTTCGTATTTCTACCAGGGCAGTAGAATGTATTATGGCTGCGCGCGGAATGTGGCACAAGGAAGGATATTTTGGCCAATAGTTGTTGAGAGTTAATATTTCCGTCAAATAAATGATACAAAAATGTCAGATCTGCTTTGTTACGTCGAACTTCAAGAGAGTCAAGTAAGATGGACAGAAGAGTAGCGTGCGGGGGATTACAATCTAAACAAGCAAACTAGTGTGTTAGCTATTCACACTTATAATTAGTCTGGGTAAACAGCGGTAACAGTCAGTGTAGTAAATATGTGGTGCGGAGTCGGCGATTATTTATTTCACGCGTTCACAGCGTCAGTACTAAATCGATGCTGTATAAGTTACGACAGCCTACATATACACAGAACTACTCCTGTGTATATGTAGGCTCTCGTAACTTATTTCGTAATTGTACGCTTATGTTTGCTTTTAAAATGTCGCAGTTAAGTACGTCGCGGCAAACACAGTTAAAAACTTTATAGTGGAAATGCCGGACTTAATTTTTGATGGCGCTAAAATTCAATGTCTAGTTTGTAAGATCCCTTCAATGTGTTAGTCCAGAAGCCATTGTCAACGTCACATCGAAAGCAAACCGCATTCTTCTGCAAAAAGTGGCATACGAGACCAAGAAAAATTTACATTTGATTTATGTGTTACTCTATTTATGTATCTACGTTTCGTTTACTAGAAGAAGCTTGTCTCCTTCTGGAATAAATATGCGGACTGTAAATTACCTAGTCGGACATCGATACGAAATGTAGTGCCATTTGCTCGTGAACATATAGAAAAAAGAATGAAAACGGAATTGAAAAATAAAAAACTGTGGTTGTGTGAGGACGAAACAACAGATCTTCAAAAACATTCTGTGGTTGATGTAATGGTACGTACAACGGAACCACAACGACCGTCATCCTCCTTCTTACTTGCTTCCAAAAGAGTTATAAATTGTACTGCCGATGAGATTTCAAAGGTGGTGTTGAATTCCTTTAAAAAGTTTATTTCAACTAAGCAACTTTTAATGTTTATGAGTGATGGCGTCGCAAACATGCGTTCTTTGGGCCGATCTCTTAAAGAACACAGTGGTAACTTCTTACAGGTAAGGTGTAAAATCAATACTCTAAATCTTGGGGCACAAATGATTCCTACATGTTTTCCACTAGTAAATGCATTGATTGCTAGTACAAAGCAGTGTTTCTAAGTCCCGAAGACGACTAGCACAACGTGTCTGATTTACTACCCCACAGCGATGTACACGTTGGGGAAAGTGCAGGCTCGTTTTATCAACAAATTGATCAAGTAAAGAAGGTAGTTTTAAAATTCAATCCGACAGAAGCTTCAGCAATCAAGAAAAGCCAGGATATATTTCAAGATAGTCAGGTTAAAAGAGATTTACAAACTATACATAACAATTACTTAGGACCAACGGAGGGAATAGAAAAATTACAAAATGTTTCGATGTCGTTAGTGGATTCTGTTCAAATTGTGAATGATGTTCACGCACAGTTACGCGTTGTAGAAGGCGCAAAAAATTGGTGTGTAATACGAAAATTTGAAAGTGTTTTAGAGAAAGACTCCGATTTTCTTATATTAAGACAAATTTGTGAAGCTGTGTGTGAAAATGCATAAATTTGTTTCAAAGATTATTTTAAATATGCAAATATAACATCGCTAGATGTCGAACGGTCGTTTTCGGCATTAAAAAACATTTATTCCGTACGTCGTACTCACTTGACTGAAACAGTTGTGGAATCATCTAATGATTCAAAT
The DNA here is from genome assembly GCA_029619315.2 of Dynastes maya. NCBI lineage: Eukaryota > Metazoa > Arthropoda > Insecta > Coleoptera > Scarabaeidae > Dynastes > Dynastes maya. The sequence goes on from JAROYE020000029.1 coordinate 741,687, forward strand.
ATTTAACAGATGTTACCCAGTTTGTGATTTCACGGAAGACTTTAAAACGGTAAGTGTTTCAGCACGTTTTATAATTTATTTGTTACCTTCTACTTTATGTGTAAACTTTAATGCGCTCGCCACGCCTCTGGCTGTTACCGTATATTTGCGCAGGTTAGATATCACACACCTTATCTATACTAGCTGCTCACTATACGGATCAGTCTGTGATTAACGCGGACTAATTATACTTTTCAATCTAATGAATGACTCCGAGATGGGTCGAGAAAGTATAGTACATAAAAAGTACATTTTTATTTCAAGTCTAGAATTTTATATTCGTTCATACGACTAAGAAGTTTCTTACGAATTTTAATGCTATTCACTTAACTAAGGGCTGAAGATAGTGCAATAATTCTTATAACTAAATGTAAAAGCATTTACTTGTTACCAAATAATTATATCACGTCTATAGCTTAAAGCATGTTACCGTTCAATTTCATTGAAATTCATCAAATTATCCAGAAAACTAATATTCGCTCTCAGCACCTAACGTGCTCAGGTTACGCAGGAAATTTGAACTCGCGCACTGAATTAAGTTGTAGAGAGCTCCCAGCCATCCTATCCCAGCTTTCAGTCTACAGTTACATACGAATTCGGTGCAAATAGACGCGTTCCCATACAAGCTAATCTTCCACCCTTAACGTTCTGTAATTAATGCGAAACTAGAATACAAGGCCATCAGAAATACACCTTATGTCTAATTATGCACACGTCAGTGAAGTTTAAAATCGAATAAGCAGATAGGAGAAATTCCTAGCTTGTATTTGCAAACAGAGATCTGTGGGAGATGAAAGGTTAATGAATAGGAAGGATGTAGGAAGGCAGCGACTGAGGGATAAGGTAACTAACAAATAGAATTTAAATAAAATGACACTTGAAAATAAATATACTTTTACATATAAAATAAACAATTTAATTGAGAAAAAGAAGCAATTTACAATCATAATAGATACCTTCTTTAGTTGACATAATTTGCAAGTTACAGTCCTTGATCATGGAAATACTTGAGAAGTATTAAATTTAAAAGAATATTTATTAAATATAATTTTAGTTTCGAAAATCTATAAAAGCGTAATTGCTGTTTCAGTAGTACCCTAATTATGATCATAGATAATTGCTGGTTATAAAAATAATGCTTGGGGGTGCAATAACCCGATTATCCACTTGCTATGAATTACGCCCTTTGCCATTGGTACGTACAATAATTATGTTTAATTTGAATTGTATCGTTCGTTAGTATCATTGCAAATATAAATAAAAAGAGTATTTTTACCGGTTTTCCCAAGAACTTATATTTCAAGTTTAAATTTTATTTCTGTGTCTATTTTCGCGGTCAATTATGATAATGGGAAAGAAGAAGGGTGTAACCATAGAGAATTTCTGCTCTTTTAGAGACGGGTGAATTCTCTCAACGTGAAGTTGGACAGAAAGAGGGTGTATCACATCAAACTGTTCTGAGAATCCCGAAATCAATTAAGGAGAATATGCCTAGCACAAGTAGTGGCAAAACAAACTGCCGGCAAACGCAAGGCAACTGTAAAAGACGATCGTCGTATAGTAAAAGTGGCTACAGGATATCCTTTTTTATCCACTAAAGGTGTTCATAAAATTCTTAGTGGAGAAGGTATAAAATATCAGCCCGTGGACGTCTTCATGAGGCAGGCTTGAAATGCAGACGTCCGGCAAAGAAGCCAAGACTAACATCTAAAATGAAAGTCACGATTTCAATGGGCTAAAGAATATACAAAATATACAGTTGAAGATTGGGGAACGGTAAGCAACACAGTCGATAGATTGAGATATTCATCTGTATTACATTCTGAACGCTTCAGTCTGTAACTAGCTTCGCTTAAATGGAACCGCCTTACTTCTTACATAAAGAATTACAGAAAAAATAATACGTTTCCATGCAATATACTGTAAATGCTTCTGCATATTATATGCAATATTGGTACTGCAATGTTTAGAAATAGCAGACTGTAACAAAAGATCTACGCCAGAAAAGAAGAAATTGGACGCACAAAATTTACGTCAATTTTACGTTTACTCGGAAATTGTATCCATCATCCCAAATGCAAGAATGCTGTTCGGAATTAAATATTCAAATAAAAACTATATACAAACACGAATCATAAAATAAATAATGTATTAAGCACCTACTTCCAAGCAAAAATAAATTAAAAGTTATTTTTTTAAACACATTTCCAAAAAAAAACACCCAATAGAATTAGGTGGGCATTAACAGGTTCTATCCAGTTTTACTAGAAATTGGAGTCGAGGTGTTAATACTTCACCTGTGTAACATCTTTAAAAGCTGTTTAGCATGGGAATACATGCCAACTCAGTGGTGCTTGAAAAAGGTCATATTCTTACCCAAAATGCAAAGGGCCTCAGACCTAACACCAACATCTTACAAACCCGTTAGCTTGTTCCCTTTTCTATTAAAGACACTCAGCACATATGTCAATGCCCATGCTAACCAGGAAGGTCAACAGACTCAGCGCTAGTAGAAAATAGAGATAGCAATGACTGCCTTCCTAGATATTGAAAGGGCGTTTAACAACGCCACCGCAAACTCCCTAGAAGAGGCAATCAAGGAAGAGGGGGTCCCGTCACGACCCTGTCAATGGATAAGGGCCGCCCTGGAGGAACGCTCTGGTGGAGACTAATGTCAAAGTAAGGCGAGGAGGGGGCCCTCAGGATAGCATACCGTAATTCCTTCTATGGACGTCTCACATCAACGACCTAATAACAAAACTGTCCAAAAAAGCCTCTATAACCTAAGATACGCTAGCGATCTAGCAATAATAGTACCAGGCAAATTTGCTGGGGTAAAATCAGAAGGAATGCAAAGTGCCTTAAATACAGTAGATGACTGGTGTAAAGATGATAGGCAGTCAATGACTAAACCTCACAAATTATTGTATTCACAAAGAAACACATAATTTAAGGCTTAAAGCCAATTATGCTAGAAGGAGTGGAGATGCCATTTGTCAAAGAAACCAAATACCTGGGAGTATGTTTCGATCAAAGACTTACATGGAACTCTCGCATCAATAAAACCATTCACAAATCTAACGTTGTCATTGGCCATACCTATATAAGGGTCATCAGACTAATGAAAACATATGGTTCGGTAATATGGTGGACAAAAACATTGCAAGTGGATACAATAAGGCGGCTGAGTGACATACAAAGACTAGCATGTTCATGTGTTATGGGATCCATGAAGACCACGCCGATAGCTGCTCTAAAGGTCATCCTTCGCCTAAAATCACTTCATATACATATACTAGAAGAGGCTCGGTTAACAAGCTACAGACTAGGGTGTAGCCAACCTCTTTTAATTAGATCACATGGTGTAGATCTCCATAAACTGTTAAAAAAACTGAAGGCGAGGCCGATTACAAGTATGCCCAACGACACCATCAGCCCCGAATACAGCTTCGATGAGAACTGTAGAACGGTAAAACCAGACAGAAAAGAATGGAAAAAAGGAGCGTCCATTAAAGCCGAATCTCTTTGGTATACGGGCGGCTCAAAGACAACGACTGGAATCGTCGGAAATTAACAGGATTAGCTAAACCACTAAGCCTAACTCCAAACACCACAGTATTCCAAACCGAAATAGCAACAGTGCTGGGGTGTATTGAAGAACTAGACAAGCGAGAAGCTAATTATCGATCAATTTTTACCTCAATCAGTGCTAAAAGCACTGGACTCCACATAGGCGAAGTCGAAACTGGTGTGGGACTGCAAGAATGCGCTTGATAGGCTAGGTAACCGAACTAAAGTGTCCCTGCTCTGGGTGCCAGGATACGAGGGCCATCGAGAGAATGTCAAGGTAGACGAACTAGCCTGAGTAGGCTCGCCAACTGCTGACAAATCCCAAGGCACTCTGTAAGCATAGCATATACGGTAGTTAAAGCAACTATTAAACAGTGCAAAGGCAAACAATCTCAATACTGGCGAAAGAGTATTCCAGGTCAGATACAAGCCAAGCAATTTCTAATTGGACACAGACCTAAGTTTACAGCGGACCTACTGGGTAGAGACAGAAAGTCTATTAAAACAATAGTAGGCCTGCTAACTGTATGCTCAAGAAACATATGAGCAACCTAGGCCTGAAAGAGAAAACAGCATATAGATTGTCAGACGGAAGAGGAGACTATTATCCACGTACAGTGCGACAGCACAGTACTAGCAAGAATACGGCTCTAAGAAATGGGCCCGGAATGTTTAAACGTCGAAACCTGCGTAGAGAGATCATTCACATGGCTTAGGTCTGGTGAAAAGGTCAAAGGTAACGCAATTAATCTAATGATAGAGGGACCACAATAGACCTGAGAAAGTCGCAGTGGGGTACGTTAAGCACCACCTCATGTACTAATCTAATCAAGAAAAGACTGATCTACTGCGCCCATACAAGCATTAACATTATCGCAATTTTAATAAAAAAAAAAAAAGAAAATCATGTTCATATTAATCTTACCAATATGAAACCATTAACATGTCATGGAGAAAGTAAAATGCAAAAAAAAACAATGTTAAAATAATGCCATTTTTGACTTTGTAGCATATCATAAAGAATAAGATTTATTGTTTACAAATTTATAATCGCTACCGACTAATTTTCAAACAGATGTTTCGACAAATTCAAGTTTTTCGAGTTTCAGTATTTTATGGTGTTAAAAGCAATTACGTAAAATTCTTACTTTAGGCTCGGATATTAAGAACATAACCGCTAAAAATAGCCTTGGTGAATTAATACGTAATCCTTTGGCAATACGACAAAGTACAACGAAACGTTAAGCCGCTGTATTATACACCACCGTTCAATAGTTTAGAACAAAATATTCAAATGAAATTCAGTGGTAAAACAGGGAAGTGTACATTACGTTATATGTGCATATCGCTTATTTTCGTTGAGCGAGTCCATATAAGCGGCTTTAAACGTGCATCGAAGTCAGCTGCAAGGTTCAGTAGGGTCCGACTTCATTGCGTTTATTTCCTACTGCTTTGGTATTCTCCCTTATTGCTACACATAACTTACAAACTAAAAATACTGAAGTTAATATTGTCGCGAATAAGCGCTTTGCTTTTACTTTTAGAAAAGACGCTAAATGGACTTCCGCTGCTTTGCGTTCATTGTATATATATTCTTCGATCGGTAACCGGTGTCGTCGAGCTGACTGAGCGTCTGGACAATTGCTTTGTAAGATTATGATCTTTCGGTCAATTCGAAGACATCGAACTTTGATGCTGCCCACCAAACACCGGATGGACAGTTAGAAGGGGTTGCATAGGTTATAAACACAAGTTATTTTGTAATTATAGGGGATTCTGGCAGAGTCTCTGAAAAGAGATCTGCATTGATTTATTGTTTCATAAATAAAAAGCGTGAAGTGGAGCTTGTTTTTAGTGTTACATCCCTAAGCAGTCCCCTTCTAGCAGGCACGTGAATTTATATATATATTGAAATATTTTTCTCCGGGAATTTTGGGAAAATTGTTAAATTTTCTAACTTGAATTAAGTTTTTCGTTTCTTAGTGGGTTCGGGAGTATCCCTGGATACCCTTTTAGCAATTTTATAACGAATTTCCAAATTAATAAATCGAAATTAACGAATTTTAAAATTATAAATGTAACTAACCTTGAAATTTGAACGATGCCAATGTTATATAAACTCTCTGTTTATGTAACCTCTACAGGAAACTGCCTGTCCTGGAAATTACCCTTTTTCTCTTCGAATAAAGACTTTGATCTCACAATCGAGCATTTTAAATTGGGATCGGAGTTAAGAAACACTTTAATTCAACGAAGGCTGAATAAAGATTGATTAAGATTTAATGGCGTCGCTCATCTTTCTTTTATTTTAAATCGCGAAAGACCGGCGATTGTTTTATTCCACAGCCAATTTTGATAATTTAACCCAAATAGGAACTTTTACGATGAATTTCGATGAAATGAAATTATTTCTGCAAATAGCATAGGAGAATGAATGCAATGACGCAACGAGGAGGTTGTATTTCGAGGATTCTATGATAAAAAATGTTACTGACAAGCTTTAAACGTGAAAATTTAAAATTTAATTGGTGAAATATTGTTTAAAATACCTTTCAATTTACGCTGTTGCTTATTTTAGCTGATTTCTACATGAATTTGGACGAATTACGTGAATAGGAAAATTAACTGAAGAGTAGATTTGTCCATGTTACTCTACGATCGTCGTTATCTAGGCTTATGTTTAATATTTAATTTAACATCAACGCCCCAAGGCCAGTTGGCTGGTGGGAAATGGTAACGAGGAAATTTACATTTTTCTCCGCAAGAGGGATATTTAGTTACCAACGAGTGGCTAACCTGACCATCCTCCTCGTTCAGAGGTTGACAGCGAAGGCTGTAGTTGTAAATATTGAACATTACAATATACCTACCCCTATCACGGTGGTCCGTGACAATATAAACTGAAAATACTAAAGTTAATATAAACTAAAAATAAATCATGCCTTCTGATTTAAATATTTGTACTCGTTTGGTGAATTGTTGTATGCGTTATATACATTAAACGTAAATGATCACTGGAAGGAGGCGGTTTTATGCATACCAAATATAATAAGAAATCAAATAAAACTCAACAAACGAGGAAGGAAAATGACAGAAGAAAATGGTTTTTGGTAAGATGAAAATGTTTTCCAAATGAAGGTTTTGTGATATAGAAATCTTGAGCGCATGTTCTGGCAAAATCGAATTAAAAGGAAAACTTCTGGACAAACAAGAATTTACGCACCTACTTGAGAATTCAATAGCACGAGAAGAGTATCTAAACTACCAGATCACCGCCGGAACACTTTTTTATTAACAGTATTTATAAACTGATTCGCAGAGACACTAATTTGAAACAAATATGAAATGTTTGCAGCTAATCAGAGTCGTACAGTATTCCTTCTTTTTGTTCGCCAAGTTAGTATAATTCTGTATTCACTTTAAGGTTTGGCCTCAACTGTAAATTCTTCAAAATCCTTTGACGCTAATTTTGTGGTAAATGTATCTGAAGTAATAGCGTAATATACTTTCTCTGTTGTATTTTCTGTCGATAGTTCTTTCTAAACGAGCAAAAAGTATTCTGAGAACGTAAACTGTTTGGTCAACCAAAAAAAGTGCAGTGAACCGTTGCTTACGGTTCAATAGATCCAGCACGTTCCGTGTGTTAGTATAACCCCTTCCTTGTTGACTCAGTGGCCTTCTCAACAAATTAAACGTTACCCAATTAATTAATTAATTCTACAAGAAAATAGGAAATTACTTTTTGAAAAAAAGCCTTCCTGACAAATTAGATACAATGACAAATTTCTTCCATGGGAAAGAAGTTTTTATCTTGGAGCTCCACAGCCAGAATTAATTACACTAGTCTCCTTCATGATTTAACCATGCATCAAAATGTTTGCTAGACATTTTTCTATTCAGAGCAACTAAAATAGTTTGAATGTATATTGCACATGAATTTGCCCATTACAACAAGTACGAGGCTCGTCCGGAAACTAGTACCCATTCGCGCCGTGTGGAGCAGCAGTTGGGCGACGAGCCGCCGAGTGGTTTTCTCGTGACGCAGTGATCTGTCAGCTGTCAGCGTACGAGATTTGGTTGAGTTATCTACAATAATATCGCGTCAGTGTGAGTTTGAAATGTTTAAGATACTCAACAATACCGCCAGTTGTGAAGTGCGATCTGTAATAAGATTCTTGAACGCCAGAAATGTGAAGCCATGTGGCATTCACCGTCAAATTCAAGAATTGTACGGCAACGATGCGATGGACGCATCATCGGTTCGGCGATGGTGTCGCAATTTCAATGCGTGGAGAGATAACGTTCACGATGAAGAGCGTCCAGGGCGTCCGTCCGTCATTATTGATGCAACCGTCTTCTGGGACAGATATGGTCTCTTGCTTTTGGACTTCATGCCTCGTGGGCCCACCATTAATGCGGAACAATATTGTGCCACGCTACAGAAGTTGCGATGAGCAATTCAAAATCGACGGCGAGGCCTGTTGTCATCGGGCATTGTGTTGCTGCACAACAATGCCCGTCCCCATGTTGCTGCAACAACACGCCAATTGCTCCAGCAGTTTCGCTGGGAAGTCTTCAATCACCCACCCTACAGCCCAGATCTAGCACCGTCGGATTACCACCTTTTTACAAAATTGAAAGATTTTCTAGGCGGAAAACATTTCCGCAGCGATGATGCCCTCAAAGCAGCGGTCACTACATTTCTCGCCACACTGGCGATAGAGGATTACGACGTCGGCATAAAAAAACTCATCCCACAATACGACAAGTGTCTTAATTTACGAGGTGATTATGTAGAAAAGTAATCTATAGTACATGTATATGTCTAATAAAAAGTTTGTTCAGATATCTCTATTGGTTGCGATTTAATTGGCAAATGGGTACTAGTTTCCAGATGAGCCTCGTACATATATGAATTGCTTATTAACACGTTAGTTTTGAAAGTTTTATATAATTTCTGCGATTATAAACTTATGGGAAATAGTGTATATATGATTAGCTGGTAATGTAGCTGTTAAGTCATTGGAATCCGTGGAGACCCAATCCATTGAAAACGGAAATTCCCAATTGGGATTTGTGAAAGATTAATGAAATTAACAACGAAAGGCCGCGAGACAAACGTAGCGCGAATGGGAAACGAAAAATGAATTCTTTTTCGTTCGCCGTAAATGTACATATACGGAATATGTGTTAGTCGAATGGGAGAAAGTTAGGAAACGGTTGTTTGTTTGTTTGTAGCGTAATGTAACAAAAATGTAATTCTGCGCTCATAATTGACGGGTGGCGTGTAACATATATCCTTGAATGTACATTTACTACACTTACAGAAGTAGATATTTACGTTTCAATTTCATTGTTTACTATTGCACCAGCGTAAGAACAGCGTACTCATTTCTAGATGTCCTCTTTTCCTTCTATCTAGAATATGATGCCGAATTAAAGATTCATGTATAGTATTTCTTTTCGCAAAAGTGCTCTGTTACTATTAAGCAATGTTTCTGCATTAGCATAACAGTGCAAGTGCTGCACATAAGCGTATATTGCAACAAAATTACTAATTATTCTGTACCGACAAGTTATACTTATACTTGCCAAGATTACATAAAAAGGAAAATTAGAAAACCTGAAATTGACTAAGAACGTAATTTCGCCGCGAGAATTAGACGCGTATGAAACTGTTTACATAAAAAAGAACACAAATATCATGAATAAAGAGAGCGGACCGCTATCCTACTCCTTTTGATTTACTAGGGTAAGACGGACACATGTTTTATGTGTCGGACTCTTTCGTCTATTTTTCCGTACACTTCGCGTCTTAGTTTTAGGGTGTATAGGCGGCAAAAGTAGGTACTTGTAAATATCTTCTCGAGAGTAGGGATAGAACAAGCATGTTAGAGTTACAGTTTTTTCTCACATCATTCGGTCATATGGTTGATAATGGGAATCCACACATGCTCGAACCAGCTGTTCCGGTCTAATCAATTAATAACTTGTGTGGTGCAGTGTGCCGACAGTTTAGTGTTGTTTGCCATACTACTCCACAGTCCTTGCTATCATCATTAGTAATTACATTGCAAGTACTTTGGTACTAACTTAATGTTTTACGAAAAAAGAAACCCTGTTTACGTTAAAAATACAGCTTGAGAAATTCCAGCATTAAAAAAATTAAACCGAAATAGCTAACCAAGCAATTAAGTCTTCAAGAGTCTTAATTTAATTTTGTTGATAATTAACCATTTAATTAACGAACTAGAAAGCCACTGAAAATGTAAAACCAAGCCGTTGTATATTTACTGCGAATGGGCAATGAGCCAAATACTCTCAAAATTTACAGTCTTTGGCTGCGGACAATCGTAAATCGTCCTAGAATTGCTTCTTTCGAGAAACAACCGCATTTCTTCCTCGTTTATTTAGTGCATTGTATAGATTCGCAACGGATTTATTCGAGCAAATTGCGGGAAAGCATTTTTTCCGGAAATCTATCCAATTGCATTTAAGAAGGACGAAGAAAGAGGTGAATGTGCGGTACCGATAAGTGAGACTAACTGCTTGTTCTAATATTTCAAGTGGTATTTACAAAACGAACTATTTAGCAAAGGGAACGTCAGATAAATAGTAATAAATCTAAACGGTAAATGTGTTACAAAAACCCCACCGATTTTTCTCCCGCTACGATTTCGTTATTCTGTTATCTTTTCCGATATGACTAATATATACCAAAAAACTTTTAATCGTCTAATTTATTTCCAAATAGATTTTGATATAACGTGAGCAATTTTTCGTTACTTTTATCGGATTACCATGCATAGATAGGTAGAATTATGTACGTATATTCTGGCTTAGATAAAGTAATAAATTATATAAAATAATTGTATCGAGCGATTCAAAAAGGTTGTCTGAAAAATACAGGTTTCTCCAAAGTGATAGATGGCCCAATATTTCATTTGTAAATTCCGTGGATACTGTTTGCAATTTTCGTTCAGTAGTGGCCTAATAACGCCCAGATTCTTAATTTGATATTTCGAATTATAATATATTGCGGCATAGGACTAAATGAGGATAGCATCATCTTAGATATTCCCACGGAGTCTACCTTCACTTGTCTTTATCCTAGAATATTTCCCAGTGTAAGTCTTTTAACCTAGTGGACGTGGTTGCTATGGCAAATTGCCTTATATTTTGTAAACACAAGTGTACCAAGTCAAGTTCATGTTAATGCTCATGCAAATGATCATAGTTTCACGTCGAAATCCTCCATCCAGGTTTCGTTATGTAAACTTTTAGTTGATATTATTTAATCTATTACTTAAATTTTATATTATTATGTTTGCATAAACATAGAGCACAGCTTAATTTATAATCCAGATATTTGTATTTTCTACATTTATTTAAAATTTTAATTGGAAAATACGTTTACGTTAACTCTTTTTATCTAAATTAATTATAGAAGCAAATTTAATGTAAAAGTTCTTAGTGTTAATTAGGTATAAATTTAATTACCCAGTAGTATTTTCACAAAACTAGAACTACAACTAGGTGGCCAATGAATTAGGAACTTTAAAAATGAGAACGTTTTTAATATAAATATTGTGATAAAATGTTTTTATAGTTTGAATTTTTTTTTTTATTTAGTTAATAAACATACATATATTTGAAAATAGTAACCAATTGTTAATATTTTGTAGTTCCTCCCTTATGTTTTATTACTTCTTGTATTCGTCTTGGCATACTTTTAATGCAACGGGAAATTATTTCTTTAATATCCGGATCATTATGCCATATTTCACCAATTCTTTCCTTAAGAATTCCTCCATTTGGGTTTGGAAACTGCTTTAGTTTTGTTTTCAAAAGTGCCCAACAATTTTCAATGGGAATAAGGTCCGGGGAGTTACCACACCAAAGAAGAAGAGGGATATTTTTTTCCTTAAGGTACTTCTTGATAGATTTAGCGGTATGGCATGGTGCCCCGTCTTGCATAAAGGTGTATCTGGATCCTAGTGTCCTTATCTCTTCAATATACGGTTTTAAAACACCATCCAATACCGTTAAATACTGTTCTTGTCGCATAGTTCCGATCACAAAATACACGAGACCCAGACCTTTTGCCGAAATGCAACTCCATATCATCACTGAAGGAGGGTCAAATCCCCCAAACGTATTCGCAAATTTCATAGACTGTGCCCCCGTATGCCTGAGCCGCCAGGACCTATTCTTGCACGTTGGGGAACATGGTTACAGGCCGCGTTTTATTATCATAAATATTTTGAGAATATTAAGAACCTGGTTTTACAATTCGATCCAAAGGAAGCTGCGGTTATCTGGGAAAGCTAGTCGAAATTTCAAGATAGGTTAAAACGGATTTAAAAACTATTCAGAACAATTACTTCGGACTAGTGGAGGCAATAGAAAAACTACAAAATCCTTCGGTGTCGTTAGTGGGATCTCTGCAAATAGTGCAACATGCAACACGACCAGGATAGCTTTTTACGGAGACCAAGCTACGTTCTAATGATTGAAATAAGTGGAAGCTGTACATATTAGCTTCTTTACTATACTATGTTTCTGAATAAGACATTCAAAACAAAAATTGACTTGTGTTAACTACATATTTAAAACGAAATAAATTCCAAAAATAGCATTCATAACGTTCAATGTGAATTACAAACTGTCTCCAGTCAGGTGGAAATACAAGGTGCGGCAGAATGACCTTCCCGATTTGGAAAGCTAATAAAATTCAAACCAAGCAAGATACAAAAAAGATAAATGTATTCCTGAAAAGTACATATAATGCGGTTTTAGATTAACGTGTTTTAAAAATGACATCACTCAAGTGGCGACCTCCATTCTCAATACATTGAGCCTCTCTCGATAGTTTTCCAGGACCTTGCGGGTCATTTCGGGCGGAATAGCAGCAACTTCTTGGATTATCGCATCTCTAAGAGCTTCCAAGGTTTGGGGACGATGTTGATATACGCGGGATTTGAGGTAGCCCCAGAGAAAAAAATCACAGGGGCTCAAATCTGGCGAACGAGGGGGCCACCCGATGTCACCACGAAAGGAGATAACATGCCCAGGGAAGATTTGTTACCCTAGTGAAAGCGCGGTGCACTCCCGACCAAGCCATGATTTAAACTGGAAATGGCATAAGGCACAGCCGTATTTTAACGCGCTCGCCGCTGCTGTACCCCCACCGGTCCGCAGCTACGCCCTTCCCAAATTGGGGAGATCATTCTACCGCACCTTGTATTTACAAAGTTGACGGGTATTAGCGAGTTGTGAGATGGTGTAAATTTGAACAGCTAAATGACTATATCGGTATCGCGATATCAAAGTTTTCTCAATTAAAATAATCTAAAACTCCGATCACAACTTCGCAGAGTCGAAACTGTTGTAGCTTATGGTCACTAGCCAGCGACCCAGCATACCTCAGTTCCTTAGAGTGACGATAAGAGCGACTGACATGGAAGGCGAATTCGGCGTCTTTATATACCGTTTGAGAACATTACGTCACAGGTTCTTGTCCTATGATGTTCGTTGACCTTGTATGTGACGCGTACAAGCTACCATACATAATTTCACAATTCCAATCGACTCTAATGAAGAATATACAGGATTTCCAAAAGTACTATACAGGGTTATCTGAAAAATGAATTTACAAGATAATTAAAATTACTAATTAAAAATTAATTTGATCACACTAGAATTGAATAAAATAGTGAAATAATTAAACTCTACAGAAAAGTTGGTTATATTAATTTTAACGCTCTTTTTCTAAACCTAGAAGCCTTTAAATTAGTGCGGACGGTTAGCGGTTCGTCACACTATATTATTACAATTTTGGGTCCCACTCTTAAATTCCTATTAACTTTCAACAATATTTCTTTATCTTGAAGTAATTAACATCATTTGAGAATTTTGCAAATAGCCGCTGTTTCTTCAACGACCCATATCTTAACTTCTTAACTTACATGCTAGAGCGGTGACTCAAATTTTATTCCATTGAGTATTTCTTGGAGTTTTCGTCAATACATTTAAAAGCTTTTTATTTCAGCTAGTGTCTACAAGATGCCCATCGAAATCATTGCCATGTTTCATTCATGCTATTTCAATTTTTTTAAGGAACATCCTGTATATTTTTCCAGTGTCTGATAGAAAAACTGCTCTAGGATTTTTTTTTACGAATATTTACTTATACCTCAAATGTGTTGTTCTTTAGTAAATTCAATATGAAGCTATGCAGATAAGTGTTTTGCTAAAATACATAGAGTGCTGCTACAAAATACTATAAACCTTCGTTTTTCTAAATACATTCATTAAAAATAATCTGCAAAATTTAATTCATGATAAAATTGAATTTATGCATATATGTACATTCAAAGTGCACACCATTTTCCTTCATATAAACTGTATTGCCATTCTTTGTATTTTGTTAATCATTTACTAATATCTCATGAGTATTCTTATTATACACTTGAATCATTGCTGGCTTATATATTTGAATCATCTGTACCGAATAAGACGCATCTTCTTACCTTGTTTTTCTTTTGTGTGGCGAACAACCGGCTTTATAAGCTTTTCATCAAATAAAATGATCTCTTATATTCATATTGCTAGTCATACTTCAATTACTTTAATGGGTGTATGATGAATCTTTATTGAAATTTTTTAGATGCAATATCATTCCTTGTCTGTCAGAGGACTTTATTATTAAGGTCAAGCATTCAATTGTCAGTCATCAATCAATTAATACTAAAATTGAGATCGAATCTACCGTGAATGCTTCACACTACTTTTTTCCTCCTTGGTTTAATGAAGATTATATGGTCATAATTAACAAAAACGTACAGAACCGACTTTAATTGCGATAAATCGAGGAAAACAATTAAGTTCATTATAACTCGAACAACTCGATAAAAACACATACACTTATTGCGCGAACATGGAGACATAACACCGACTAATTTTCAGATTTCCGTTCGCCATCATCGCGATAAATGATTGAACGATGGCGAAAACGATCAATATTAATCAAGAAATGACAAGAATGACAGTCAAATTACACCCTACGAAACGAGCTTCTATGCGAAAGAACATACAACATGCATAGCAAATAAGAATCTCATGTATTAAGGTCAGAACACTCATTACGCGTAACGTCGCTTTTGCGTTACTTAAATCGTTCCTTTTTCCAGCTACATTCCGATACGTTATGTAACTATCGAGACACGTACTGACACAGAAAAAAGCGTACGACGCATAACGGCCCGTCATTGGCAAAGAAAAAGGAAAATGCAGAAGTTGCGCATGTTGTTGCCTATTATTGTGCACGTTCGTTTGTTCAAAGGCCCACTGACCCAATCGAAGTGGCGTTTTGCACGGATTGTGGTTATTAATTAGCGGTTATTCTATAATTAGAAGAACACTAGAAGCAATCGGCTACTCAATCGAAAGCTTTAAAGAGATTTAATTGCCCAAGAAATAGATACGTATGCAGGCTTAAGAATTATTGTGTTGAAAATGTATGGGCTGTTGATACATTGCAATCGGAACGAAAAACGCAAGAAGTAGGTTGCTACATGAAGAATCTCTTTCATATCCAAAACGTTAGACTACTACAAAGCAAACATGTTATTAAGTTGTTGTAAGTTCAATATTTCATTTGTTTTGTTTTGTACAAATTCATATATTTGATATTTATATTCATTAACGTGTACGCATTTAATGTAAAAATGTATCTAATTCCTTGTAATATACATAAATATTATCAAAATCATCAACGCATAAAGTAAAGATGGCTTAATAGTAATTTATACACATATTTCCACGATGAAGCTACCGCTAGTGTATATATTGGAAACAAGCGCTCGATATGTATCTGCCGCCGGGGTGGAATACATAGTGCCACTATTGTCAATTGTCAATCGTCACTCCCGGCCCGAGCATTTAGAAACGTTGATACATATGAATGAGTACACGGAAAACAACAGAATTATGTAATTAATATATTGCACAATATTTATGTATTTGAGTTTTTGTACAAAGGAACTGTTTATATGTTTTATACCTACGTACTGTGTTTAATTTAGAGAGTAACCGAATAAGCGAACAAATATACAAGCATCATTTACGATTAAGCAAAAGCAATTGGTCCTCCCTCTTCACAAGGAAGATACACCGAAGCAGACGACTAGTGGCACTGTTCTTTAAACCAGGAGAACGTAACAGTAGTAACAGAAGGTGAAAAACTGACTTGACCATAGAACAGGTAATAATTGAGAATGAAAAAAATGGAAGAAAACAGTAAAATCATTCAACATACTAATGGATTTCAAGAAAGCTTAATTAAAAAAATATCAAAGAAAGAAAATAAGCAAACACCAACATTGACATGGTTACGAATCTTAACAAAATAATATGAAACCTGACACAATATAATCAGCAATGAAAAATACAAAAAACATCAAAGAATAATATTGATTGTAGGAATTATATAAGTGGGCCAGCGACAAAAGGGCCTGGTCTTGACTGTAGCGGGAGTTAAGCGCTGTGCGTTCGAGTCGTACCAGGGTTCAGTGACAGATTCTTCTGGTGGAATAATTAACAACGCTTGAACCTTTACGAAGAGGGAGGTGATAGCAATAAAGCTATGGAACACTTTACACACTGAAAGGTTTCTGAGGTTATGACTAGTGTCGGGCGATTATGAATGACATAATCGAGATATATCGATTATACCCGAATAATCGTTCATTCGATTATGGTTCAGAAAACATTCATTATTCGTTTCGACTGCGCAGGAGCTCACAAATGGATTACGATTCGAGATCTGTATTCGAAACTTCGAGGTTTCGAGTTTCGAAATAATTCACTCGTCACTCGGATTCTGTCAAATAATCGTGAAAAATAATCGAAATCGTTAGTAAATTTCGAATGATCATTCGATTATTTTAAACGATTATTTCGATTCATTCGATTATTGAAATATATCGATTATGCCCAACGCTAGTTATGACAATCTTCAAACCTTATTTCGCCCTTAGGGCCAGATAAAAACAAAAATCAGGTTAACGAATCGCATAAGTTTAGTGAGAACATAGTGCAATGCCAAACAACAAAGTAAGACAGAGAAGAATGCATGCAACTGCGGTATGAGTGGAGCAGCTGATAGAAGAATATAGTACGTGAAATGCGAGGCATCAGTACACGATAGTGGCCTGGTTAGTCTGCTAGTGTAAAATAGCAAATTGAAATTTACCAAGTAAATAAGTCAGCCAAATTTAAACTTATACATATCGTCTTATAATAAGCCAGATCCAGATAGTGCCTCGTAAATTTGAAACTCACAAGAAATTTTAAAATCAATTATGAATTCTAACTGAAGTCACAAAGTCGTAAGTGTGTGCTACTAAGATATCACTACTAATCACTAACAAAAAATAAAGGACTACATTTATGTTCTTATTTTAATTAATTATTTTCATATACTTAAAGTTTCGAAGAACATATTCCTGTTTCTTCTTTTATTGCTTGGATTAACAAGTCCATTAACAATAGTTCGTTGAATGACGTTAGAAATACTTTGGAGTAATTACTAGAGCCCGGTAACTGGAGAGCAATCGCAGCGGCGGTGTGACTGTGTTTAGGTGGGTGGGGAGGGCTGATCGGTTATGATACGACACGACAAATCGTCATCACTCAGTTCAGTTTAGCTTTGGATAGCGGATAGGGCGTGTTGATTTTATTGATATAGACGTAGTTATTAATTGTAGTTTTTAGTGAACATGTCGAAGGCTAAAAAACGACCCTTTCAAAACATAGTAAATAAGTTTATTTCTGACTTTCCCGATTTATTTTACAACGGGAATAAGATAGTTTGTAAAGTGTGCAAAATACATTTGATGTCAAATAAGAAGTGGAACTGTACAAGATACGTAAATTCCGCACAGCATAGAAAACGAAAATTGGGCATGCCGCCGAGAAGTACATTTTTTTAAATGTAATTCTTATGTTGATAAACTGTAATTTGCCACTAAGCTTACTCGATAAACAACCGTTTAAGGACTTTTGGGACAAATACAATCCCGAATTGCGGTTGCCAACGGAGAAAACGGCACGTTGCGTTTGTACGCGATGACGTGGAAAAGAAAATGAAACGCATATTGAAAAAACAGTTTCTTTGGTTACGTGTTGACGAGACAACAGACTGTAAAAAAATTAATTGTAAATATTATGGTACGCCTACTAGACCCTAGTAAACCGACATTACCACTGTTACTAGCTAGCCGAAGACTACAAGAGTGTACTGCTGCAGCAGTTACGAAGGTTGTACTTAGTACGTTGGAAAATTTCAAATTTCAAAAGATAAAGTGTTGATGTTTATGAGCGATGGCGCAGCGATAATGCGTTCGGTAGACCGTTCTCTTTTTGAACATTGTTGCAAGTGTTTACATGTTACGTGTAAAGTGGATGCTTTACATCTTGTGGCAGAAACCATTCGACAATGCTCTCCCGAGGTAGATGCATTAATAGCAAACACAAAAAAAGTATTTTTGAAATCCCCAAACGCCTACGATCATTTCACACAGAGTGTCCTTGTTTTCGTCAACCACCGGAGCCAAATCTTACACGTTGGGGAACATGGTTGCAGGCAGCTTTTTATTATGCTGAACATTTCAAAATAGTGAAAGCTGTTGTTGCACAATTCAATCCTGCCGAAGCTGCAGCTATTAAGGAGAGCCAGTCGAAATTTCCAGATATTTCCGTTGAAACAGATTTAAATATTCGTAGCTACTATAAAGGATTAGCTGACGCAATAGACCAATTACAAAATAGATCGTTATCATTATTGGAGTCTCTGCAAATTATGGACGGAGTGCATACACAGCTACTGACTATACATGACGCAAAATATAATCGCGTTTTAGAAAAGTTCGAGAGTGTGCTATAGAAAGATTCCGATTTTAGCACACTAAAACAAATTTGTGATGGTGTATCGAATAATCCACTGACTAAGTACAAAGAGTATTTTAATCATGCATGTATAACATCGGTAGATGTTGAACGCTCTTTTTCAAAATATAAACTCATTTTCTCACCACGGCGAACATCGCTCACCGAGACAACTGTGGAAACACATCTAATGGTGTCAACTTTTTGCCACTCTTATCCATATGATGTTAATACTGATAATGGTGCTTCTAGTTTTACTGTTCCGTTGCCAAGACTGCTTAAAAGGGTGAGTGTTTCACTACTTTTCACATATTATAATTATGTATTACTTCTGTTTTTTGTTCAATTTTCTTACTATTGTTTTTGTATACTAGGCAGGTACGGCCATGGCACGGCTCCCTGTTAGGGGGCTCTAATAATTACTGTGAATGATAATTGGTATCATAAACCAACACAAAATAGACAGTTTCTTACTTGATAAATGTGAATAAGTATTATGACTACGAATCAATGCGTTCTTTGAAAACATATTTGCCTCACCTTTCTTTAGTACTTATACCCTCAATCGCGTTACTGCATTATCGTAGCAGATGTGCTCACTGAATACATAAACCTTAAATGTGTTTATTTACGAAGCAAAGGTATTTTTTTATTAAAAACCAAATGCTCTATAACATTTCAATGTAGTAGGGTGTTATTTCTTTCCCAAAAATTTGATGAGAACTCTGTTAGAACTTCATTATTCAACTGATTTCCAAGCAGTTTGTAAATTTTTTTGTTACAGTTTATATAATGTGCTAACATATGTATGAATACATAAAGGAAGACCTCTGATACATACTGTAAATAGTTCTTTAGCACTTACAAATAATAATTTAAAATTGGTGGACATTTTACAAACTGCTAAATGGGACATTTCTGCTCTCGGCACATAACTCAGAAGGTCACGGTGGATTTGAAATTTCTCTGTATTACCATTATATCGTGTACGTGACGAAAATAATAAAATTTACACTTTCCAAGCGGTCTTAGAACTCAAGTACCAAGTACAATAGGCCGAAATCAGTATCCCGTATTAAAAGGCAACAATGCATACGTATGCTAACCGAGATTTTACGACAAATAGATACTTACATTGAATAAGAAGTACTTTCTTTATTGATATTTATCGGAAGTTAATTTCAATTTTATTGAACCTGAGAGTTTTCCAACTAATAATATGTAATTTATAATATTTTGTATTTGAATTAACGTTGCGGCCAAATTTGTGATTTATGCTCAAATTGTAGTCCATAATTTCCGAAATAAACCACGTTCGTTCAGTTACACAAAATGCTAATATATGTAATTATTTACTTGCTATTGAGGGTACACTACTTACTGTATTATAATGTGTTTTACGTGGCCTTAGCCACAACAATATTTGACGTACTAAACATTAGTCACAATTAGTTAGTTATACATGTAATATGTAGTTTGTGTGTGTAGTGTAATTAACAAAGACGTTTTCTTGACAATAACGCTTGTAGTTATTTCTCGTTATAATTCAGATATAATTACTCTAATAATAATTGTATCAACATAATACACCTACAAATAAGAACTGATATGTTGTACAGATAATTACTCTGTTGGGTTAAATATTTGTCGATAATATAAACATTTCCTCAATTCTTCACAGAAGCCATTAAAACTTTCCAAAGGTTGATGAAACAAACATTAAGGTCGTTTTCGTCATTCGGGTTCAATTACCTAGACACTGGTTAAACGCTTCGAAATGGCTTGGACTTGACTACTGCACTTGAAGATAAAATAAGCAAATAGGCTCCTTCGAGGAAGAATTAAGCTAGTTAAGAACGACTACCTTTTCTTTGTCTGATCAATATTTTCGGCTACTTTAGTTTACTCATTATAATTTAAGGAACTATCCTATAATTACCTAGTATAAAACAATGTAAATTCCTAAATTGTTTCAAATTTGGATTGGGTTGTAGTAACAATACAATAATACCTGATGTTTAGCCTCTAGCAAATAGTTTATAGAAAACAGAAAAGATACGAACTTGAAGTTGTGTTTAAACCTTACCGAAGAGAAGGCTAATTATGTTTTGTATTCATTAACAGTTGCCATAAAAATCTTCTTTAATGTTATTATAAAATGTGTTTTACTTAAGAACTTATTATGTAAACAGTAGTTACTTAAAGATGCATTATTTCAAACATTTCGATATACTTGTTTAATAACTATTTCTAGTCCATCTTTCTTAATGATGTCTAATAACATTCTATCAATGCGTGGATTAGAGTAAACCTTTTATTGGTTTAATGCTTTTAAAGTTAACCCTTAACTGGTGAGATGCTTAACTTTTAACATATGACGTTGGGTCAGGCATACCCCAGTAAGTGTTATTAACAAAAAAACTCTAACAAACTTAATTAAAGTAATGACATAACATTTACGTTTTTAGGAATTCATTTTGAAATACCCTTTGTATTTTTTTCTTTAATTATAGCGTTAGATGCTACATTTTAATGCAACTACTTTAACCACGACAAAAGAATATATATATGTAGGTAACCAAATTTATAATTTATTTAAATTTTGAAAATAAGTTTTAAACAATAAAATTATAAGAAAACAAGGTTCTAATATATTACCTACGATTTATATCAATAAGTAACTAAAAAACGTGTTCTTATGTAAAAACCGTAAACAGTCATTCCAACTAATCTTGGCCACAGTCCTTTCAAATACAGGCAGTATACAAACACGCTTCTTGTAATGTTCACACTGTTTGTTGGTTTTCCATCTTTGGATCTTGGACACAAAGCACATCATCTTCTCCCATTTTCAGTATGGTCTTTGACTGGTATTGGAATGTCATTCTTGTTATAGCTACTCCAACCTCTCGGGGTTTTCTATCATTATATATGTAGATGGCGTTGAAGGTGAGGTAAAACAAGTTGATAGGCCAATCCTACAAAATTTATTCGTGAAGCATCATTGGCAGTCGGAAAGCAATTAAACAGGATATAAAAATTTACAGTATCTATATTTTATAAGGTAGCTACTGATAATATTATGACGGGACGTTCTAACAGAAGTCTAAGACGCAATCGCTGACCATTTAAATATAATTTTACCATAATACGATTTACTGACTCCAGAAGTTTGTTCTTCGTCTGTTACATAACCACTTTGTAGGATATCTGCGTCGGTATTTGAAGCATATATTTGACTCTTTCTTTCAGGCTCTCCATCTTCACTAGTTTCGCTGTCAGTACTGTGGTTACTTCTTTACGCAAAGTTGCTTTCTCCTCCATCACTTTCTATCGATTCATACTACTGCAGTAAAGTACTTTCAATGTCTGGACTGCTGTATTTTACGCTTTGCTTCGAACATGCCATAACGTATATAGAGTACAAATTGCTACACTACTGGTGAGATGGAGTATTAGATACCCCGAAGCAACTATACGGGCGCACATTTGCAACGATCACAACATTATCAAACGCTTTACTGTATCGCTGACTGACATGCACTGCGCAGCTATGTATAGTATGAGAATGGAGTCTAAAGATGCCTATCTATCAAAAAGTCATCGATAGCAAACGTTTGCAAACATTTGCAAAGGTTTTTAAATGTTTACAAGTGCATGCTAACATTCTGTATCCACAAAAAAAATATTTTCGAGTAACAGGTGGTTGTCGAGCGTTTATAATCGATTTGCCTTCGAATGTCCGCGCATTCAAAATGGAAATTGGAAAGTAATTAGCGCTGCATCTTTTTTAATAACAAATGATTTAATAATAAGAAAAGAAGAGGATAAAAAAAGGAGACAGCATAGGTTTCGGATATCCCATTTTTTTTTAAAACAAGGAATTCAAGGTAACTACTGACGGGAAGTGATGATAGAAATAGTCTGTTTAATAATTGTAGGTACTTTGCCATATTTCGAATTTTAGTCTATACGGATCTAGCAACTGCACACACTCCTCATTATCCCATTACATTCGTCTAAAAACTCGGTCTTGGATGGTCATTCATCTTCCAGCAAGTACACCGCTCAACGGGTCAAGGAATGGTTGATATTTAATGTGGGAACAATAGCCGGACATGAATTCCATAGAACACCTATGGGATGAACTGGAACGAAGAATAAGGAAACATATGATCCGCAACAAGGAGCAGTTACAAATCGCCTTACAACAAGAATGGAACTCCATTGATCCCACAGTAACGAACAAATTAATTGAAAGTATGAAGAGACGCATGTTAGCAGTTATAAATGCAAAAGGTGGATCAAGAAGTTACTGAACTTTGTAAATGGAGTTACTATTTTAATAATAATTCCGGATTTGCTAAGTGTATGGAGATTTTTTTGTGATTGGAATTGTACCTACTTTTGAAACAGTTCACTAAAACCCTTACCACAATACTTAACTCGTACTGGACGCACGTTTCGATCGCCAAGTTGTCATCGTCAGCAGTAAAACTGAATTGCCTACTCTTGTTCTTTTTTTAATGTAATGTTACTTGTACAATAAAACATTATCTTTTTATGTTATATTGTTCATTTGCATTCTAATATACTGTTCACCAACAATTTTCTGCAATAAATAGGATTGCACTGTTTTTTTAAGCACTCAAATCAAAATGGTGACAGGTGTATGAAGACTTTTTGAGTCAGTGTAAGCATTGATTTTGTAATATATACATCTTTACAATTTCTGATGCTTTGCGCATCATCGGATAAATTTTCCAGTACATCTGCAATGGCATTTACATTTTTGAAGTAAAACGAACATGCCTGCATCCGTGTTCCCCACCTGGTTACTACCGATGAAGGGGGTATACGATGTTGGGGATATTTTTCTTTATATAAAAATATTCTTAACGGGGCTTTTAAAAATACTTTCTTCGTATTACCAATCAATTTGTTTACGTTTGGAAATTCGTCCTTTATAAATTCCGCAATTCTGTGCAGTCAGCACATTGGAATAACAAAGGATTTTATCGTTTAGAAACACCTACAAAAATATTATCAACACTGTTCAGAATAAGCTCGGCCATAGCATTCGCGTTTACATGTTCGAGTATTTTACATGGGGGCTTTGATAGGACGTCTACATGTAAAACACCGACAACAACGTTAGCTGCGCTTCTCCCTAATATGCCCACAGTTTCATCTGCGCTTAATTCAGTAAGACGAATTTGCTATGTTGTGGGTAATTTTATTATTTTTGTGTATGTCTTAGGCAATAAAAATAGCTTAATTTACCTAAAATTGCCGTCTACCCTCTTTATATTTCCACTTTTCAACTGACATTATAACTAGAGTTTCTTAAAAAGGTGGTACCGGCAGTGGCGCACCGCATAAAAATGAGTACGTAATATACAATATTAGTGAAAAATAATATTGTTACCTCTTCCTGTCGCTTTGATGTCCACTGTGGCAATTGGCAACTGCCCTGGTAAGCTGCATAGAACTACAACATCAGCAACGCTTCCATTCATCCAGCCGTCGACGGTGTTGTGAATACGTTGTCGTATACTTCGAAAATGATCGTTCAACATCCAGTGAAGTAAGATTTGTAAATGTCAGATATTACTTTTCCTCATCTGGGCACTCTTAATTTTCAGTTATAGACCGAATCTTTTGTAAATCGAGATTTTTCGTTAAAATTGCACCAAATTTCTGAGCAACATCGACTCCTATAGTGTTCGTCAAATTTTCTAGAGCGGCTTGTAAATTATTTATGCAATTTAATGCGTCTCATGCAGATAAGTGACTGTTTTCTAATTGCTCAATAGCTTGTGCAACATCAGAATAGTTCATGGAAATTTCATCCATTTGCTGTTGAACGTCAGAATTGGAAAAAAGTGCTGATTATCTCGAACTGCTGCAGAATCATTTGAATCCAGTTTCAAGATGACATTTTTCACTTGTGAAAAATATTTCTGATGGTAAGGTACTGCCTGGAGTCATGTTCCCCATCGCGTGGTAATTTCGGACATTGTTTGAATACACGGATGTGTTTGGGAGATTTGATGAACACTTTTTTGGTAGATGCTATTAAGTTATCCACCATCGGATACTTCCTTCGAATGGTTTTTGCTACTAGGTGACATGCGTGTATGAGGCATGTTATGTGAAGAAGAGTCGGAAAGCATATTTTCAACATCCTATCAACTCTAGGCATTGCTGCGGCTCCGTCAGTAACGAACATTGTGACTTGGGTTCCTGTGATACAAAATTCTCTCAACGAATAATTTATTATCTTGACAGCGGTTTCTCCATTAGTTTTCTGAAATCCTTCTACTGGATAACAACAATGAAGTTGGTGGACCATCACGTTTTAAAGGACGCGCTACAACATGAATGACGCTATATTTCTGAGCATCAGTTGTTTCACCTACACATAGGCGGATTTTCTTATTTCTCAACTCGTCTTTTATACATTCCATTACTGTACCTAGCACACATGGCAAATTGTATCGTAATTGCATAGATGTTGGCAGCTCCCATGAGGGAACGTACTTAGCCCAAAAAAGACGAAAGTGTTCATTAGATACTAGATGTTGTGGGATGTTGCACACACTTAACATAAAAATAAAATCATATAAAAATTGCCAGTGTGGAATACCGTTTCTTAAATTCAATACATGGCGTTTACTTTTACAATGTTTTCTACATTCAAACCTATCGCGACTTAGCAATCCGCTATTGCATATTGTGCAATAAATATGCGGACTTCTATATTCTAATCCAAGGAGATACCTGAGATATTTATTCACATTCGAAGGGAACGTTGCACCCTTTGGACGTCCCATCTCCGCGTATTTATTTGGCGTGCAGCGTGCAACGTACTGTCGCTTTGAACTCTGTGGCGGTACTGTCGAGATCGACTACGAGTTGAAAATTACACATACTCACGCCGCTACCGCTACGCGACTGCCATCCGGTACCACTTTTTTAACAAACTCTAACTATAACATGATAAATATTTAAGTATTCAGGTAATAGCGGCCTGTTAAAATCAATTATTCCAGTGATTTATGATAACAAACCAAATTTTTGGAAGCAAAAAAATAATTACTTTATCAACACTATAAAAAAATATTTAATATATTTAATCATATTCATGGTGATTGAAAGTTGGTTAGATCAAGGCATTTCGCTAACAACGTCAATACTAGCGCATCTAAAAATAAAACAATGCTGTTGATTGTTTAGGCTTCTAAAACCAATCCATAAGAACATATGATGAGATTAAAATTAAGAGAATTATTATTTAGAGTACCATTTTAATCCAATATTTATATTGAATGTCAAGGAAGGCTCTTTTTTTGTGAAACGTTATAGAGCAAATGGTATGAAGCACGCGAATTAATCTTTCATCCTAACTCCGCTTCCAAAGCTCTCAATTAAAGTCAATGTACGTACAACTAAATATCACAGATTCGCATATGTCGATATGTTTTCAGCGGTGACACGACGATCGTACGATATTCGGATCACAGCAAACCTAGCGAAACCATGGCAGTAGTAACAACAGTTAACGAGAACGGTGAGTAACGCACTGTTTGATCGCGGAGGACAAGTTAATTATTTCTGTCGTTTCAACAAATCCATTCACCTAGCCCTCTTTTGCTCCGGTTACATCTGACGTAGCTACAGCAGAAGCAGTGAACCCCTTTGATTCCTTCTGTGCCGGGCTGTCAGAGTAGGGTTAACTTTGATTGAAATAAATGTAATCGGTTTCGAGGGTCTTTCCGCGCCATTTCGTTTATCTCCCTCGGATCTAGTATGTATTGTATTTTAATTGAGGAATATCAGGGACATTAATTGCCACGTCACACGTCAATAACGAAAGAATTACATCAAATACGAATAGCAGAGTGCTCTAATGGAATCGCCCTCTGTGGGAAGCCTGAAAATAATGGAAGAAATTGAATTGCAAATAATACGAATCTATAGGATACCGTTGAATACGTACTTGGGTGTTTCTATGCCGATAACTAAAAATACTAGTGAAATTCGCATTTTTTATTAGATTACTTCGGTGGCTAATTCAAGATCAAGAATAAAAAATCCTGGATATTATCTCTACCCTCTCTTTAGATCGACCAAGTATAGTAATTTGAAACATTGCAAAATAAAACTACTATAGAGAATGTCCTAAATCGAGTGGGTTACGATGGCTATCCTTTTTATTATTAAATATACAGTAATCGGGTACTCTAAATCTGTGGCACTAGAACACCGAAACAGTTCACTAAAACCCTTTCCACAATCAGTTTTACTGCTGATGATGATAACTTGGCTATCGAAACGCGCGTCCGGTACGAGTTAAGTATTATGGTAACGGTTTTAGTGAACTGTTTGATTAAATATACAGGCCTGTTTATCATATTGAACACGATGTGGCCTGATGTAGCATGTAACTGATGTCTCCCCATCTGACAGCTCTAGGACGGTGTGGCCTCATGAATGCAGCAAGTATTTCATATGGCTTCGCCTAGTGTCTCACCCTAACGGTAAGTGAATAAATTTCACTAGATAGCCATGCTAGTTACCGAAAGGCTTACGTTTGACAAGATTTCTTTGTCTTTTTGAGACCGTTAATTTTTAAATGCTACGGATCCAATTTTGAAAGGAAATTTAACTAAATGGAAGTCATATATTGCCTATTTAACAGATTTCTTTACTAAATTTAATGATGGTAACTTATAGTTACAAGGTGACAATCTGAATTTTATAAAAACAAAGTTCATCATTGCAGCTTTTCTTGCTAGAATTAATCTAATGAAACATTGGAAGGCGCGAAGTCTTCCAACTTATCATTAACAAACGTTCAGGATGATGACGTTTTGGCCTGCGTTCAGCATTTAAGTGACCACGCAGATTTCAAAACCACGTTTGATGGTGTTTCGTCTATGAAAATGCCACATGGAACTATCGATCCATTCGGTGACATTGAAAAATCGGATATCAAGTTACAAGAACTGATCGGAATAAGCACTAACGAAGAAATTAAGGTGCAGTTCAGAATGGGGTACAACAGTTCTGACTTCAGACAGATGTACCTGTTGCTTATCCAGCATTATGGACCATTGCGAAAAAGTTTTTGATAGCTTTCCTATCTTCATAACTCGGTAACCAATCTTCTTACGAAAAAAAGGAATTGAAGCCAAATATTAAACAATTGCTATCAAAACATCAGATTCATCCCTCCCATTAACAGCATTATTTGTGCATTACCTATGTATGTTTCATTTTATGTAAAAATTTTGCTAGGTTCTGATTTGTTTCGTCAAGAATCCAAATGTTCACTTGCATTTTGTGTCTCTTCAATAAAAATCTGAATAAAAGTTGCATATCTTTTTACAATTGGTCACTCTTCAAAAACCCCGTTAAAAATGTTTGGGAATCTCTGATCGAAAGGAACGAAATATGTGCTCTGTGCCTAGCTAACCTTCTGCGACCCAAATTAATTCTTTTTTGATAATGAATGCTTAGGTGCCATATTAGAGTTTACTTGACAAACATGAATACAAATTGTGGTATCATTTTTTTCGACTATTCGACGTCTGATTCTCAACACAGGCGACCCATTTTACACGGTGCCATCATTAGGACACCAGCAAGCCGTGGAATAAATATTTTTGAAATGGTGGTCAGCTCAGGAAACCATCAGGCCGCAATGGGTTAAATAATTATATTGTAAGAGCGTATAAATTTTATTTTTAATTTAATTTTGGTGCGCTAGTAGTGGAGAATCTAAAACAGTATTACCAACAAGTTATGCAGACAAAGTATTTGGATATGCCAAAGATGTATATATAAAGTCAAATAAACAACTAATGATGAACAACAGACTGAAAATTGTATGACAGCGGATATATTAGGATTTGCGTCTACAATAACTTATTTTTACCATCTAAGAACTTTTATCTGTATTCAAACTTACTGCTCCTGCTAGTGTTCATCCTCATTCAGGATGCATCACTAGAGTAGCAATAACAGATACATAAATTGTATAAAAATAAATAAAAAGATACTCCCTTTTGTATCCTTTTATTTACTTTTATACAATTTATGTATCTGTAGTAAGTATTGAGTATAATTTAGTATATAAGTAAGATGCCCTTATTAAGAATGATAACTCATAAATACCACTGAAGAATTTAGAGCAGAAATCATAGAGATATTTTATCAACTATTACAAATCGATTTATATCATTTTAAAGCAGCACAACTAAATGATGGAGTGTAATACCGAAGAACAGTGAACTGATATCTTCGAAGAATTTTTAACGTACGAATTAAATACAAGGAGATCAAAAAACAACCAGGTGAGCAAAATAAGATCAACTTATATGTAAAATTAGTTAGCAATATTCATACAGTATCACACATATGGCATGATTTTTCAAATTCTTGGGAAATGTCAAAGGAAAAAGTTGCGTATTTTTTAATTGTTTACCAATTTGCGAATTTTCAACGCTTTAGGTCAATTTTTTCGAATTTTTAATGATTCATTAAACTTCTGACATTTCACCAAAACTTGAAAAATAATACTACACGCAGAGAAACGTTTCCTTGTATCAAAACTGTCCGTTTCAATTCAAAACAATTACTGTTTCAATTATCCGCAATACTGCATCAACTGCAACATACACAAGAGAAATATGCATTTTAAAAGAAGCCAGTATAGTTAATCTAATTTCTTGGTATCAATGCGTATAATTTCTTTTCAAAAATATGGCAAAAATACATTTAGTATTTTCAAGACTTTATCCTCAAATGCCTTAAAATTAATGTTATGATAACCAAATTAAATCTTATTATCTAATTTAAAAAAAAAAACGAAAATATGTAAATATAATTACAGAAAGAAGTTTGTAACAACAATTAAAACAGTATCTCCAATTATCTTTTACATGTATGGTTTTATGCATAAATTGACGACACCTCTTTTACGAGATGTAGTATTTACATATATATGCTAAGAGTAATAATTATGAACATGCTCCTGAAGAATGTTACCGGTTGGTTTCTAAAAATATTCCCAAATTACAAGCAACAAAATAGTGCCTGCTGCAAATTATTCCGAATAAATATTAAAAAGACGAAAATATTTGAATCTTTCAACGAGAGGACCAACTTTATTACACTCCCTTGCAGAACGTAAATTAATTATCGTAAAATATTCTGCGAAAAAGAAACGCGAAAGTTTTAGTGCCAGGAATTATATTGCAAGCAAACATGGTAATTCCATTAATTTTAACACCTACGGTGCGATGAGAATTAAGTACATTTCTACCTCCACATAATGTTCGGAGGTATCAAAGAAAAAATGCTGCCAAAAACGCTCTAGACTTGGCGTATCTTACTTATCTTTGGCATTGAAATAAGTCTTGGTTGGTCAAATTTAAAAATTAACGAAATGACGGTCGTAACACTTGAACTGTGTAGGAAGTTTGACTACTATTTCAATTAAACAAAAAGATGAATTACGAGAGTCGGAATATTATGAATTACTCGGCTGTTATTCTATCCACTTAAGATGTAATTCAACGATTGTACGCACGCACAGCACAAAAACAATTATATTAATACAGTTGCTTGTTTATGAAACAAAACGGACTGCCGCTAACATCTAATTCGTCGGCAAACTAAACGTGGAATGTTAATTGCTTATTCAGACGCGACGACGATAGCGACTGTAGTAAAAGAAAATAAGGTGTTTTTCATCGTTGCTTTATGTACTTACTTAAGCTTATTGATACCAGGGTCTCTTACACTATCTTACCTATAAGAACGACGCGAAGTGGTAATAATTGATATTGCAAGACCATTTCTGTATCTATTATTGTATTTATTACCTCTACTAATAAGCAATAACATACGGAGTTTACAACAATCAAAGAAATAATTATACCTATTCGTTACCAAATAAGATAAGATTATATCTTTAATAAATTAATTCCTTGGTATAAACTACAGGATGGCGATGATGAGAATATGTTCTCGGCACATTTCAAAACGTCAACTGTATACTACCCAATGCTAGTGTTATATTAACCTATGTATAATGGATGAAATTCCATAGTTATAAAATTTAATATAGCAATAAAACCTACACTGAAAAGGTAGTATAAAATTAGAAGTAATTTACTTATATACCAACGGAAATCAATTTTTTTCGGTGCCTAACGCAACGTGTTAAGCGTACACAGTTGTCGGATTGTAACCGTGGTCCCTTCCGTCTCCATATTCGTCAGTTCATAAGTTCAATTGCGATCATCGGCATATAAGTCATTCGTGATTAGTTAATGGTAGCAGTTGTATCGCTATACTTTATTCCAGTTCGAGATCCAATAAAACATTTATTGGATCTCGACATTACGCAGAGAAGGTTTACTTGTATCAAGACTGCCCGCCTCAATTCAAGACAATTACTGTTTCCTGTTTTAAATCAAAAGAAATATTTTCTTAGCGTTTTTTTCTCCGCTTGAGAAAAGTATATACTTGCAATGAAATAATTATATTTCTTTGTTTAAGACATTTGTTAACTTGATTCAAGAAAATCTTGCAGAAAATTTGAAGAAAGCGATTCTTAGTATAAATAAATGGCCGTTATAACACAAAACAATATTTTCTTAAACATAATAAATAATTTTCTTCATTCCAGAAAATGTTTAGGTATTGTTAGGTTGTGTAAATCAATAGTTTCATTTTCTTAAATTAAAGCACTTATTTACTTAGAATTCTTGAAATGCATATTATTTATATCCACATTATTAATTGCTCTTACCTTGTTTAAAACTTACGACATATCCGTACATAATGCTGTAAACTATTCACATTGCTTGCGATTTTAAAAAGGCTAAGGAAGAGGTTATCTACAAAATAATGTTCAAACAAAAATGAACTTAATGTAGAAATACACATGAAACAAGTGCGTATATAGGCACAATAATCAAGGTAATGCTAATATAAATAACTCCATAGCATAGGCAAAAACAATGGGAGGAGAAAAAAGCATTAAGGCATTTTGCTTCTGCCCACATTGCTTTTCATCTCTCAATTTATGCCACTAATCTTCAAAAACAGCACAGAAATATTTCCAGGTGTCAGCTACTTTCAAGAGATTTGGCGATGCCGTCCTAAATAGTAATGATAGAACCTAGAATACACATGCCAAACGATTACACCCGCAGAGACGGGGGGGTGTATGTGCGTATGTGGATACAAAGTTCAATAATGCGGTAGACATTGAGGAGTTTGGTTGTTCGGTTATTTATCGGATTCTCGTTGTGTGTTTTCGAAAACATGGGACGCAAGCCTGGTGTACCTCTTGCATCGCATGTTAAGAAATATATTTGGCGTTTCCCTGGTTTGGAATTTACAGGTTCGCACATTCGTTGCAAATTTTGCGGTATAGGGTTGCTAGGTCGCACGACATTTGAATGTAAAAGTCATATTAAAAGTAAACGTCATGTATTGAATTTAAGAAATAATATTCCGTACTGGCAATTTTTGTATGACTTTATTTTCATGTTGGCACGTGCAACTCCCGACTATAGATAATGAAAACTTTCGTCGTTATTGGGATAAATATGTTCCATCATGGAAGCTACCAACACAAAGATTATTGCAGTACAATTTACAACATGTGCAAAGTACAGTAAAAGAGAAATCAAAAAATCTGGCTCACTGTGGACGAAACTACTGATGCTCAGAAACACAGCGTGATTCATATTGTGGCGCGTCCTTTAAAACGTAATGGTCCAGCAGCTTCCTTGTTGTTAGCCAGTAAAAGGATTGAAAGAACTGATGCCGAAACCGTAAACAGAATAAAAAATATGTTAAGAGAATTTTGTATCGTAGGAGCCCAAATCACCATGTTAGTTTCTGACGAAGCTGCAACAATGCTGAAAGCTAGTAGAATGTTAAAAGTATGCTTTCCGACTCTTCTTCACATAACATGCCTCATACACGCATGTCATCTCGTAGCAGAAACAATTCGAAGCAAGTATCCTAGGGTGAATGATTTAATATCATCTACCAAAAAAGTATTTGTGAAATCTCCCAAACATATCCGCGTATTCAAGCAATTGTATCCGCAAATTCCGCTACCACCTCAGCCTGTATTGACGCGATGGGGAACATGGATCGAGACAGTATCTTACTATCGCAAATATTATTCCCAAGTGAAAGATGTAATTTTCAAACTTAATTGTTCTAATTCTGAAGCGGTTCGCGAAAGTCAGCAACCTTTTTCCGATTCGGACGTTCAAAAAGAAATAGATGACATTTCCATAAACTATTCTGTAGTGACACAAACTATTTCGCAGTTAGAAAATACTCACTTATCTATACAAGACTCGTTAAATAACATCAACAATTTAGTAGTCGCTCTAGAAAGCTTGACGGATCATATACGACTAGATGTCGCGCAAAAATGTCGTGCAGTTTTAAATAAAAATCCGGATTTAGAAAAGGTTCGATGTATATTTGGAATTCAAGACTGCACAGAAGAGATACAGGAGTATTTGAATTTCGCAAATCTCACTTCATTAGATGCTGAACGATCATTTGCAAAGTATACGAGAACGTTTTCAGACCGTCGTCGAAGCCTGACCAAATCAACAATGGAAACATTATGTTGCAGTACTACGCGGAGTACTATTGCAGCCGCATATTACCGCAGTGGTCATCGATACGTCAATAAAAGGTAACAATTTACTATTATTTTTATTAATACTGTGCATACTTTTGCGCGGTACGCCCCGGACGGTTCCACTAGTTTCTCGAACATTATAAATAGTACACGCACACCGATCAACCGATAATAACCGAACGTCTACTCAATCCTTGTATGTACATACAGGAAACACAGCTCCTTTCACGGCGCCTCTACGGGTGCAATCGTTTGTCACACTTTACTCATTAAACTATATAAAAATAGTCCCTACATATACATTATTAAAGAAATAATTTTTTAATTATACCCTAACATACAAAAAAAGAACTTTTTCATTAGTTCATTCACTTGCTCCTTATTTTAATTATTAACTTTAGCTTTTCTTCCACTATGATAATTTTTCTTTTATTGGATACCCTTGTAGCTGGCCTGATATGTTTTTTGAACACGGTACCGGTTGCCTAATTTCTCAATACAACTTTGTGAGATCTGGACCATTTTTTCATTCTTACCTTTAATATGAATATTTTCTTAACTTAAAACTAAATGATGTATTTGGAAGAAACATTTTTCTGTCTTGGATTTTCTTGATTTTCTAACCCTAAGATTCTCTAAATCCAAATAAAATTTCAAGAAAATTATTTCCCTGAATTACATATTTTTATAGTCTTGAAATAAAAATATTTTCTTGAATAGAGACTGATTTTTGCAAGAAAATCTATTTTCTTCGTGCAAGAAACCGTTTCTCTGCGTGTAATTTACATAGTGGCGAACATGCGAGTTTAATTAATAAAGGAATTATCTTCAAAATATCTACGACCTATAAACTGAAAATAACGTATTACAGGATCATAAAATAACTGCATTCTGCAAAAGAATTCCACTGCCTAGAATAAAGAACTTAAGTGTTTAAACTAAACACATAGAGTGAGAAAGTAAACAACCGTTTGTTACCACATAATTGAAAGTTTTAGTAAAAGTTAAGTAACAGATACTTAATTTTACTTATTCTAACATAATCCAAATCTACAGGGTGAATGAACCGTTGATTCGCCTTGTAGATTTGGATTATGTAAAGTTCATTTATTCTCTAACCAAAAATGAAATTAAAATTCGAAATATACATACGGACGTATATAGTAATTATCAATCCATAATCCAGCAATATTTCTAACTCCGCAAAATGATTATCCACAGTGTGGCGTAACTAAGCTAATTTTGTCTTAATATAACATCCTATATTATATGATTTTTGTATTCTACACCACATTCTACACAGTATTTTGGGGAAGTATTAAGAATTCCATGAATTGTAAAGTTTATGAGCTTCTGGTGTGTTGTGTTTTTGTTTGAAATGTATACAGATCCTACATCATGCCTAACCAAAAATAACTAAAAATACTCATTGCAATTTCAAGTAGTACTTTCTATTTCGCGTGACATTCACTCTTTTGACAATTCTAACACTCCACTGTTAATGTAGCTTCAGAGACGTTACCCACATATGTATGTAGTAACTATGTGATAGTTAGAAAAAGCAAATTTGCATGAATATGCATATAGAGGAAACGTCAAAAACATTTCCGAATTAGGAAGTTCCATTGTATCGACGCGGAGCAAGTGCTAAAAAATTTGAACTATTCCGCAGTTACATCACGCGCAATCATTTTTACGATGCGTGCTTAAAATGCTCACTGGACAATGAGCGCAACTTTCCTGAAGCGCGGTCACGACTAAAAAAATGCGCCGAATGTACGGCAATAAAAAACCATTAGGATAACGTTTTAATAACAATTCTGTCGTGAAAGCGCGCTTCACAGCGTTGTACGTCAATTAAAAATAATTGCGAGTCTAAGTAACAATAAATAAATACCAAAGTAGTCGGAAGTATATATGTTGATATAATGAAATAACAGAAAACAGTAGAATAATGAAACAACAAGCGCTTTTTTCAGAAACACTTTTGCTTGGGATCCGTGAAGTTTTTAAAATTTGAAAACGTCCACCACGTTTTGTACCAGTTTTTTGCTGATTTATGCCGTAAAAATGTTATTTTGTGCTCATCCCATTCTCGAGGTATTCGACATTGAAAAGTGCGTGCCAACTTTACGCTGCTCCCCCCCCCCCATTTTCCCTTTTTAAAGATTTGACCAGGGTATCATTTTGTGCTGATTTGTGCCGTAAAGATTGTATCCTATGCTCGAGATAATCGAGAAACAAAATATATAGGAATGAGAATTGCTCAGACACTTACTTAGCAACCACCGCATCAATTTTTAGATTTTTGAAAATTTGGCAAAGGCCTCGCTATATACTTATTTCTGCCGTAAAAGTTTCGTTTTATGCTCGCACCGTTTTCGAGATATTGAGAATGAGAGTTGGTGCGGACTAGGGTTGCCATCCGTCCTCGTGTCGCGAGGATTGTTTTCGCTAAGATACTTTATCCTCTTGTCCTTGTTTAATAAAAATCCTAGCAAAACAAATTCTTCAACCATTTATTGGTTAACAGTAATTCTTGAATTATTTGTCAAAGTTATTAGGTAATATAAAACAAATTTAACGAACAACTTTTTCAGATTTTGTTACTTTGGTTATTTATTTTGAGATTAACCTTGATGTACAGGTTTTTCCTCGACGAACACATACAAAAGGTGGCAACCCTAGAGCGAACCCTCAGCCATTAGCGACCGCATCAATTTTTCAGTTTTTGAAAATTTGATAATGACATCGTTTTGTGCTGATTTGTGATAATGGATAGATATTTAATCTCGACTAATTCCATGAACCACTAGCAGCATCCGCTTAGCATATAAATGTAGTTAGCTAATCTTTAACCTGTTCTGATTATTTTATCGGAACTATTATAACTGATAAAATCATTCATGACAGAAATCAATCATGACCGAACTCGTAACTGAGAAAGTAAAGCATTTGTTTTTTTTGTTCAATCTTTTTTCCTGATCTGTAAATATTTGTACATGAATTTGATTTTAGTTTGCTAGAGAATTTTATTTTATTTGATGAAGTTATGTGTAAATAAAGTATTATCGTTGTACTTACATCTTTTCCTGTTAAATTGGACCCTTTGGCATTTTCAACGCTACCCCATGGTTAAGACTGCTCACACACGCCGAATCAATCAATCTGATATTCACTTAACTTTTCTTGATGACTAAAAGCCGCAAACATCTAATAGTTTTATTTTAAAAAATAAATAAACATCAAGCCACTTAAAATACTATAAATAATATAAATCTGATATATGACAGTTAATAATCCCGTGACAGCTAGCGACATCCCAGCAACGGCAAATCAAACTGTATTACGAAGTTGATAATATAGATCTCCTGCACACTGAGTATGAGATCTTAGTGTTTAAAATAAGCAAAGTTAATGTTGTATACTTTATTCCCGCCTAAATCACTCAGTAACATCAAATCGATTAAAAAGATTATCTGAAAAGTAAAATCGCTATATATATTCTGTATACGATAATCTCCCGTATATCAACCGAAGATGTCACTAGTGATTAGAGTTCATCGTATCTAGCTTGGCAGGTGTGAAAAAAGCAATCGCATAATATAACTCTACGTCTAAGAATAATAAAAGTTATCACAATTTTCCCGTCGCGAGTAGGACGTTACATTTTGGCGTCCCGACCAGGGACGTACGTTACATTTTGGCGTCCCGACCAGGGACGTACGTTATATCCTGGCGTCCGAAGAAAGACGTACGTTACAGCTTGATTCAAGAAAATCTTGCAGAAATTCTTAAAGAAAGCGATTCTTAGTATACGTAATGTAACTTTACGTCTAAGAATAAGAAAGTTATTACAATTTTCGCGCCGCGAGCAGGACGTTACATTCTGGCGTCCCGAGCAGGGACGTACGTTACAATATATGCAGTGTAGGCCACATGTGCAACTTTGACGCAACGGTGTTTGAACACGCTGGAACTTGTATAAGCCTGTCAGGCCGAGAATTTGAGAATTTATGGCGCCTACCTCGTATAGGGA
This sequence comes from Dynastes maya, assembly GCA_029619315.2. NCBI lineage: Eukaryota > Metazoa > Arthropoda > Insecta > Coleoptera > Scarabaeidae > Dynastes > Dynastes maya. The sequence goes on from JAROYE020000029.1 coordinate 778,979, forward strand.
AGTACTACACAGCTCACATTGTGGAGATTATTCACAAGACATGTAATAAAAAGCTTTAGATGATGTTTGAAATAAAACAAAAGCCGCGAAGGAACATTATATTGTTTTTAAGCAATAAAATCTATTTTAATACCCGGCCGAGTTTAATTCGTTTGAATCATTTTCAAAGACAGTGGCAATATACTGTTTACAATGTGTTCGAGTTTGCACCCAAATGGCAACAAAAAAACAAAAACAATCTTCTTTGACGTTGCATAATTTTTCTAAAGGCCTAAAGATGATAAATCATTTTTTTCACAATTTTTGATAATTTTACAAAGCAGTTATAAAAAAAAAAAAAACATTAAACCTGTTCAAATTTACTCCTTATTAACCCTTTTTTATACGTTAAGGCTAATCCTTAGTCGAATCGACTAATACACATATAAGAGCAATTTTTTCGATAAATATATAGCAACCATAAAAAATATTTTAACAGTTGGTATTTTAATCTATTTGAAATATAAATAAAGCAAAATTTTTAACTCTTTGCAATTAAATTTATTTTAATAATATATTTTTTCACAGATGCGTTTTTAAGGAACATTTTTGAGAACAATTGTAAAATTAACAGAAAAAGAGTAATTTTAAAAATTAAATAAAATTCATTGTAAATACAAGAAAATTAATTCGAAAATAATTCAGCATAACAAATTTTATAGGTTATTGATTTTGATAGCAATTGTTACAAGCTCAATTTTGTGTTCTCCGCAACATAACTCAGCATAACTCAAATATGACAATACTTACTATTGTAACACGAAAGCTCATGATAAGAGAACATCGACGTCAGTATACACGATTGTTACAAGCGATCGGTAAAGCGAGCAAGAAACAGTGTTACGAAATGTAAGCGATGTTAGTCGAATCGACTAACATTAGCGTTGCAGGGTTAAGGTACTTATTTGCCTCAAATCCACTGTTAGATTGCCTATTCCGGGTGATTCCTTCATCTTGAGACTACTAAATAATTCAGAAACCGTTTACTTAATCGAAAGAAAATCTAAAAAAAGAATCATATATATGAAGGGGGGAAGCATATTGTACGGTTCACGTTTATGTACTTTCGGAAGTGCCATCAATGTCTTTGGAGTATTAAGTCAGTTTCTTCAAATGGAAACCTATATTTTTTTAATAAGTATGTTATTATACACGAAAAAACAAACAACTTTTATTTGAAACTTTTTTTTTATTTAACAACTATTTACAAATGTAAACATTAATAAAATAATTAAAACAGACAGAAGAAAACAAGTAGGCTTCACTTTAAAATGACTTCAATAAAGGAACAGATGAGATAAAAATCAAGAATCTATTGTTGTTGCACACATCTTTCCCTGTATTTGTCAGTTTCCTGTGTTTATTAGTTATTCTAAACCTACTGGTTACGTGAAGTTAGTTATCAACAACCTTGGACAGTCAATGTATAGTGTGGAATTATAGGTGGCAAATTAATTGGTACTTTTTAATTAATGGTACACTGAATGGGGAAAAATACAAAGACCTTCTGCACCGAGAACTACCACCACTACTAAAAGATTTGAGATTAGAGAAGAGACTATCCATGTGGATTTAACATGATGGATATCCAGCTCGTTATTCATGAGACGCAAGGCAAATATTGAATTTAGGGACTATAACAGTAAGTGGGTAGGAAAGGGTGGCCTTATAAACTGGCCTGCATATAGTATATCAGAAAGCACCAAGAACACCAGATAATATGAAAGAAAGAATATGTGATGTGTGCAGACATGTCAGTCCAGAAATCCTAGGAAAAACACGTATCTTTTATTCATCGTATAAAAAAGTGCATCAAAGTAAATGGACGACATTTTGAACATTTATTAAATTAACGCGTTATTTTAAAGCGGAACCTCCTTGTTTTCTTCTGTTTGTTTTCATTATTTTATTAATGTTTATATCCGTAAATAATTGTTAAATAACAAAAAATTTCAAATAAAAGTTGTTTGTTTTTTCGTGTATAATAACATACTTATTAAAAGAATTTAGATTTCCATTTGAGAAAACTAACTTAACACTCGAAAGACATTGATGACACTTCTAAAAATAAACGTGGACCTTACAATATACTTTCCCCTTTCATATGGTACAATTAAATAAATGGTTTCCGAGTGATTCAGTCGTCTCGAGATAAATGAATCACCCGGTATACATTTCAAGCTTTTTGAAAGAATTTGTATTAGCAAGAATTAATTTTATATATATAGAACGTTACAGGATATAAGAGAATAGTAACAAATACAATGAAATAAACGTTGAGAAAAATAATTCTTATTAAATTGTCTATCAAATCAGGCGACATGGTGCTGTGATATCATGTCAATAACTTTAATGATCGTAAAATACATAGCAATATTTTTACAGTAAACACGGAATTGCTTTCTGAAAATATATCATTAAAACTTGCCATAGACTAAAAATAGCATTTTATGTTTGTATACCTTCGCACAGTTGCCAGTCAAGCGAGAGTTGACAAATAAAAAAAACATGTAAATACAGTTACAGAAGATAGATTAAAATAATTCAACCTTGTTAAGAAACTTTGGACAGATGTATCTATTATTAACATATTAATAAACATTTTTAAAACCTTGTTAGGATAAAATAGACGTATTAGTAAAATTAAAACTTACAAATTTTTCCATGAAAATGGTTAAAATAAAACAAGTTCTACCTACGATTTAATGAGCTGCAATAAAAGTAGCTATTTATTATTGTTGAAAGTATGTTTTAATTTCCTGCATGACATCATTTAAACAACCGCACGCATATTAGTTTGCTTAAGTTTCATGGCAATTAAATATACATACGTAACAGTGGTAATATTATTATGTACAGACATAGAAAACCTTCCGTTGAGTAATTACTATACAATGTTAGACACAAATGCATTAGGAACACCGACATAGAAAAAAAATGTAAACAAATAATCTAATAGGTTCGTATTGGGGTCACCTTATAGCCTAGACCCGACGATATTGTAACAGATGCACACATATATTGTGAAAATTGGAAAAAAAAATCGCTGGATAATATAGGATTTCAGCAATATTTGACTCGTATTCTTTCCATAACTAGTAATAGTACGAGATTGTGATTATTAGCAGAAAAAATCACATATATATTTAGTTGTATTCATTTAATTTCGTTTTTATTGCCTCTGACATACAGGCATCAATTGCAATTAATCATTGACCAATTCTATTTGAAATGTTACTGACCCTAGAAACATCCAATAAGGGCCTTTTTGCGTTGAAAGGCTATAGTCGAATTTTTCGATCTTGTCCGTTACATCATTTTTTAAACGATTTGATTCATATGGATTTTGTTGATGACCTGACGGACGAGATCAAAATTGTTGATGACGTAACGGATGAGATCGAAAAAGTCTACTGCACACCTATTTTATATTCAAGAAAAAAACAGATTCTTATCTACAGCCTTGACCATATGTCTTAGGCGCCCCTGGGAAATTCCAAGATCTTAGAAACAAACAAATTTGTAAATACTGTAACAACTCTAATTGTTACGTTACTGCACTTTCCAAAAGAAGCACTAGAGATTCAAGTATGTAAAACGTTTTTTAAAAATACTTTAGACATCAACAATCGAACGATATTTACTACATGAATGAACTAAACGGATACTCTAAAACTGTGGCACTGGAACACTGAAACAGTTCACTAAAACCCTTACCACAACACTTAATTCGTACTGGACGCACGTTTCGATAGCCAAGCTATCATCATCAGCAGCAAGACTGAACTAACAAGCTAAGTGAAAAACTAACCTTATAAGGAAAATAAATTATGCAATATGTAAATTTAAAATCGTAAAATTTAATGAGCCGCTTCATTGCACAGGACTATAAATAGCCTAAAGGTAAATGAGCCGAATGACGTGAGTTAATAAATCCTAGATTACAATGAAGCGGTTCATTGCACATGGTTAAAATTACAACTATAAAAGATTAAACATGATGTAACAAAGGATAAAGGCTGGAATTTAGTGGTCCTAAATCTGAATTCATTAAGAGAGTTTTGTTTTTGTAAATTTCCATGCCTTCATAACAATTTAATTGAGAAGTACTCCTTACGTTTTTAATTAACTTTATATTATCAACATTATGGTTATTTTCAAGCATATGTAGGGCAACGCTAGATTTATCAAACCTTCTGAATTTGAGATGAGCCAAATGTTCTTTGTACCTAATTTTGATTGATCTTTTTGTCTGCCCAATATACACTTGATCACAATCTTTACATGAAATTTTGTAAATTCCTGATTTATCCATGTTGTCCACTGGGTCTTTGGAATTTCCTAAAAGGTTTTTAAGGTTATTGCTCGAAGAGAAACAATCTTGTGGTCATCTTAGAAAAGATTTTTTGAAGACCCTTGGTGTAACATGGATAAAAGGGTAATTTAACATATTTCATATTATTACGGCCGTCAATGCGTTCTAATGTGCTTACATTTCTAATTCTTAATCTATTCTTATGTTTCCTAATAGTATTATAGACGACATCTTCAGAGAATCCGTTAAAGTTAGAAATATTGATGATTTCTTTTAGTTCATTTTGATATCTATCTTTCGTTAAAGGAAAATTGAGTAACCGGTGCACCAAAAAGTTAATAGCCGAAAGTTTGTGTTCATATGAGTGATTAGAATCCTGTAAGATGAATCTATTATTACTAGTAGGTTTCCTATATACGTCTATTTCTAACTTATTTTTATTTCTTATTACTAACATGTCGAGGAAAGGAATCCTGTTGTCTTTTTCTTCTTCGTTCTTTATTTTCCTTTTAAGGTTAGTTTTTCACTTAGCTTGTTAGTTCAGTCTTGCTGCTGATGATGATAGCTTGGCTATCGAAACGTGCGTCCAGTACGAATTAAGTGTTGTGGTAAGGGTTTTAGTGAACTGTTTCAGTACATGAATGAACAAAAAAAAATCAGGCAGGCTTTATTGAATCTGACAAAAGAGGAAAACATGGAAAGCAAACGCGTATTGATGATCAACTTCTGCCAGATGTTAGGTCTCACATTGCTTTTCCGAGAAAGAATTCTCATTACTGCAGAGCACAAACAAATAAAGAAAATTCAGATGGTAGCTTATCTATTGCAGCAATATATCGATTGTATGTAAAATCAGTTTCGGAGGTGAAACAATTTGTTGTATGCCAAAACAGTCAGCACAGAAACAAACATAGCATTTCATATGCCAAAAACGTCAATGTGGGGTTTGTGAGAATTCCACAAACGCAAGTGATGCAGATAAAGCGCAACTGGTTGAAAAATATGAAGAACACCAAGGAAAAAAGAACTTCCGTAGAAAAGAAAAGAAAGCTGGTATTTAAAACGAAAATGTAACGGTTTGCTGCTTCGATTTACAAGCTGTACTTCCATGTCCTTGTGGAGACATTGATACATTCTTTTATAAAAAGACTAGCTGTCTATAATTTCACCATTTTTTATGTTTCCCAGAAACTAGGGTACTGTTACAGATGGAATGAGTCATGTATTTATTCTGCATTCAATGGCACCAATTTATAGAATCAATTACACATCCAGTGTTTTCAGAACTAAGATATCTTATGTAACAACTTACTATCATTGTTAAAAATAAATAATTTTTCTGTGATTTAGAAAACTGTAACAACTCATAAATTTTAGAAAATTTGAAGAGTAATTTTATTTTTTATTTAGCTACCTTTTTAAACAGACCATAACCCAATAATTATGTCAAAATATTAATCAATGTGAGAGAATTGTTGTCAACTTAGGAAACTACAAAAATTTTAATTCGCCTTTTCTCCCAAATATGATTTTCGAACTTGTTACAGTTTTGAACATAAGTATCGAAATGTACTTTCTTGTCAATGTGCTTCTAACGTGTGGGGAGGAAACTATTCTTGAGATTATCTGCATTAGTATTTTTTTTTTAATAATTTTATTGCTTTGAGTATGTCTCTTTTAATGTAACATGCCGAAAACACGCAAGTTGTTGGTTGCTGAAAAAAGGCTAATGGTGTTGTTGAAATCACTTAGTTTATCTTAAATGGCAATAGCAAAAAAAAACAGTGTTTACGTTGTGCTGTACAAAATACATTAAAACGTTTTCACGAAACTGGTTCGTACGGAAATAGAAAGAAAAGTGGACATAAACGCATTACTACAGCAAGAGATGACGTTTGAAAAGAATGTCATTGAGAGATCGAAGAAAGTCAACAAAAAATCTATTTAGTGAGTTGTGAGTGCATCATACAGTTGAGGACTCTGCTGCAAGAACGACGCAGCTCCATAACAGTTAATATTGTACACAATCCACAAAACCATTTTTATAGATAATTTGTGCAGATGTTAACTTCGTATTTTCAGGTAACAAAAGAGTATGTTTTAAGAATTGTAAACACCAGGTATTCATTATTATCAACAATCGAAAAGGGTAGCAGGAATTTGATTTCTATTGGAGCTGCACTTTCTCAAAAAAAATGAAGCTGCGTTGTTCTTGCAGCAAAGTCCTCAATTGCAATTTCAACGAAAACTGTAAGAAGACGCCCTAAAGAAGTGAATTTAAGTGGTCGTCTAGCTCGTTTGAAGCCTTTACTGACACGGGACCACAAGGCAAAGTGTCTTCAATGGGCAATGGGCAGTACACATTGGCCTATTGAAGATTGATCCAAAGTTATACGGTCCGACGAATCTAATATAGAGGTAAGTTTGAACACAGTTTGATTGAACTTGACAACGACATAAAATTACATTTGTTTTTTTATATCTGTGAAAAGAAATAACAAAATATACCGTTTTTTTATTAATCACAGCTTTTCGGGCGACCTAGCAGGCAATACGTACGACGCAAGAAAGAAGAAGCATTTCATCCCGATTATATCGTACCTATAGTCAAATGCGGCGGTGGAAGTGTGAAGATTTGGGGGTGTATATCAATGTCTTGGAGCCGTCCATATTAAAATTACTTAAAAATAAGGGCCCCGACTCCTAGTTTAAACAGGGCAATGCGTCTTGTCACTTCCAAGGAGGCATTGAGTTGGTTTCGTGAAAATAGGATACACCTTTTGGAGTGGCCTGTACGGTCACCGGATCTGTCGTCCATTTAATATCAGTGGTCCATTATAAAGGGCAACATCGCCAAGCATAAATGCGAGTCATTGGGAGTATTAAAAGAAATTAGGAACAATGGGAAGCTATAACTGCTAATATCTGCTGTTATTAAAGCTTATGGTGGTGTCACAAGACATTAACATATATGAATAAATTGGTACAACACAGAGTATCGGCACACTCATCACCACACAAAATATTAATTAATTCAGCTGTTTCCAAGGCTCGTTGGGCCTTCATTCTCAACCGGGTTACCGAACAAATCTAGATTTGTTCAGTATTTCTGTTTTGGCAGTAAAATTTATAACCATTCGCATGATCACCTGAAGTCGTTGCCATGACGCGGCGGGAGTTCGGATCCGAACTTAAGCTAGTTCTTTGGAATAAATGTTTTTATAATTTTAACGGGTATTATCTATGCAATTTTGCCTAGATTTGTAAATATTATTCATTTCAGCATAGTCTGTTTGGAAGTTAGATTGCACTACAAGCAGAATTGGCAGAATTTGGTAGAAATGTATGTATATGTGCAGGTCATATTTTAGATTTTGTATTATACATTTGTTGTTTTTTCAAAATTCAACACCACTGGCATGAATAAATTTGTCTATCTATCTATTTACAACCTGATCACCTAGAACACACTCATATTGTGTGAAAGCATTAAATTTAAATTACTCAAATGCACTGGGAACAGTGTATAGAAGCCTCTTGAAAGCATAACCAGTATGTAGTCCAGACGTGAATTATCTCACATTTTTTTCTAATAAACAGTTGGATACAAAGAGTAATGCGTATACGATGGCGAAACCGAAGTAAACAATGCGGGCGAATTGCAGAAAGGGACGATGGAAGCAGCTGTATGTATCGTAGATTTCAACTTATACGGAGATCTTTTTAATGTTCATGGGGCACCTGCAAATAAAGATAGGACAGCCATTCTGAAAATGTTTTATTTTAGTGTTGTAGACCTTATTCATATTACTATACAATTCTCTCATCAAGAAATATTAAATAACAACTTCGATACTTATTATTACTACTTCGATTATCTCTCTTCCGATGCATAGAACCGCCTCATTCCAACGATCATTTACGTTTAGTGTATATAATGCATACAACAGTTTGCCAAACGAATTCAAATGTTTGAACCATAATGCATTCTTAAAGAAAATACAATTATATATGTTAGAAAAACAACTTCGATGTGAGTAACCGGTGTGGGAGCCGACGCTCTGCGCATGGTTAATTTTTAGTTTATATTAACTTTAGTATTTTTAGTTTGTAGGTTAAGTTAGGTTTGTCTTTTTTTCCTTTTTTATTATTTTGTTTAGCATATTACTAGGCATCAATAGCACAAATTACTTCCGAGAAAGCAAGGTTGGACTGGAAAGCAGGAACAGATCTAGTGCCTAAGTACTGAATCCCACCTTGTGATTGTGTTAGCTATTCAGTTTTTAGCTTTCCTTTACATACAAATTTATAGTTTAGTTTTACTCTGTTATATCTGACACAATAAAGACATTATTATTATTATACACAGGATTAAGGCTAAGTAAGTCCTAAATAATAAACAAGAAAAACACTTATGCATAATTGCAAATATTGTACTTCTCCCACATTTTGCAAGAAAATCAAGATTATTATTATTTGCAAACTGTTAAGTTATGTTTTGTCTCAGGGAATTTGTTAAAAAAAAATCTGAATTTTGTAATTTAATTAAATTTTTAACTCTTTCCGCAATTTTTATGAATTTTTGAGATCAATAGTTGGAAATTAACGAATGTTGAAATTGAAAAATGGAACTAGCCTTGATTTTCTGTCTGCTTACAACAGAATTTCAAAATTAAAATTGCCCCACGTTAGGCGCCAAATTTGAAATGTTTTATCTGAGGAATGTTGTTAGAAAAATTGGAACTTTGTAAATTAATTAAATTTTTGACTTTTATGTGGGATTCGGGAGTATTCTTTGATACTCTTTCGGCAATTTTTAATGAATTTTGAGATCAATAAATGGAAATTAACGAATGTTAAAATTGAAAAATTAAACTAACCTTGATTTATCGAATATGTCATCTAAATTCTATGTTCCTTATGACATTCACAGGAAATCTGCCTGTTCTAACCTCCAACCTTTTTCTTCTACCTTGAATTTATTCTCTAATTTATATATCGGATATTTTAAATTAGGACCGCAGCCAAAATACTAGTTAACTCGAAGAAAGGTTAACCAGAATTGATGAATTTATTGGCGTCCCTTTTCTCCTTTATTTTAATCGCGATGGCGATTGTTTTTTTCCACAGCAAATTTTGATGAAATCTACCCAAATATAATCGAACGAGGAATTTTTGATGAATAAAATTATTTTTAGAAGTAGTAGGAGAGAATGAATGTAGTGACGCTACTTGACGCTCTAAAATTGAACTGACAACATAATTATGACAAATTTACTGACGATCTATTTATTAACATTACGATACATATTTAATTTACGAAACACTGTTAGAAATACCTCTGAATGTACCTTGTTGTTTGTTACGAAAATAGGAAGATGAACTAAAGAGAAATAGAAGGAATTTCGTATCCAGAAGGAATTTCCTATCTATCGAGTGGCTATACTGAATACCCTATACGTTTTAGATTGGCAGCTGATATTTCGGATGTAAATATTTGATATAACAATATATACAACAGATATAAATAAATTATATACATCCAGGGATAATTTCACTAATAATATAAATGTATATAACAAGTAGGGTAATAATAATAAATACATTCAGCAAATATACTTATTACAATTGTATCTTATGATTTATTAACCAAATTTATTTATATACATATAATTGCACTTACTTAATAATCTGTCAATGTAAAGTATAAATAATTTATTTACATTACTTAACCACAACTAGACCGACTTAAAAGTTAGTAGAGAATTAAAATACGGCATAAATATCTAAACAATAATAATGTTTTCCAGGATATGAATCATTCCGCATTTATTGGATTATCTCCATTTCATTGGGGATTATATCCAACATCAAGCTGTATAATATACAAATTACTCACAACGTAGATTTAATTGTATCTTACTACTAAAGTGAGTGATTTTAAATGATTGGTTTTTTCTACGCAAAGGCTAACCATGCAAATTGGTTGGTGGTTTGTTTAATTCAATAAAAAAGCTAAAATAAACGTTCTAAATAACGGAAAATCCATCTAGTCCAAGTTTATAATTAAATCAAATTAATACAAAACAAATTCCCATAAGTAGGAGAAAAATAAATGAAAATTAAAGAAACCCGATGGTCCAGTGGTGAATGGCACTAACAATAACATGAAATGGCACATATTGATGTCAAATATTTATAGAAGTTGAGAAGCAATTACTCAAAATATCAAATTGTATGCAATACTCTTGCTTTCGCGTCGTTGTCGTAGCTTTGGCCGACGTTTCGTCCACACTCTTATAGGACATCTTCAGGGCTGCTACTGCACAGCCAATGTCCCATAAGAGCGTGGACGAAACGCCGCCCAAAGCTACGACAACGACACGGTTCCAACCCGGAAACCAAGAGTATAGCATTATTGATGGCCGCGGAAGCCTACGAACCAGATCAAATTGTATGCTTTACTGGTCAAAGATGAAGAAAACCTAAATAGAAGGTATAACACACCGTTTCTACCGAATTTTATTTCTACACATTTGAAGCTTCCTTGTTTTATACAGGATGTTTCGGGAGGAAAGGTAAATATTTTAGTGGATGATAGTGTAGACTAATTCGAATAAAAAATTCCATATAACACGTGTCCAATTTTTACTGGTTACTGAGATACAGCTGTTTACAGAGAAAAGTTTTCATTTCACGTGTTGGTATTCTCCTAGTTGCTATGAGTATCGATTGTCAGCTTTGTTTTGAAGTTCAAGTTATGAGGTTATGCTTGAATTTACATTGAATTTTTTAACTGTGATAAAAGTGTATCGTTTAAGCAACAAACTACTGTACTGTTTAAGCATGCGGCACGTACTTACAAATGCTGAGTACGCCGATATGGTATTTGTGTACGGGTTTTGTAATGGTAACGCTGTTGCTGCTTGTAGAGAATACGGTAGACGATTTCCTAACCGCAGAGTACCCGATTTAAGAGTGTTTAGTCGTGTTTTCAGTAAACTGCGTGAGACTGGTGCAGTGCCCAGCAGTCATATCTCATCTGAACGTGCAAATGAACAGAATGTGTATGACATTAAGACATTATTCTGTCGGCAGAACGTAGTCCTTCAACAAGCACACGAAGAATTTCTACACATATCGGTGTTCCACATACAAGAGTCTGGCGGGCATTAAATGTGCACGGCTTTCATCCGTATCATTTACAGCGGATTCAATACCTTCGAGAAGGAGATGAAGGTAGACAATTGGAATTTTGTCGTTGGCTAGTTGCAAATCGCCGAGTAATCCCATTAATACTGTTTACTGATGAAGCCACTTTCACTCGTGACGGTATCAATAACACTTGTAACTCACATCGGTGGTCCGATAAAAACCCATATGCCTTTGTGGAGACACATTTTCAAGAACGTTTTTCTGTAAATGTGTGGTGTGGTATGATAACAATCAGTTCTTGGCCTTTATTACGCATACTCTTACAGGGCCCGTATTTAGCTTTCTAAAACGAGCTACAGCATTAGGAAGTGTTCTTGGCTAAAGATGAATGTCTAAATGACGGGCCGCTCATTTTACCATCTGGTAACATAATCTAAACCAACATTCCCTAAAGAGGGATCCGCAGAAATGGTCCCGTTTCTTGGCCACCAGGTCTTACACCTCAGATTTTTGCTGTGGGTGATGAAGGCGACGTTACAAATAAAGTAAAAAGGACGAATTATCGTTGTTAGAATAGTGTACCTCATAAAAGTACGCCATGACTACAACAGAAGCTACAGTAGTGTGTAAACAGAATTCGAAAGTGTTTGAAGTCGGAGGTGGAATTTGAAAAGAAACTTAACTAATCATTTGCTTTGTTTAATACTTTGTTTGCCTTGGCTGAACCATAAATGGACTCGTCATATGGAATTTTTTTTCGAATAATCACCATCACCCACTAAATATTTACCTTCCTCCTGAAACGCCTTATATGCTGCTTTCTTCATTATTCTAGATTAGATATTTTTCGATACATACGAGATACATAGTTCAACATATCTATTTAGTTTTCTTCCCAGAAGTTATTCTACTTTCTCGACGACGCCAGAAGTATGTTCATGTAATTATTTTAGAAAATAACTACTAAACGAATTACGTTATAACAACATTTACAACAAACATAATAAAAATAAAATATTTCGAGGACATAACATAGTGGAAACTCCAAATATTAAATGATGTATAAATCAATAAGTATTCCCAGAGAATGGACAGAGTTAATCAGAATTATGTCAGTGTTCACAGAAACACAGATTTACGTAAGGTATACAAATTAATTGGTATTATACAATCTAACCGATGTACTCACAAAATACATATTTGAATTACCCAGTACTGGTTGCCGATTTTGAAAAACCTTCCTGCATTAAAAATATGACATCAAGAAAACCAAGTTACAATTGGAAACTTGAACGTCATCTGGTAAACGTTTAAATCAACCCTATAGTTTATAAGAAAATGTAAATATTTTTACGTAGTTCACCCATGTTTACAAAGCGTGATGCCGTACAATCATAAATAATGACTTTTACTTAAAGATGTTTAATTAATATTGTAAATAAGTACCCACAGATTCGAAGAAACCAGAGCGATAAAACCATGCATGGCACGTCTATGGAAGCGGCAAAAACAACGTATTTCATTCATATTTGCCAGCTGCGTGTGAGTCATCCCTTACGTTTTGCCGAGTCTTGAATATGACATTTCTAAGACAACAAGCACACTTTTGACTCTATCATTCTCTTTTATAACAATAGTATTCAATCTTAGGAAAGAGAGACCAAATTAATACATTTTCTGCTTTAAAACTAACTTACATTTTTGTAAACATAAAGTGATCTTCGTTAGTCCCAAAAGTTACTGCACATCCGTTTTTACTGCCCTTTTACTTATAAATTTGATATTTATTTGAAATTTAGTTTTAAATACAACTTTGGAACTATTGCCGAACACAAGTGTTTTGAACAGGAACATAGAACAGGTTATAATGAATCTCAGAAATAGAGACTCAAGTGGTTTTGATTCCGTAAATACCACAGTACATACAAGCTGTAAAAACTACGAGTCCCTACTCTGTGTAGCTTTTAAGGTGTCCGAAAGAATAATAGAATACAGCAAGAACAGCACAAGCAGGTTTTGGAACAGGGAGATCAACAAAAAAGTTTTATTCTCTGACGAAACGATGGTTAGCTTAAAATCTCGCAATGGACGTGAGCGTGTCTGACAAAGGGAAGGAGAGGGATTTGCAAGTAGCAACATTTCTCCAAGTGTCCCGTTTGGTAGCGGCTCTGTAATGTTTTTTTGGGCGGGGATCTGCTTCGGGTGCTCATACAGAGTTGGTCCCTATACGTATGAGGTCTATAAATGCGGATTATTACCTGGAAAACATCGTACTTGAACACGTAATACCATTTGCTCCTTTTGTGGGTCCTAATTGATTATTCATGCAAAGACAATGCTCGTCCCAACGTAGCTGGACAGCTTATTGACAATCTGTACGTTCTTGATGTTCCACTAATAGAATGGCCACCTAACAGTCCTGACCTCAACCCCATTGAGCATTTATGATACCATCTTAAGAAAAAAGTCCAAGGTCGTAGCCTTCCACCTGCCAACCACAATCAACTGGGGGATGCAGTAATTGAAGAATGGGAGAATATTCCCAGGATACCATTGAAAATGTAATCGCTGGCATGCCAAGGCGTATGATTGCGGCAATTAGGCGTAGAGGAGGACCTACAAGGTATTTGTATTAACGCCACATTGGATCCATCATTAATTCTTTTGCTTTCGATCTCTCAAATGTTTTCCATTTTGATTTTCCTTCTCATATCTCAGACATTTTCCACAAAAGTCGTGTTCAATGATTTCAAATCAGCTTATGTTTCGCTGATTTCTTTCTCAAATTATTGCATAAACCCAATTTCTAAGTTCTCATTATAATTTATAATTTAAAGTGATGCGTTAATTTTGTCCAGGGGCTTATTTTTATATTTGCTATGGTTTACGGAATGTAGTCCATAAAAACATCAAATACCTTGTTAGAAGATTTTTACAGAAAAATTTTTTTTGAAATTGAAGATTTTAAATTCGGTAAATTTCTATCAAATCAAATCAATAAATCTACGCAATATTTTAACTCCTTTATTGCCTGGTTAATAATGCAACTCGTCACAGCAGCAGTATTATTAAGTGACCATGAAAAAAACTTGGAATTTAAACTGACAGGAAGAACGATTTTGTTTTAATTAAACTTAAGAACAATTGCGAAATCCATTTGGGCAAAGTATATTTTAGTCTATTGTTAAAGGAATGTCAATAATTAAATATCAGCGACTTTCGGTACGAATACTTTGAATTTTATAACAATTTCAACACGTTATCAATTCACAATGAGATGAAAAATTATTCATATTTTATGAACATATTTTACATCTAAACTTCTATAAAACAAATTTCAGGGTGATCGTGCGGGTACCAAAGATTTTAGATCATTAAAATCTTAATACCAAAGTGAATCTAGAACATATCTGCCAAAACTTTAGAATTAATTGAATGTAATGACAATAAATATTGACTTACCCAGTGCTCTCGTTGTTGACGAGTTGCTCCAACATCTGTATTTTCAACATTGTGCACTCGAACAAATCGCAACTGTCACATCACTCAAATACTCAAGCAAAATGCTCAAAAAAAAAAAACAAAAAGATTAATGTTTGATGTTGCCACACACAAGGGAAAATTTAGTCGAACCACTCTCCTACCCTTTCCTTTCTTCTAAATCCACGCGCGGACGAAAACAAAACAAAAACAAACGGAGCACACCTGCCGCACTATTAACCGCGTAAACAAACGAAACACGCGATCGAACTTGGTTAGTTTTGATCCGCTTATGCAAGTGTTCCTGTTACGGGCCGCGAAATTCTAATCCGGGATCGTTTCAATTTTTTCCGGGGCAATCGAATTACTTCCGCGGGAGTATCGTCGTTGTCGCGTCAAAACTTGAAATCTCTAAACTGCCCACTTACAACATTGGCTTGAAGCGACTGAGCCGTACGCAGACAGGCCGACTAGGGCATAGATCAAAAGAAAGTCTCATCGGCTATGTTGCCGTCTCTATCGCGCTGAAGTACGCTTCGCACTGGCTGATGTGAGATAGACGCGTAGTATGCGTCGAAATCGTCTCGCGAACGAACAGCGCACGTTGTTTTTGATGTACGCGCCAACAAGTGTTTTGGCCAAAGCTATTGTTTTTATAATTGTTTTTTTAGGCTTCCTTTCATTTCTGGAAGATGATAGAGTGTTTGTAAATATTATAAATTTTAAATTTGTGTTTGCCTATATTATGAAATTTCTTTACATTGAACTCACAAAACTAAGTGTATACCGTAAATCGGAGTGACTATAGCCGCCAGAGGTGAAAATATTTAACATATTAAAAAAAGTCAAAAATGCATATCTTGAAAATGTCACGATTTTAATTCACAAAGAAAAAAATAAATAAACGGACGACAACGTACGTCTACACATATGTAGGTCTTTTTATGGAAGTATTACAGTTCTGTTTTTGTATGTAAATTAATTTTTTTTTTAACATGTATCAAAGTATTATGGAAGTGAAATTATCATTGAAACCGTTAAACTGGTGTCGTTGCAATAGTCACAAGAAAAAGTGGACATATATTTAGCTATTGAAAAGGATATTTGTAATGGTTAATCGAATTATTTATATCTGTTTTAAAATTACAAGTTTTGTTAAATTTAATATAAAACATTTCAGAAAGTAATCTTTTCTTATAGTTTGATTATCTGTCTAAAATTGTTGGGTTTGTGAAATCAAAACTATGATTCAAATCAATTCAGTATGTTGCTAGTCCTGTAGAGGATTTTTTAACAGATACACCGTACGCGTGTGTCGAATATGTTTTCCCAGCTTCTGTCTACTTTGGTCAACATAGCACACGTCGCAAAGTTGACAGCTAATCTTGTAAACAACATTCCGATGTTCTTCTGTGATGTCTGCTTTATCTTTAAAATTATATAAAATATTCATTTTGGTTAAAGTATTTATGTTGTACGGTATAAGTTTAGTATCTGTAAGGATTCTGATTAGTTGTTGCGACAACTGGTATGTTGACCAGGCCACACAAAACTGTAGTAGGGATTATTTTTGGGGTACTGCGAGTTGAAGATGTCTTCGGGCAACGCTGCAACAACCCATTGACAAGATTAACTGGGTAATTACTAGAGTTTGTTAAAAAGGTGGTACCAGCAGTGGCGCACCGCAGAAAAGTAGGTACGTAATATACAATATTAGTGAAAAATTATATTGTTAACTCTTCCTGTCGTCTTGATGTCCACTGTGGCAATTGGCCATCGCAGGAATTGCAACATCAGCAACGCTTTCATTGTCGATTCATTCAGCCGTCGATGGGGTTGTGAATACGTTGTCGTATACTTCGAAAATGATCGTTCGACATCCAGTGAAGTAAGATTTGCAAATGTCAGATATTCCTTTTCCTCATCTGGGCACTCTTGATTTTCAGTTATAGACCGAACCTTTTGTAAATCGGGATTTTTCGTTAAAATTGCACCAAATTTTTGAGCAACATCGACTCCTATAGTGTTCGTCAAGTTTTCTGAAGCGGCTTGTAAATTGTTTATGCAATTTAATGCGTCTCGTGCAGATAAGTGACAGTTTTCTAATTGCTCAATAGCTTGTGCAACTTCAGAATAGTTTATGGAAATTTAATCTATTTGTTGTTGAACGTCCGAATTGGAAAAAAGTTGCTGACTATCTCGAATTGCTGCAGAATCATTTCAATCAAGTTTCAAGATGACATATTTCACTTGTGAAAAATATTTCTGATAGTAAGATACTGCCTAGCGCCATGTTCCCCATCGCGTTATTACAGGCTGAGGTGGTGGTGGTAATTTCGGACACAATTGTTTGAATACACTGATGTGTTTGGGAGATTTGATGAACACTTTTTTGGTAGATGCTATTAACTTATCCACCATCGGATACTTCTTTCGAATGGTTTCTGCTACGAGGTGATATGCGTGTATGAGGCATGTTATGTGAAGAAGAGTCGGAAGGCATATTCTCAAGATCCTACCAACTCTCAGCATTGTTGCGGCTCCGTCAGTAAGGAACATTGGGACTTGGGTTCCTGTGATAAAAAATTCTCTCAACGAATCCTTTTACTGGATAACAACAATGAAGCTGGTGGACCATCACGTTTTAAAGGACGCGCTATAACATGAATGACACTGTGTTTCTGAGCATCAGTTGTTTCATCCACACATAGGCAGATTTTCTTATTTCTCAACTCGTCTTTTATACATTCCTTTACTGTACCTTGCACACGTGGCAAATTGTATCGATGTATAGATGTTGGCAGCTTCCATGAGGGAACGTACTAAAATCATATAAAAATTGCCAATATAGAATACTGTTTCTTAAATTCAATAGATGACGTTTACTTTTACAATGTTTTCTTCATTCAAACCTATCGTGACTTAGCAATCCGCTATTGCATATTGTGCAATAAATATGCGGATTTCTATATTCTATTTCAGGGAAATGCCTGAGATATTTATTCACATTCGAAGGGAACGTTACACCCTTTGGGCGTCCCATCTCCGCGTACTTATTTGGCGTGCAGCGTGCAACGTACTGTCGCTTTGAACTCTCTCGCGGTACTGTCGAGATCGACTACGAGTTGAAAATTACCCCTACTAACGCCGTTACCGCTACGCTACTGCCATCCGGTACCACCTTTTTAACAAACTCTAGTAATTACTATTAATTAAACGTTCTTTCAAATTTTTAGAATTTTTTTGTTGAAACTCGAAATCCGATAGTGTTAACATTTTTTGTTTCAAATTATTAACAATATTTAATTTTTGACACAACGGGTGATATGAATTGTAATTTGAAATTCTATCAAAACTAGTTTTTTTATATAAATCTGTGACAATTTTATTACCTTTTTTAACAGCTAAAACCTCAAGAAAGGTGCGAGTATTATTAGATTCTTTTTCAATAGTGAGTTTTATGCTGCCATGAACAGTATTAAAGTGATTTAGTAAAATATTTTCTCTGTTATCTGGTACAATTAGAAATGAGTCATCTAGTATGCGGCGGTCAAAACGAGTTGAAAATCAATTTTGCTTAAAACTTGGTTAAAGACGTGATCCATAACCAAGTCTCTCATGGGGATACCAAAAGATTGTTTGTAATATACGCCATCAAACAAACAAATTATTGGAGTTGAAAATTAGTTGGACTCCTTGTATAAAGGCAGTCCGAGAAATACTAGTATAAGATTCGTCTGCTTTATACAATAGAATTTTGTGAGAAGTTTGACCAGTCTTTTATTCTTTCCTTTTCTAACGCAAACTCACACTTGAGTCCTGATGGATTATTCATTTTTCAATATGTTTGAACGAAATAAAATATATTGAATTCTGAATCTTGAAACTTACCACAGCACGGGTTTAATTTTCCTCATCTTTTCAATTACATCAAAAATTAAATTCAATAGCTTTTATCTTACATTTGAAAGGACCAGAACGTTTTAAATTAATTTTTTGGGCTTAATTTTGTAAAAATAGCCAGTGCAGACGCTGATAAAGGTTCAAAGATTGTATTTTGGAAAAAAAATGAAAATCCTTGGGTCCATCTTTCACTTGGGGTGGCGCAGGTTTACATGGGTTTACCCTACACCACCACCTGGTAGAGAACGCCCTTAACAGCTTGCAACTAACCTTGTATTTGCTTTAATAAAGAAGATTGCCACCTTTTGGTAGTATTGGAAAAGCAACATATAACATAGTGACCCGTAGATTTAGTGAACAAACGGCATAAAACAAGAAAACGTTATATACATTCATTCAATCACATTGATTTCACATAGAAAAACTACAGGTATGGGAATGCGCGTACTATTGCGGGGCAGATAACTATGTGATAATCAGTGGCGAGAAATAACCAGCAATATCATTTACTGTAAAAGCCACACAGACCGTTTAAAATAGAATATCAGCAACATCTGTAATACATTACTAAAAATAAACATACATATACAGATACATAAATATACACTACCAGTCATAGAAGTTCGGGCAAGCAAAAAAATGTACGGAAGTCAAAGAAAATAACAGAAATATTAAATGGCCATGTATTTAATACTTACTTACATCATTTTACATATTTTCAAACACAAATTTATTAAAAAGAAAAAGTTAATGTAATACAAATAATTTAAATCCGATTTTCATCGAAAAATCCACCTTTTGCTTTTAGGACTGCTGCCACTATTCTCGGCATCCGATTCACTAATTTTCCTAATGTTTCATTGGGCAAGCATGTCCATACCTCCTGGAGAATGGTCCACAAATCTTCCTTCGATTTTGGACACTTTTTCCTAACACATCGGTCTAATTCTTCCCATAATAACTCTATCGGGTTCAGATCGGGGAACTGTGGCGGCCATTCCATAATTTTTAGGGTTCTTGCATTTTGTTCTTGCTGCAGGTAATCTGTGCATAATTTAGATTTATGTTTGGGATCATTGTCCTGCATAAATTCAAATTCACGACCAATTAATCGGACTCCGGACGGTATGGCATTTTCCTCCAGGATTTTCTGATATTCTTCTTTTTTTATTATGCCCTCAATTTTGAGCAAGTCCCCTGTTCCGATTAAGGAAAAACAACCCCAAACCATTACAGATCCGCCTCCATGCTTCATCGTCGGAACTATATGCTCCCGTAACATTCGTTCCCCTCTTGATCGGCGTACGAAAACTCTCCGTCTATTTCCAAAAACCTCAAACTTGGATTCGTCAGTCCACAAAACGTTTTTAAAATCGTCCACTGTCCAATCTCTATGAGCTTGTGCCCATTTCAGTCGTTTCAGCCTATTTCCTCTTCGGAGTAACGGTTTTCGACAACCCACTCGCCCATGCAACCCAGCCTCTTTCAGCCGACGTTTCACAGTACTCACAGAAACTTTAGAATCTCGCCCATTATTGCAGCAATTTCTGATGCTGTTAATCTTCTATTGCGCTTACTAATTATTTTTATTCGTAAATCTTCCGCAGGTGTCGTTTTTCTTGACGGTCCTGGCCGATTACGGTCTTGCACGTCACCGATTGTCTTAAATCGAACTATAGTATCATGTACTGTAGATTTTTTTATTTTTAATTTATCCGCAATCCGTCTTTCTGATGCAAGGTAATAATAGCAGATCGTTTTGAAACAACTAGAGGCTTTCCACGGGGCATTTTGAGCAGTCAAACCGAAATTATTTTATTTTTCACTTGCACAACCACAGATACTTTCACAATAACAATCTCTTCAGAACTACTGCGTTTACAAATGTTATAATACTTTATAAAGGATATAGGAATATTTCCAGGTAACATGAGTGAATCAGCAAACCCTCCTAGGGATTATTATAAAGCTTTATTGTCACTGTAATTATTGGGGATTTCCAACATAATTATATATTTTATGATAATGGTCTTATCATAGACAAATACTACCTGGAAATTGGTAAAAGGCTTCCAGAAAAGGTTAGTTTTAATAGTTCCTCACAGAAATGTATATTATATAATTTTAAAATTTTTCCCTGACCAGTTAATATAATTTGTCACCTTGCCCGAACTTCCATGAACGGTACTGTATATAGGTATATGTTGTACACATCTCAAGTATCGATAGCTATGTTTTCATATATATATAAATAAATATTGTATACTGCTATAGATCAAACGCCAGAAACTCTCGACTACCTACGAAGCTTTTGCTCAATGAGAGTTACGATCGAACGCTAACAATATCTTACAGAACAAACAACTCTTTCAGCGCCGCAGGTTTTCCGCGAAATATTCGCAGCAACGTAGCAGCAGTATGATCGATAAAATTATAAATACGATTGATGCATGTGTTCACAAAGTGCGTTACCGCTTCCTAGAAATCCATGCAGGTGATACTCGAGAAACATACACACCTAGGGAGATCCAGCGTACAAAACATTCAAATCTTGTCCGTACTTACAAATCCTTCAATCGCTTCTACAATTTACAACATTTCAGATCTTCGATAAGAGATACGTATATGGATGTATATGGATGTATATGGATAGTATGGAAGGAAAAAAGTAAATATTTGTCTTTCACGGTCCATTCATAAGCGAAAATGACGATAGAAGATAAGGGCAACAAGGGAAAAAGGTAATTGCTCAAGTTTTAAGTTTACGCGACGATGAGTTATCAGAGCACACAGTTCCCTTATTGTAACGTACAAATAAGCCTGAGCAAGATGTATGGTATCTGTATGTGCTTACATACAGATGCATGCATGGAATGTGTACGGGAAGTGCTGGTCGCGTGAGTTGATTATATTGTATGTATGGCCACACTTTTTGTAATGTATCATCGCGTAGCCAGCCCGTGTTTACTTTTAATTTCAACGTCCGAACTCCAAACGGTTAGCGATGTTGATTGCCCGTCTGGCGAGATGCGGTTATGTCGCAATATCTTCGTAATCCAGCCATTTGGAGTCGTATTATGCACGGTTAATAAAAACACAACAGGGACTTTAGTTGTTTGGTTAATAGTCTTTGCAAGAAATATACCCAGTAATTTCTCATATACTGCGGATTCATTATGAAAACAAACATGAATGAGTTTTCTTACATTAAATAGGTACAGCACAACGTCACTAATTCGAGCTAGGAATGTTCAGATTTGCAATTTGCTCGGATTAGCAAATAAAACGATTTTTTCTCTTAAACTGCATCAAATGATTGTTTTAAGAGTATACACACCATGTCCTTTTCCTTTATTACACGTACATTCTTTATTACATATACATTTTTGAGAAAAAATTGTCAATGCATTAGCGACATAGTAGGTAACCAGTTACACGTTTTCGACGAGCGTGAAACCATGAGCTTCTAGGAAAATCCAGCGTTATCAGTGCTATTACGTTAGTAACAGATCTATTTTAATGCAAATATAATAACTATTCTGCAAATCCGCCACTTTTAGTTCAAGCGATCTACTACGAGGTGTGGCTATAAAATAACGCGGCTGGTGCTACTACAGGAGAACTACGCATGCGCCAAAGTCATACGACGGTTGTGTAGCGTGGTGGTGAGTGTTTTAATAGAGCAACGAATTGGGAAATTTCATATGAAACTTGGAAAAACCGCTACTGAAACTTATCTTTTATTGAAAGAAGTATATTAGCATTATCTTCAGATATGATATGCAGTAGAGATTTACAATAAAGTAGTTTCATTTGTTGAATCACATGTCTAAATAAGGGGGCTACAATTTATTGGGTGAAACATTGCTTGAATGCATTTGTCTTCAGCTCCATAGTTCTTCTACATCGGGATACCCAGGGGCATTATCCAAAAGAAGCAATGCTTTCGGAGGTAAATTCAAATCCCTTATCCAACTTTTAGCTTCAAATACAAAAAAAATCGTGCAACCATTTACTAAAAACATCCATTGCAACCCATCCCTTTCTTTGGTTTATATACGCAACGAGGAGATTTGCACTCCTGTCAAATGACCTAGGTTTACTAGCATCTCTAAAAATTAGCAGTTTCAGCTTATGAGTACCAGAGGCATTGGCAAAAGACATGAAAGTAAACCTATACTAACTCACTTTGCGACCTGGTGCCGTTTTTTGTGAGAGTTTTGTTTGGAAGGACTTTTAAAAGCAGTCCATTCTCGTTCGCACTGTAGCCTTCATAGAGTGTTAAATCAATGTTGCGACTTCCGTTAAAATGTTTGCTGGAATAGCTCAACAGCAGACTCATCGGCGGACAATTGTTCACCAACGATTTTTGATTATTTATTTTCCAAGTCGTCAAGTCTAATAATAATGCCCACATTCAACGGTTGCCAGTACTTCCTAATGTCAAAAAGTTGGCCTTAGAACACGAACTCGCATGGCATATTACATGTTGTAAAAATATTTTTAGAGAAAGAAAATTTAATTGAAATAATATGAAAGGTTGTATATTCGAAATGGGTGTCGCAGTTGGCCGTGAGTTTTTGGTAAATGCTATCGTGAATAAAGGAGCAAAAGGATGCTACCACAACCTTCCTGTGGGATTTTGAGTGCGGGACGCGTTATCGTAGAGAGTTCGCGTAATGCCAGAGTTTGAGGGTAGTTTTTATTCTTGCAATTTAATTCCCGTAAAACATTATTTGCTGTTTATTTTTATTTAAACTGTCAAAAGAGTGTCCAGAGGACACTACCGAGCGAAAAAGAATAATGTATTTATTTATGAAATCATCTCTCATATTTGTAACATACTGAAGCTTTCTTCACGTCTTTATTAGTTAGAATAGAGGATATCAGCAGGTTTATTTATTAGATAATTGGCACTTTGGTGGGAAAACGTTATAAATCGAAAAAAGGCAACAATGAGTTAAGTCTTTTTGTAAATGCCTGATATGTTACTGCGCAGAAGGAAAAAAACTTCAATAACAAGCGGGTGTTATTATTCTTAACTGCTATTTTCCAAAACTTCTACTTTTGGACATATATCCCTTTTCCCAACCACGTTACAATTAAACTTGCTCTTAAGGCTGAAACTAATAAGAGAATCGCAAATCAAATGTTAAATACATTTATGGTATGGATTCCTGGAAACACAGAAAACGTAATTCATCACACGGCAAGAGAAAGCCGCTCAGCAAAATCAGCCACTCCAACTGTTTTCGTTACTACACTGTGGTAGAAATTGCTTTCAGGATAATATGGCTCTCAGAAAAAGTCTTATGAAAAATATGTATAACGCTTCATAAAAATTATATTTTTAACTCACCATACATCGAAGTCTTTAGAATCGTTCGAAATATTTTAACTCACCTGAAACAAAAAAAGAACAGTTATTAATTTGAAATGGTTAGTAATCTTACATAACAGATAATAAATTTTGCGAAACACGCTGCCTCACCCCGATTTTTATTCAGCTGACTTTTTTGTGATGTGTCTATTACATAACATCACATATGTAATAGAGCGTGTTCAAACTCCGTTGCGTCATAGTTGCCCATTGGCGAAGCCTACACTTTAAGTAGCCAGCCAGACAACGTGACTAGTACATGAAAATGTCCTAGGTAACGAAAATTGAGTACCGCGCGGTCATTAAATTTTTATGTCAATAACTATATAGGGCAAGACACAGTCACGAGACACACAAAACCCACTGAGGTGGAAAGGGAAACCAATCAAAAGAGTGGTCAGAGAAAAGAAAACAGAAGAGGAATATGTTAAGTAGACAGAATTCTAACGATATTAAGAATATAATGGTAGGAACATTTGGGAAAAATGGAGAATGGGAGAATGATGAAAAGAACAGCATCAACAGAACCTACATAATTACAGGAAGAAGAAAAGAAGACCAAGAAGAAGCGAGAATTGGTAGTGGCAAATACTTAAGAGATTCAGATGGAAAATAAAGAGCTTAAAATTCTACAAACTGTTACAACTTTTATTAGAAGGTATTTAAAGTGAAATATGGGTGCCGATTTCATATCATCTATCTCTACATATCTTCACAAAGTTCTGGTTAAAAAATATTTGCCTAATCTGATAATAAATACTATTGCACCATATGAACTTATCAGCTTCATAAATCATGCACTAAAGTACTTGAGACGTCTTAAGTATCAATGATTCTTACGCACGTGCCATTCTAGTTACTTTGTAGAAATATTACTGAGTACTATCATTTTGTAAGTTAAAGATACTTCTGAATAAGGAAGTGAAGATTAGATGAGAAGTAACACAAACATAAAGAATAACATTCAAAATTGTATCTTGTAATTAAAAAAAAACGACGGGCCTACCAGAAAGGCTGCCACCAACCCTAGCAGATCTCGAATGAACGACTTCTAAACACCACAGTCATAAGCTGGCCCTCTCATCGTTGGCCTATCAAACCGTTAAATTCCAAATATGTCTAATGTATAGCAATCATGCTAAATTTATGCAAAGGTACTAATTATTATTAAATATGAGGTTCATTCTGTTTTACTTGCTGTAGTAAAAACATAGTTGTACTGCTAAAAGTAACATTTCTCTGAGATTTGTGGTCTAATAATAGTTTATAACTTGGTGGCAAGCGTGATGATTTACTACAATGACTATCTGTTACTAACTTTTAATTTTAAAAGAAATGGCTTCAGCAACTAAAAACTGAAGAGCGAAACATAGAAGTGGATAACACTAATAAGGGAATATTGGCGACCAAAATATTCAGATTTGGATGAAACTTTACACAAAAAGTCAAAATAAAGTCCAAATTTCTTCACAACATTCTGTTATGTTGAATGTGCATTTTTTCTACTTTACTTTATTCTTCCTTTCCAAACTTACTTCAAAGTAACTTAAAATACATTATAATGACAACCTTTTAACATGATATTGTATTGTACTGTGTTTGTGCTGTGAAGTACGTGGTATAGACATTGCATTGAAAGTTACATACGGTAACAGTGATGAAGTATGACTTATAATAATCTCTAATGTGAGTAATAGTTTACGTGTAATAGTTTCAATTTGATTTATTTAGATAAGAAAATGTATATAATGAAAAGTCACTTTTGTAATTCGTTAGTACTACATGTGAGCCTTAGAATATTAACACGACAATGGCAGTCATAAATCCAGTAAATGTAGTTACTGATGGTAACATTTAGTGTTGTAAATGGTAACCGCCCCATGGGTTTCAACAATAAAGAAAGTGAAATTCACGACCTATTAAGGGATATATTAATTAGATCTCGAGGCGACACAACATTTGTGGTAGATAATTACGCAACACTAGAATTCTTGTAGGAATTCAGACCACATTCTGTAAAATTTTTCGATAACAGATATCCATCTTCACGGGAAGAAATATTAGAAGTTTTACAATTTGAAGAAGACGAAGAATGTGTACCTGAGGTAGAAGATATTGTCTCTTTAGAATATAAAGACAAAGCCGTTGCCTTCCGGAAAAATTGAAAAAAAACCACGCTCGTATGAATCATCAGTTATACAGGTAAGAAATCGCAATCCAACTTCCATACATTTTTATTTTCATGCTTTTTTTCCCTTCTAGATGGGAGGCATCATTACAAAAAGGAGGAACAAGAAGAGAGCAATTGTTAAAAATGTCTGAATATGTTTTAAATAAATTTGTTATTAACAGCGAAGCGGGCGCCATAATTCACGACCTAGATATCCGTAAATGGGCTTTGGAAGTCTATTAAGAAATAAGGTTAACAAATTTCAAAGCATCCCCACATTAGCTATGGAATTTTAAAAAATATACAACAGCTAAACTTCAAGCAAATACCATCCGCATATTACTCAGTCGCGCAATTTATTTGAGTCGGTACTGTTTCCTCTCCGCGTTGACGTCTGTACGTTTTAATGTGCATCGTTAAGTGCGAAATTCCGTTGTTCGCCTAACAGGAAGTTACCATATGAAATAATGCACGCTTCCTAATTGAAACCGAATCCTATATCGGGCCCGCTTGATTGATATGCGAAAAATGCGCCGGCGAACGCGAGCATCGTGGTGTGGTCGCTGCTTTATTAGCAAACAAATGAGCCCTAATCGCTAAAAGCGAATCGCCCCGCTCGCTCGTTGGAACAATGGGTGAAAATGTGCATGACAAAAGAGTGATTATAATCTAGACGGCGTACATACGTTACGGTAGTAGGATGAAAAGAATTCACTTCTGCAATGCATCCAAATGATGCCCGTTGCAATACCTACATACGCGTTCTTCATGTGCGCGTTCGAAATGCATCATTTCTCAAATCTCGAAGAAGCGGCGGTTTTGTGGGTTCTTCTCAATGTGCCGTGGAATTCGCGTCACGCTTTCTGTAATCGCAATAACAGAAACAGAATACATTTCCAGTAATTTTATTGGTTAATTATCTTTGGCTGGTATGTAATAGAAATTAGATCGTCATTCACGGAATGACAGCCAATTAAGGAGATTGATAATTAATTGCGTCATTAGGTTAGAGATTCTATTTCGGCCGACATTTATTATTGGCGTTAGTGACATTCTTAACAGTATATTGTTACCAATATTTACCACTAGGTACTACATAAGATCTAGCACAAAGAGAAAAAAAATCATTTAAAGATAATTTGTTTTTTTTTTGTCCTTATCTTCCTAAATTTCGAGTGTTTTGTTTATTTGGGTTTTAGGTCTTTCTGGGAAAGAAAACAAACTTCTTTTCCTTGAATTGAAACGTAATACCATCACCTATCCACCATTTATGAACACGCGTTTCGATGTTATACATCTCGTCAGCATAGCTTTGTGGAAGGTAATGGCATTTCAATATTTTAAATCGTATATATACGAAGTAGATGTTTACATGTACGCATGAGGCAATCTAATTAGATATCCTCATTTGTACATTTTTGTCGAGTAAATTACTGCAAACGCCTCTACAGAACTGAACAAATCGTATTGCTACAAATTCTGACGCGACAGTAGCCCCAACTACTGGCTTAAACCGCCATAGGTTAATTAATTACTGTTTTTACATTTAAAGCTAACTCATGAATTCATATTTATATCTGCAGTAAATTCATTTTTCTTTATAAATTGTATAAAAACCAAATTGCTTTCTATAAAATTATAATAACCACATTTAATAATTGGATTAATATTTCACTTATACTGTTAGACCTATAAATTTCTTTAGCAATACTTGATTTATCTATTAGCTATCTGCAACCATATCTTTTGCAACATACTTAGAGTAGATAAACGTTTAATCGAATATCCAATTCCACTTACTAACTCTTGTTTTCCCTTAGTTTATACATAACTCTGTGAAATCATATAGATACATTACACAACTACGATTAAATGTGTTCAAGCGAATGATTCTATGGAGATTACAGTCGCAATAGCGCACTGGAATCGATTAGTGATTTGAGAAATTCTATTAGATTAGAGAAGAGATTAGGGGAATTTATCGAGAAATTTCTAAAGTACAAATACAGACGCAAGTCCATATGAAATACATTTATTTAGGGTATGCAACTCTTTCTATAGAGATAAGTAATGGATTTAAATCATTAATTCAATTAGAAAGATATTTCGAGAGGTGATACTGTTTTACGCATTTTAATAAATACGGGGTTCGTACATGGACTTTTGTATCAGATAGCAAACAATAAACATTTCAAATTGTTCGCTAGTGCTACTGATGTTACTGTCTTTAGAGATCTTAATGGAATTAACGAGGGATAACGTACATACCATGTGGTCGATCGGGTACGTACAATATTTATATGGGCATTTGCTGCGTCGTAAACGAATGAATAGAAAATCAGCGTTAGCGGCAAATAAACTATTCCTAAGTTCAAAAAAATAAGTAACTCTATTGATTCGACACAAACAACTTCCTAAATGCAAAAATTAACAATGCCCTTTTACAAATTATTCAATAGTTCAAATAATCCCTTTCTTGATAACTGTCTCATGTTTATATAAAAAAAAAAGATGCGAGTGGCAGTGTCACAATGTAACAACATTCAACTAGGGTAGAAGTACCGGTTATAGCCACCTTAACGGAAATTTTTACTTTGGCTTTAAGTTTCCTTACAACTTAACTACTTGAATATTCACTCGCCTTATAAAAATAAAGATTGGTAATGTATAAAGCTATTTGAATTTGAGAGATAGAAAGGAATAGAAAATGTTGCGATATGTGTATAAATTAAATTATTAAACATTTTACATACGCTATCTACCGGTTTTAGCCTTTTCTATCCATATTTAGCCATAGTATCTAACCGATTATAGCCACATATGGATGTACAGGAGCAGTAGGTATATGCCTACTGTTCATTTATTCTTGAACAAGTAAATAATCGTATCTATAGTAGTGATACATATTTCTCCAAAAACGTTTATCAGGAAAATATGTAGATATATAATTATACTAATCAAGTAATTTTTATATTTATAATTATACAGAATTGTAAAAGTCTATTTCTGAAACATTGTAAACACACCGTCACTGGAGAAGAAATTTTCTGCATGATATCTTGATATGCATACCATATTATATCATATTTATCCGGCCATTTCCCATTTACACCAATCTTTTCCATCGCTTTACATTTTACTCTGTCTTCATGTACTTCCAATACCTTGGCTGGGTAAAAGCGATTATCGTATTTCACAATAACATAGTTATTCGCCATCAAATTCATTTCTTTATAGGTTTTTAAATGGGAAATATTACTCTCACTGTATTCATTTACTTTGTTTGGCGTTTCTTCAGTATTTTTGCTATTTTTACCTTCGGTTTTCAATTGTGAAGTATTATTTTTCTTGTTTTTATTTGTTTTGTTTGCAATTCCTTTAGTACTTTTCTTTCTTCTATTTTCATTTTTTTTCTCTTCTAGTTCCTTTTCGTTCTGTAGTCTTAGTTCCTGTCTTCTTTTTTTCTCCTTTTGGATTTCTAAATTCTCTCCCTCACGTGCTTGCATTATCTGAATCCATTTGTGATGTTAACACGGATGGTAACTTAACAGTATTTCTTTTACGCGTTGCTTCTCTGGGAGAATCTGGCCATTTTCAGGTATTTTTCAGAATCTCTGAAACTGCTTTATTTCGTTCACTTTGTGATATATTTTCCTAAGGCTCCCGGTTTGATGATTATTTGCTTTAAATTTTAATTTTTGCATGTTTACTAGAATTCTCTACATTTTCAGTTGCGATGTTATTATTGATATCATTTTCATTTAGTATTTCATAAACATACAATGATAATTTTGTGCTGCACACAAAATGTATTAACATTTAATGACAGATGTGAAGCATGGCCATCCATAAACACAATAACTGGCATCTCAATTTCTTTTTCTAAAAGAAATGGGTGGAAAACATTAGCAAGGTATTCGTAGAATGTCTCACTGACTATCCACCCATTCTCACTTTATCCAATGTCCCAACCAGTTGGTGCTGCTTCAATCACTGCATTTGGTAAGCAATCGTATTTGTATATCGCCAATGGTGGAGCCATTTGTCTTGCGTTGGCGACTATTAGAATTACATTTTCTTTTTCCAATGTAGACGTTATGTCATATAGTACTTTCCCTTTTTCTGCCAAAAGCAATGTACTTTTGGGATTTAAAAAAACTGCAGTTTCGTCCATGTTTCACACTCTGTTAGCAAAATTTAAGACTTCAGCATTTTTCCTGGGAGCTCTTTAGTTTCTTCAAACCACAATCGAATACTATGCTGCCCGTGCCTTATTTAAATATTCTCTATGTCTCTGACTAATTACTGGGTGCCGCCTAAGAAAAGAGTAGAACCACTTTCTTCCAGGTTATCTGTCAACGAAAGGAGTTTGTTTGTTTGTTTCTGTCCTTCCCTATTAATTGGGAAGTCCTTTGCTGCATTGGAAGTCATCCAAGTGACCAGTTCGTTTTCAGTTTCGACATCTAACACTGCAAGTCCAACAGTCTTCATTGTTTCCGCTAATTTGTCTCTTAGAGTGGTTCTAACTTTCATTCCATTTTCTTTTATCTTTTCTTTTATCTTTGTTAGTGCTTTTAAAAGTTGATTTTGTGTGTACTGTTGAATAAGTCCTTTTGTTCTTTGCTGTACTATAGATTTTCTTTTGGTCTGAGATCTAGCAATTTTTATTTTACATTTTCTTGGCGCCATTTTAGAAACAAGAAAATCTACAAACAATAGAAATCCTAATAAATGCCAATTTAGTTAAAAACTGTCCTTCAAAACAAGCGGTGTGACTATAACTAGTGAAGTCAAGATCCCGTTTGTAGATGGAGTAATCATTATTTTAATGTTCCATTTATAGCCACCTCTATATTTGTAGGTTATATTAAATAAATCCGGTAAATGGAGTTAAAATAGAAAGAATAGCGTACTTACATAGTGGTTAACTCAAAATTATGCAATGTGGTAAATATCTCTGTAAGTTGTAGGCAAATTTGTTATCCTAGGTCCCTTAACTACACTGGTAACAGAAACTAGAAATCGTGAGACAATTACATGTTTGCCATCAGTTTGAAAACTTGGCGAAGGATAACGCGCATGTGCTATTTCTATTCGATAAAGAAACTATGTATGTGGTAAATTCAAATATTGTTTTCCTAACTACACGTTATTTATTCTATTTATAGGATGATAAAGTGAGAAATTGCTAAAAGTGGTTCAGTGGCTATAACCGGTACCACTACCCTATAACGTTCGAGTCGCTTCCGACCGGCAGGTATGTGGTTATTCAGGAGGAAGAATTATAATGTGGCATCAAAAGAAAAAACATATTGAAGATTATCGTGTCCATAGATTAGGTCGTCTTAGCCTTTATTTTAAGATATCTAAAATTAAATACCAGTAAGTGACACAAATTCAAACACTGCGGGTTTCTGGTACGCATATGTGAAATCTAATATCCTTGTTTATCTGACAAATGATGAATGCTTAAAACATTAAATATCTCTACAACGAAAAATATAAATTTTAAATGAAAAATGACTTGCATTGCGTATTTACATTTAATTCAAAATAATCCCGTAAAATTATTCTTAATCAATTCTTCTTAATCATCAATTCTTATCATAATAATCAACAAATGGATTTTCTAAGCTTATTATTCTTCGAGTATTACGATGTAAATAAAAATCATGGTGTTATACGTATATCATTTAACAAACGACATTTTAAGGTTAATTAATTTCCGTTGGAAAAAAATGGGTTATAATTAGAGCCCGGTAACTGGAGAGCAATCGCAGCGGCGGTGCGACTGTGTTTAGGTGGGCGGGGAGGGCTGGTCGATTATGATACGACACGACAAATCATCATCACTCAGTTCAGTTTAGCATTGGATAGCGGATAGGGCGTGTTGATTTTATTGATTGACTTAGTTATTAATTGTTGTTTTTAGTGAACATGTCGAAGGCTAAAAAGCGACCCTTTCAAGACATAGCAAATAAGTTTATTTCTGACTTTCCCGATTTGTTTTACAACGGGAGTAAGATAGTTTGTAAAGTGTGCAAAATACATTTGATGTCAAGTAAGAAGTGGAACTGTACAAGGCACGTAAATTCCGCACAGCATAGAAAACGAAGATTGGGCATGCCACTGAGAAGTGCATTTTTTTTAAATGTAATTCTTATGTTGATAAACTGTAATTTGCCACTAGGCTTACTCGATAAACAACCATTTAAGGACTTTTGGGACAAATACAATCCCGAATTGCGGTTGCCAACGGAGAAAAGGGCACGTAAGCATGTTGCATTTGCACGCGATGGCATGGAAAAGAAAATGAAACGCATATTGAAAAAACAGTTTCTTTGGTTATGTGTTGACGAGACAACAGACTGTAAAAAAAATTCAATTGTAGATATTATGGTACGCATACTAGACCTTAGTAAACCTACATTACCACTGTTACTAGCTAGCCGAAGACTGCAAGAGTGTACTGCTGCAGCATTTACGAAGGTTGTACTTAGTACGTTGGAAAAATTTCAAATTTCAGAAGACAAAGTGTTGATGTTTATGAGCGATGGCGCAGCGATAATGCGTTCGGTAGGCCGTTCTCTTCTTGAACATGGTTGCAAGTGTTTGCATGTTACATGTAAAGTGCATGCTTTACATCTTGTGGCAGAAACCATTCGACAATGCTCTCTCGAGATAGATACATTAATAGCAAGCCCGAACAGGGGACCCGAGTAAGTTTGGCCCGGCCCATTTTCACCTCTGATATATAGAGTGATTCAGCTTTATTTGAAGAAACTTAAATAGCGTAATCTATTAACCAAGCTGATGAAAAAACCACATATAACATGTATCCAAAAATGCTTTGTTTTCCAGCTACATCTTGTTAGAGGTTTTTATAATGGAAAATTACATTGAAGTAAAATCAATCTTTAATAATAAAGAATCTGAGTCAGTAGTGTTACAAATAAATAGTTTTCTTAAAGAAGGTGTTCAAAATAAAATCCGTTAACGTCAATGCATTTTCTACAACACTGAACCAGTGAATCAATCGCGCCGGATATTTGTGTTGGATTTTCTTCTTCAGTCTTAAAATGAACTGTTTTCTTGTATTGACAGGTGCCACATACACTTTATCTTTCAATCCAGCTGAGATTGAATTGAATCCAGCTGTCATTTGCAATTCTAAAGTGCAAAGTCAATGTGGCTGGTAGTCAAAACAATTATGATTGAAGAGGCAATGAAATACGACAAAATCCAGTGTAAATAGCCGGCGCGATTGATTCACTGCTTTCGGCGTTATAGAAAATGCATTGAAGTGGATGCATTTTGAACACCTCCTTTAATAATACATTCGAAACAGCATTTAACGTAATTTTCCTTGTTATTAAATGATTTTGCTTTAATGTAATTTTCTATTCAAGAAGCTGTAGCTCGAAAACGTTTATATCAGTTTGGTTGGTAGAATACGCTATTTAAGTTTCCCCAAATAAAACTGAGTCATCCTGTATGTACACGTATAAGAAATTCAAATTCAGGCAATAAGATTGCTCCCTATTACCGGTTATGGATCAATGTATCATCGGATTAGGATCACTACGGGCGTATCTAGACTAGTAAGATCCAGGGAAAATTTGAATGACATGTGTACGTAGGAATCACATAGTTAGTTACTAATCTAAATATTCTGGTTACGATGGTCACCGCGATTTACGAAAGAACAGCATTAACATTAATTAAAACAGAAATAAATAGTGCTGACTTCTATAAATTCATAATAATAACGAATACCATCAAGAAAGGTTATAGGCCTCTAATTAACCTTAACTTACCCATTGTACATTCAATTTGTTTACTTGTCTATCATTTCATCTATTTAGATTCTTATGGTGAACAATTCATTCTATACCAGACATGAATGCATAATTTTTTATGATTATAGCTCTGGCAACTGGTTTAGTACATACATTACATATTTGTATACTGTACAATATGTCCCACACTAAGTAGGATAATATACGTAACGTTCTTATTATCAAACATTTGATTGAGATTTATTTAAATTGGCAAAGTTGTGTAGTTTTCAGTGCTAACTAGGAGTAAAATTTAGGTTCCAAAGGGTTTAAAAATTATTGGGGAAAAACTGAAAATAAAATATAAGAAAACTACAAAGTAAAATATCTTCGCAAATTGTAAATGATATGAGAAAATATTTCAAGTAAGAGTTGTTTGCTTTAATTAGATACAGTTGCAGCTAACAACGAAATTAAATACAAGATGGCGGTTTCCAAGATATTAGTAACAACTTTTTCATTTTAAACCAACGTCATATTGGACAGAAATGTAAAATACTTTAATTTTGAACCAAATAGGTATAACCAATTGCGTTCGTTATATCGATTAATCCACAGTGAGAGAAGTTGGTTTCGTCAGTCTCTGGAATGATTTTATCAGCCACGTTTTGTGCATAAAGCATTACTGATAAAATCATTATTTCGTCTTACTTTATTAATAAACATCCTGCAAAACCCATTTCTACGTATATTCTCATTTGGTCCTAATATCTGAATAATTTGATATTTATTTGGATGAATTTCTTTTTTCAAAATCTTATCAACACGAATTGATAAGCTGGCCACACTGTAGAAACTAATTTGACAGTTTGATTAATTAAACGGAGTCACTTACAAATTCTAGATAGATTATCTTCATACCTACTTGATTTTAATAATACGGCATGTGACCTTTGAAAATAGAAAGGAAAGTACTACGTAAAAATCCAATATGGCGTCCATGTAAAATATAAAAGCTGCTACCAATATCAAAGCCGCCAACTTGAATTTCATTTTATTGTCGTCTGTCGGGCTACGTAGAGATGAGTAGAGCGGGCCAAATTGCGCCATCCAACAGAATCGGAATCAGGCGCAACGGCCGCTTATTGTAAATAGCGTATATGTGAGTCACAGCAGATATGTGATATTTCGAAATTAATACACAAGAGTAAAAAAATAAAAGCTGACGCAATAATAATGTTTAGTAATTAGAGCGGATATATATATATATATATATATGTACACGCTGAGGTGTTTTTATTTTCATTATGATTTTTTATTTAATTGAAAACGGTATGCGTTGTAAATGGGATGTAATAAGGAAATAACTGAGAAACTGAACGCTTTTTTTATTCTGTTGTACTTAATAATGTAACTGTAAATAAAGATATAATAAATAAATTCTATCCTTCTTAATAATGCGGATAGGCTTGTTTAAAAAGTTGCACCATCAGATAAGTTTCCACATTTGCCTCGGTGAAGGATGTTCGCCGAGACGAAAAAATGTTCTTATATTTCGAAAACGACCGTTCCACGTCTACCGAAGTAAGACAGGCGTAATTAAAATAATCTTTAGACTTAGTCAAGAAATCTGCAGATGCCCCATCGCACATTTGTCTTAATCTCGTGTAGTCCGGATTCTTTTTTAAAACACTATCGAACTTAGCTAAAACTCGTCCACTTGTTGCATCGTTTATACTGTGTAACAATGTACTAACTTCGTCCACGACTTGCACTGATTCTACCAACGACAATCCAGAATTTTGCAAATTTTCTATCGCGTCTACTAACCCTTTGTAATTGTTGCTAATATTCTTTAGATGTGTTTCAACAGAAATATCGAGAAATCCCTTCTGGCTCATCCTAATAGCTCTAGCTTCGGCAGGGACGAATTGCAAAATAACGGATTTGACTTCTTGAAAATGTTCATTATAATAAAAAGCGGCTTTTAACCACGTTCCCCAACGCGTAAGAATGGGCTGTGGTGGTTCTCGAATACCAGGGCATAACCTGTGGAATGCTCTAGTCCTCTTAGGACTTTTGAGAAACACTTTTTTTGTGTTTGCTATTAATGCATCCACCTCCGGGTAACACTCTCGAATAGTTTGTGCCACAAGATGTAAAGCATGGACTTTACACGTAACATGTAAAGGTCCTTCACACTTTTCTTTAAGGGAACGGCCTACACTACACATTGTTGCTGCACCATCGCTCATGAACAACAACAGTTGACTGGTTGACACTTGAAATTTTTGTAACGTTTCGAGAACTACGGCCGTAATTGCTTTACTAGTACACTGTTTTAATCTTCTGCTGGCTAATAGAATTGCAAAATTTGGTTTAATAGGATCTAATACGCGCACTATTATATTCAAAATAGAATTTTTTTTGCAATCTGTCGTCTCTTCAAGACATAGCCACAGCTGTTTATCTTTTAATTCGGCTTTAATTCGATTTTCAATGTCCTCACGTATTCGTGGAATATCTCTCCGTAACGCTGTCCGAGATGGTAGTATCCACTCGGTATTGTATGTACCCAGAATTTTCGAAATGCTTTTTTATCAAGTATACGAAGTGGTAGACAACATACCATAAACGTTAAAAGCAATTCTAATTGAAATTGACGTTGTTGTGACACACCATTTCTTTTATTTCTGTGGTGTGCGCTATTTATATGTCTTTCACAATCACGTTTGCTCCAGCACAGTAGTTTCTTTTTACAAACTTTACAGAAAATTGTACTCCCATTGTAGTGTAAATCCACAAATTCACTAAGAAATTTATTAACTTTCGAAGGTAATGGCCGTTTATTTTTAATAGTTACGTTAGACATAATCACTAAAGCGAGCACACCGACGCTTGTTTCTAGTATGCCACGAAGTGGTGCAAACGTAACATCTGCAGATTCGTCATTTGTTGATGAATAGAGCGCGTCATCCGTAAATGAATAAGCGCGCTGTTAGTTCGTAGCCGTCGATGAATGAACTTTTTTTTGTAGTGGCCCACTGTGAACAACGCCCTATTTATCAACGAACACCCAAACTGCAGGTGTATATTTGCGCGTCTTCACGACGTAATAGACAGTGGTTTTGGTCCTCGTCCTAATAATTACATATTTAAATTACCTATGTTTACATACATATATGCGCCCGGCAGCCTGATTGCGAACCTGGCGCGTGGCGCTCTTGGCCCGCTCTAGAGATGAGGGGTTGTGTAGCGCCACCGAGTAGCGCTACGCGACAGCGTAAGGCAACCACTTAGTGACTACACTAGGTGACTCCACTCAGTGGCCTTTGTAAAAAGGCCTGCTGAATGTCAGTAGGACTGAGAAACATTCACACTGTTGTACTATGTTTTGATATAACTAACCTAAGTATCTAATATTTACATCGGTAGTATCAGAATACCGCGATATATTTTTAACAATTATTAAAATGCAGTTATCAATTTATGTAATCCGTCACTCATACCGCAGATAGAAAAGTTTTATGGATAGCCAATGTACATGGCACAATTAGACACACAATTTAATAACTTATGTAAGTTTTAAAGTATGGCGTAATGATCTTTTTCAGTTTCTTTCCGTAATAACTCTGATTTCGCATGTATAGAGGGCGTCTCCGACATGGGCGTTGTAGTCTGTGTGCTCCGATTTTAAAAATAGATTTGAGTAGATTCAACGTTTTATTAACCAACTTTCAAAAGAAGTTGATTTAAGATTTTAAGAACAGAACTAAACGAGTACTCACTGAAAATTACAGACAAATGTGCAAACCTGAACAGGAACGCGGCATTCACTTGAGGGATGACATTTTCAACTAGAGTTACTATGGTTATGGATGCTTATATCCATAGTAACATGTTACAAGCTTCGAAACCCTAGTTACAAACCAATTATGAAAGAGATAGATATAGGTTGGTTGCGATATGTCTACGAGAGGGCCAAAAATAGTTTTCTCACTGGATTGCAATAGTCCCCATCCCCTGGACGTGCAAGTGTGCAAGTCTCG
Organism: Dynastes maya; assembly: GCA_029619315.2. Lineage (NCBI taxonomy): Eukaryota > Metazoa > Arthropoda > Insecta > Coleoptera > Scarabaeidae > Dynastes > Dynastes maya. Next base: position 817,248 of record JAROYE020000029.1, read on the forward strand.
TGTGCAAACACGTCTCCAAATAACATGGAGTTATACATGAATACATAAAAGCGCTATTCAGTGGCGCCAGAAAATCGCCCACCTACGCAGCCTAAGTGTATCAAATTAAACCAAATTACGTTTACCTAAAACATTTTATCATATCTTTCATTATTACGACGGTATTTAGCTTGAAAGAAAATAGCGATTTTCTGGTTTTTCCCAATAATTTCTGAACTGATTATAATTTTAAATTTTCCTCAATGGAATCTCAATTAGCACTCTGTGCTAGAGAGCAACAAAGGTATCTATTGTAAGCTACTCCATTTAGGACGTACTGTACAGTTGAATTGAATACATACTTATGCTTAAAGTACGTTCAGACCAAATCGCGCGCGTGCTCGTGTTCGTAAGGCTCGCCAGTTTGCAGCCTTGAATCGTGCGGCTTTTGAGGTTCGCATGCATGCCGTCCACACTATACGAAGGCGAGTACGAGCCCGCGCACGAGTAGTCTGTATGCACTTTTACATCATTTTTAATCTTTTTTGGATCCGAGCCAACATTTCTTAAAAACAGAACATGTAGTAGTCCAGTTGCGGCTAAAAAACGATGCATTCCTTTCAAATACCAATAGATGTAACTAGAAAAACAAACAAAATAATCGTATACAGGAGTGTATAATTCTGTTTACCCGCTCCATTGAATAAATTACTAACCCGCTAAACTTTGACACAATCCTTTGCAGCTCCACTTGGTGATCTGACATTATCACCCCCTAATTGAAAGCATTAAGCATTGTTATAAAGAGGACATATGCAGAATTCCACAAATTAACTGAAATTTTCCTGACAGCTGTTGTATAGCTAATGTTTTTAATCCAATCAAAGATTTTCTGATCGCGATGTTTTTAAAAGAGTAATAAGTTTTTTGAAGAATTCCGAACAACTTTTTATAATTAAATTTTCCAATACAAAAATCCTCATATGGCATTCGGTTTCTTAACGTTTATTTTTATATAGTAACCATTTGTGTTTTTCACGAAATTTTGGTACAAAAGGGAAAAACTTTAAAACAGACATAAGAATACAATTTTTGGAGTATAGGAATCAATGGACTTGAATAGAACGGTATCACAATAATTTGCCAATATACCTCAGAGGAATGTGAAAGAAACCCGTTTTCTTCTGTTACAGCCTGCTAACAGTAAATTGTGCAGAAACTGCAAATGTAGGGCTGGGTCGTTACTTCCGATATGTAACAAGGCCTAAGCGATTTGACGCCCGGAGGCTGTGACGTATATTGTCTTAGGTGAAAGATCAGCCATAAACGCGTTTACACGTTTAGACTGTCTCTGCGTTTTGAATTGGTTTATCCAAATTATATTGGTTTTATTTAAAAAAATACTGTGTAGTGATATTTCCGTACTTAGATGATACCTGTAATGTTTTTCTAGTGTTGTATAAGCGATAAAACCTTTTCTGAAACGATAAAAACGGGGTAACCGAAAAACTGTAGTGTCGGCTGTTTTGTATGTTTTGTTCGTGAATTGCACTTTGTAAAAGAAGATATTATTTATTTTTCAACAGCTACATATTCAAGAACCGGTAAAACTATAACTGTGAGTTTAAAAAGTTCAAGGCTTGAAAAGATGCTATTCCAACTCAATTCCCTAACTGTCCGTTGTATTTGACAAAAAACCTGAAGATTTTATTGTTCAAATAGTTTTATATTGTTACGTTATATTTAATAAAATTATTTTTAAACACGGAGAGATGTTTCTAAATGTGTATCATAAACGTTCTGTTTTAATACAATATACATATTTTAAATTATATCACCGAACATAGCCATTTGGATACTAATGTCATACTCCCAGCAGTGAACGTATTGCAACAATTACAATAACTTGGTCTACAAGGGAAAAGTAATGATAGCTTAGGTAAGATACCACATAATAGGCAATTAAAGACCCTGGCTAAATGGCATATCTGTAAATTTTCTCTTGAAATTGAACAAAATTTCGAACAAAATTGCAATTACTGTATCATTTAAACCTCAGTTTCGTCCAAATACATGTGCAATTACAAATAATAATAATTAGTCAATTAAATATCAACTGCAAATATATCCTTTTCCTAAATAAAATCGAATGGTATGCGAAGAAGGGCTCAATTCACGACTGGCATCCTCTTTAATCCATTAACGACCAAGCATGCGCCAACGCAACATTACATATTATATTTTCTTGTCTTTGTTTTGTTACAACTTATTAACACTATTCTATTCTTTGCCGTAGAGTAAGAAAAAAAATTATAGTTACATATTTTACTAAAAATTAATATTTTCGAGCAACATGATTTTCAAAAGTAATTATGGGTTATTTGATTCTTCTTCTATAATATTATAATGTTTGTTTTCATAAGGAAATTCAAGTCGGGTTATACAGTAAACTTTCAATAGTTGATGCAGTATTGCTTCTCATGTTCAAAATTGCACCCGCCTGATCGTAAAACAGGTTACAACTTATCTGTGCGTTAGCGCGCGCTTGGGCAAGTGCTATCGGTGGTTGATCAACTAACACATGAAGAAAACCTTGATGATGATAACATGCAGGATTACGGAAAAACACTGACAAAAGTAAAAAAGGAAAATTGAAAGATCCTAAACGGGAGAAGACTAATCCTAGCGACAGTAATGTACTTGACATGAATAAGGAAATTGTTTACATCAAAATCATCCAAGAAAACGTTGAATCATTATCACCACTTGAAGGTTTTCGTTTATACTTCACAGATAAAGTTTTGGAAAACGTCAAATTTTTAAATAACCGATTTACGAGTTTCTCGGAATTCTCATTCTTGTGGGTATCATCGTTTACCACAACAACGCATGTATTGGAGCCATCCAAATCTCTCTCAAAAAAGAACAGATTTTTGTGATATAGCTTTCAATAGCTTTTCAGAAATTTTGATGGTAAGATGGAACAATAGTGCTGTCGTTGCTATTGCGACTAACTTTGGCACAGTCTTGCCCTTAGTCAATGCAAAACGCTACAACGGAAAATAAAGAAAAAGAGTATCAATTCCTCAGTCACATGTTATATCACAATATAATATAGTGGTAGATCAGCATGATAATGCCATTGCCAATTGTAGAAGGAGCAAAAAATAATGATGGCCGTTATTTACAAACTTGATTGAAAGCGCAATTGTCAACGCCTGGAAAATTTAGCGCCTATAACCTAGAAAACAAATTTCTCAAGTGCATTTTCGTTCATATATTGCAGTTGGGCTTATGAATGTTGCAGGTGATTCTTTTACGGAAAGCGTGCACAATGTAGAGTGTGAACAATCTAAACCCAGTACCTCTCTGGGCAGACCTCAGACAAGAAATTTACCAAGAGAAATACGTTTTGGTAATATTGGTTATATAATAAAGGTACATGGAAAAAAATCTCGCAGAAGATGTCACCACTGCAAGAATCAGAGATCTATGTAAAAAGTGCGATGTACATTTACACTCCGAATGTTTTGAAGCTTACCACATCATATAAATGAAATCCAAAAAATAATTGCCTATTGTTTGTTATAGCTTTAATTTGTAATTTCCTACTAAAGCCCAAGCGTGCGTAAATGCATCATTATATATTTTTTTATTCTTGGATGCTTTTTTCCGAATGTCATTCAAAACGTAATATTCTGTTCTTAAATAATTGTCAATTAAACAAAAGATTTGAGTTTGCCTATTTTTTAATAGCTGGGCATTTATGGGTTAAACTGCAAAACAACGATTGCTTTACCGCTTAGGCTAATAAAAGCGATAAATCACCTAAACAGCGTGACGTCATCGAAGAGCGCTGAGGCCTTGTTATATCGGCGGTAACGACTGAGTTCGTATGCCAACATTGATGAAGATGAACAAAACTAAGACCATCACGAGAAGGATGAATCGATCTATAATGTATAAATTGTTTATTTTTCAGACTTGTTCAATACACCTTCCAACTTCATCAACAGGAAAGCACATCGGCAATATTGAAATTCTCTTAAAGGAGTGAGAGTATTACGCAAAACCCCTAATTAAATTATATGCTAAAAAACGTAATATGATTGTGGAAAATGTTTTTGTATACCTCAGGTTTTTTTTTAAATTTCTGTAAAGGTTAATTAAATTATATGATGATACGTGCATATGTAATCCCACAGCAGACGTCCAACTGAGTATTGTACATTTATTACGAAAAAGCTTTTAATTAATTTCTGCTTAAGTTTAATTAACAGATACTGGGCAAAATTCTAAATTCGCTTTCCGTCCAACCATTCGTCCAGCGCCCTTTAGTAGATTGAAGATATACACCTATTCCATTTTCCTAAAGTACCTCAATCAGATTATCATAAAAAAATACATATTCAATATTACACGGTCCATAAACCATATTATATACAGTACGTGAACGTAATGCGCGCTTAAAAATGCAAATCAAATTTATATTTAATCAAATTTAACGGCTTTTATCTGGCCGGTAGCATGCTTGTCAAATTAAACTTGCCATCAGGGCTTACGAGCCCGCATGAAAATAACCCCGAGATCAGTTTCCCGCGTGCGTCGTAAACGTATCAAATTTTAAATATGTAATTTTTAATGACCCTCGACGTCGTATGGGAAAGGGTGGATCGTATATCACATATTCTGCTCACGTCTCAACTAGTTACCAAGCGCTGTACTGATCGAATATAAAAACTCGTAAGTCTTTTATTACTTTTCTCGAGAATGAAGTCACACGTGGTGTTGAACAATTGTTTTGCCTATAATTGCTTTTGCTTTCCCTTTTTCTTTAAATCACTTGCGTGAAAGTAATAGTCCTTAAAAGGGGTAAAACAATATCGCAGGTGCACTTTATAATCTACATAAGAATTTCAACGTGAAAAGTCCATTAAAAGTTTTCGGCATTTTTACATAAAGTTAGTCTTGAGGATTATTAATGGTAGGAACCTAACAGGTAAAATATATGGTCCTGAAGGGTGTTACTATTAATCAAAAGTACGTATTATAATAAAAATGCTGTCTTGGAATGTTGGGAATGTATTAAGGGTTTGAAAGTCACTCTCCGCAGAATATTCCTCCTACACGCAGAGAAACGTTTACTTACATTACGACTGTCAATTCAAGACAATTACTGTTTGAATTATCCAGAATACAATTACTGTTTTAAATCAAAAGAAATATTTTCTTAGCATTTCTTCTCCGCTTAATAGAAGTATATACTTGTAATGAAATAACTATATTTCATTGTTTAAGACATTTGTTAACTTGATTCAAGAAAATCTTGCAGAAAATTTGAAGAAAGGGATTCTTAGTATAAGTAAATGGCCGTTTTAACACAAAACAATATTTTCTTAAGGATAGTAAATAGTTTTCTTAATTCAAGAAAGCGTTTAGGTATTGTTCATAGTTTCATTTTCTCAAAATAAAGCATTTATTTACTTAGAAGAATTCTTGAAATGCATATTATTTATATCCGCATTATTAATTGCACTTACCTTGTTTAAAACAGTACGACATATGGGTACGTAATCCAGTAAACTATTCTCATTACTTGCGATTTTAAAAAGGCTAAGGTAGGTTATCTACAGAATAATGTTCAAACAAAGGTGAACTTAATGTAGAAGTACATATGAAAAAAGTGTCTAGAAACAATAACCAAGGTAATGCTGCTATAGAGCTCATGGTATTGATTAGAATCACTCCCGACAAAAACAATGTGAGAAGAGAAAAGCACTGACGCTTTTTGCTCTTGCCCACATTGCTGTTCATCTTTCAGTTTATGCCACTGATCGTCAAAAACAATGTGAGAAGAGAAAAGCACTGACGCTTTTTGCTCTTGCCCACATTGCTGTTCATCTTTCAGTTTATGCCACTGATCGTCAAAAATAATGTGAGAAGAGAAAAGCACTGACGCTTTTTGCTCTTGCCCACATTGCTGTTCATCTTTCAGTTTATGCCATTGATCTTCAAAAACAGCACTGAAATATTTCCTTGCGCCACTTAGTGCCAAGAAACATAGTCATGCCGTCCTAGAGAGTAGCGACAGAAACCGGAATACAGATGCCATACTTACTCATACAATGATATAACCTTTAACGTATGTTTCATAAACATTTTCAAAAGATACCGGTTAATGTAATATGAATATTTTCTTAACTTAAAACTAAATGATTTACTTGGAAGAAACATTTGTCTTGTTTTTTTTTTTGATTTTCTGACCCCAAGAAAATATTTATTCGATACAAATAAAATTTCAAGAAAATTATTTTGTTATATTATATATTTTCATAGTCTTGAAATAAAAATATTTTCTTGAATAGAGACTGATTTTTGCATGAAAATCTATTTTCTTCATGCTGTTCAACTGTTAGGTTAAAGGTTATATTCTACATGCGATCTGAATATGTTCAATTTTTTTTCCAACAAATTAAGAAAAAAGCAAGTCAGTTTGATAAATTGTACCGTCAGCTAATGGTGTTGTTTGAGACACTTTTGTCTAATTATTCCTAACCATGCCTCTAAGTTTTAGGTAATTTTTATTTAATTCAGCATAGTTACGTCATGACAACCATCCAACGTGGTGCTTCTTATCCTTTCAAGTAATGTTACCCTTTTTGCTGACTCGGGAACAACACAACTTCGTAAGATAACACTTTGAATATTCTCGAATGCGTGGCACTGCTCTGAATACAACAATTTTCACAATGATATTAGATGGGCTCAGTAAATCTGGTGGTAGTTTCTTAACAGTTAAAGCGTATCGATGTATTATCCAGTGATAACATAGGCATTCCAGGACAACTTGTTTTACGTACGTTTGAAAACCAGATCGGACATCCAGCACTGAAGACAGTCAATGCAAACCCTACTAACTTTGACCAGTTCAAGTCATTTTCCTCAATAAATTGTTTGAGTGTTTGAAAACCACATGTAGTAGTGGGTAAAGATTTGCAAAACAAGTATTCCTCTTTTATGTAGCGAGCAAATACAAGTAATTGTGAACAAGAGACCACATCAGTTGACTCATCCAATTGCAGTGTAAACATAGGACTTTCTTTCATCTCTGAAGTAACTGTTGCTAAAATATCTTTATTCATATCTTCAATACGACTTGGAACTGTGCTATTACAAAGGGATATGACTCACCTTCCCCATATGCTGCTTACCAACGAGTTTTATTGTCTCCGCTATGCAAGGTGTTATCTTCTCCTATTGGGCGCGGCTTTTTGTTCACAGTAATGCGATATGCAATTCGGTACGAAGTTTCGAGGCATGATTCGCTTGTTTTGTGTAATTTTCATTGAACTCACAGAGTTTTCTATATTTCTATATTTCTGTCGATAATACTGGCGGAGACCCATTGTTCAAGATTTTTGTTTGGATGGGGGTTTCTTATACACGCCGTGTTATTGTAAACGCCGTAAAGCACTTAAGATTAAATAATACCTAAAACACAATAAAAATAATTATGATTGGTACCTAAATAACTATACATGCACATGCATAGGATTTGGGACAGGTGAGAACAAGCAGCAAAGGCAACTGTATATGTATACTAATCGGGTACTCTAAATTTGTGGCACTGAAACACTGAAACAGTTCACTTGGCTATCGAAACGTTCGTCCGGTACGAGTTAAGTATTGTGGTAAGGGTTTAAGCAGCCAAACAATCAGTGCAACATACGCCCACTATACCGGATCAAAGCGACGTAAAAACTGCCTTCTTAAGGCGAGTTCGGGAATTCGTTCGAAGAAACTCTATTTACTCCAAGTAGATACCCTGCTCGCGCTCTTTAACATTCGGAAATGTTGTAGAGTTACTTCATCCATTCGTTAAGGAGTATGGTTTGAGTGATCCATTCTTGCTCTACTCCTGATCCACTTCACATGCGCTGTACTCTTGATCTGCTCCGAACGAATACGCGAACTCAGCTTTAGATGACGGTCAAAGAATGGCAGACTCATAGTTCTGAGAGAGACCGGTACAGTATTTAACGTTTCACAATCTTGTAGGAATACGATCTTTTAAAAAGTTCAAGATGATGGGAAGGAGATGTTGGTGAACCCTTAAACCTCACGTTTACTGTATAAATTGCGATATCAAAGAACCAAAAACGTCATGACATAATTTCTGTAATAGCTGGCTAAAAAAAATTCTCGAGAGTAACCCTTTTGTAAACAATTTTCAGAAGAATATGACAATGGCGGAACTAATATTATAGCAAGTTAGTAATTGGTTAACATAAAAAGGATCTAGAACACGGTATCCCCCAGGGCAATCCATTTTAAATCCATACAATACAGGACTTAGGGGACGAACTAATCCAATAACCTTAATCACTTTAGGGACCGCATTTTTACGCAATTCCCCTAATAAATATAGTATTTACGTTGGTTTAAAAAGTCCAGATTTTAACGAATAGCCGATAAAATACGATCAATTTAGCCGTAATTCTCTGGAAGGTCCGTCACCAGGAATCCAGTATTATGTAAATACGAACCGATTAAGCTATATTGACACGTGCACCATTTACCTAACAATACAACCTTCCAAATTCGGAATGTCTAACAACCAAAGGTCCTCCTTTCATAGAGCTGCGACAGATGCAAAGCTGGACCCTTACCAACTAAACTAATCTACATTGCACAAAACGTACGACATTTATGTGCTTATAGTGAGGAAATTTGAATGTTTGCTGGGTGCTACTTACTAGATTAAATACACGCACACGACATAAACAATTGGAGAAAATTTACGAGGAAACTTTCAGGAGAAACGATAGCGTTTCGAGATTATGACATCGGATAGGTTCGGAGAAGCCTAATAGGGTCTGTATACTGCTAAGAAGACTAATTTAATAGAGCGAAGATTGAGCAAGAAGTGCGGCTGTGAACTATCGAGAAGGCGACGATGCAGGGCGTGAAATCGTAAATCGCCGAAGTCGAAAGGGACTCCGATGAAACGGCTGACAGTCTCCAATTAACACGAGTAAATATGAAATTTCAGAATTATAATTGGATGAAAGAATACCGCTGTCTTAGGGTAAAGTGAAAAGTTGTTATCACGATTACTTTTTAATGGTTCTAATAATAATAATAATAATACTAATTTTACTTTTGGGCAAAGAAACAAATTCCAACTACAGGACAAAAAGAAATACAAATCATTGATACAAATACTTTTGACAATGTTCTTAAATACTACAGAAACATTTACGAGTATTACAAGAACAAAAAAAGCCAAAGTAAACAATGGAGTGTACAATGGAGCTAGCGCCAGTTTACATATTGGGAGTGAGCGCTAGATATGCATTTGTCGCTGAGGATATTCATTTGTCGCTGACACATAACATAGCGTCTATTCATCACACAATCTTTGGTTTTCCGTTTTCTCACTTATATATGGCGACAGCAGCAGGAGCAATAGATACTAGAGGTGGTGTACCACAAAAATACATAAAATAACACGAGCGTATGGGAAGCCGTGAGTTTGCAGTAGTCATGGGCTTTTTCTTTGCTGCTGTTGCCCGACCAGACTCTCAAGTTCCGGAGGGTTGTGGTGATGGACCAAGCATTTAGAAACGTTGAGATACATATAAATGCGCACACGGAAAGGAACCGAATTATGTAATTAATATATTACACATTACATTTATATATGAGAAATATCAGGTTTTTATCTGTCCATGTTACAAAGAGACTCTTTAACTAATAAATTTATTTTGCGTACCTACGTACTGTGTTTAATTTAGAGAGCAACGGAATAAGCGAAAAAATATGTAAGCAATTGGTCCTCCCCTCTTCACAAGAAAGATACACCGAAGCAGACGACTAGCGCCACTGTTCTTCAAACCTGGAGAACGTAACAAACGTCATAACAAAATTCGTTTTACATATTGTTCTAATAGTTGCGTTTTTCAGATAAGTGTTCAAAAATACCACCATTGATTAATCGACTTCTTTATAAGTCGCCGTTGCTGTATTTATGATTCCTTGTATTTCATTTAACTTAAACTTATGCTCATATTACTTAAAACAAATTATTAGAGCGGGCCAAGAGAGCCCCGCGCCAGGGTAGAAATAAGTGTGCCGGACCCATAACGCCACATATGTACATATGTATACAGATGAATCGGCACGGCCTTCAATTTATTGATTTATTGCAACAGTCTCTCGTCAACCCTTCGCAGCGTTAGTCCTACTTATTATAGATGAATATAATTTATATATGTAACTATGTCTAACATACGCAAGGAAAATAATCGGCCGTTAGCTAGTAAAGTGACTAGATTTATCAGTCAATTTCCGGATTTAAACTATAATGGAACCAAAATATTGTGTAGAGTTTGTAAAATACCGTTAATGTGCTGGAACAAACGCGATTGTAAAAGACATATTAATAGTGTAAAGCACAAAAATAAGAAAAATGGCGTGCCACCTCAAACCTAATTTCAGTTGGAATTACTTTTAATGTTTATTGTATGCGAAATGTGCAATTTTATTAGCTAGCAAAAGACTAAAAGAGTGTACTGGTGAAGCAATTACGGCCGTAGTGCTCGATACGTTACAACAATTCCAAGTGTCAACTAGTCAACTGTTTATGTTCATGAGCGATGGTGCAGCGACAATGTGTAGTGTAGGCCGTTCTCTTAAGGAAAAGTGTGAGCGACCTTTACATGTTACGTGTAAAGTCCATGCTTTACATCTTGTGGCACAAACTATTCGAGAATGTTACCTGGAGGTGGATGCATTAATAGCAAATACAAAAAAAGTGTTTCTCAAAAGTCCTAAACGGATTGGAGCAATCCACAGGTTTTATCCTGGTATTCGCGAACCACCGCAGCCTATTCTTACGCGTTGAAGAACGTGGTTGCAAACCGCTTTTAATTATTCTCAATATTTTCAAGAAGTAAAATCTGAGATTTTACAATTCGACCCAGCCGAAACTACCGCTAATAAGGAGAGCCAGAAAGGATTTCTAGATCCTTCTGTCGAAACAGATTTAAAAAGTATTAGCATCAATTATAAAGGGTTAGCAGACGCAATAGAAAAACTGCAAAATACTGGATTGTCGTTGGTAGAGTCAGTGCAAATCGTGGACGAAGTTAATACAACGCTACCCGGTATAAACGACGCAATAAGTGGTCGTGTTTTAGCTAAGTTCGACAGTGATTTAAAAAAGAATTCCGATTACACGAGATTAAAATGTGTTATTTTAATTATGTCTGTCTTACTTCGGTAGATGTGGAACGGTCTTTCTCGAAATATGAGTACATTTTTTAATCGCGGCGAACATCCTTCACCGAGGCAAATGTGGAAACATACCTGATGGTGCAACTTTTTCAACAAGCCTTATTAAGAAGCTCCTTTTTTTTTTTATATTATTATTATTGTTATGTTATTAAGTATAACAGATTTTTGAATAACTACTTTGGTTACTTTTTACAGTTATTACTTTATTACATCACATTTACAACACATACCGTTTTCAAACAAAAAAAAATAATGACAATGAAAACACCTCAGCGTGTGCATGTATTCGCTCTATTTACCAAACATTATTACTGCATCGGCTTCAATGTTTTACTCTGCTGTATTGATTTCAAAATATCACATGTCTTCTGTGAGCCACATATACGCTATTTATAATAAGCGACCCAGGCGTCTCACTCCGATTCTGTTGCGGGGACCGATTGGGCCCGCTCTACAAATTATGCTTTATGTTTATTCTTATTCTCTTTATGTACATCAATTGTTAACTGATGTTTTAATAATGGATCCTAATTGGGTAAGAACACGTCGAGTGTTTTTATCAATGAATTTCTACAATAAAGGGAAACACTTAGGAAGACTCACTGGGTCAAACATATCTAGAAAAGAAGCAAGCAAGTTTCTGCATATAAAAGTAAAGCATTACGAAAGAGAAAACTAATATATGACAGTGAAAATGAATCCCATGGAAATCAAGTACTCGAACTCTGTGGAATTAGAATACTGAAACACTTCACTAAAATCTTTACCATAATGGTTTAAAATTACTATATAAGGTTAGTTTTTTGCTTAGTCTGTCAGTTCAGTTTTACTGCTGATGAGGATAGCTTAGCTGCTGCAAAATGCATCCAACGAGTGAAATATTGTGGTAAGTGTGTAAATTGATAATAAAATATTATGTAGCTATATACGGCCAACATACCGGGTTCTTTTTTCTTTATTGCATATTTTATTTATTACATATGTATACATTTTTCCTATGTGTAACTTTAAAAAGAAAATTGTCAATGCATTAGCGACATAGTACGCAATCAGTTATAGGTTTACTATTCGTCGAGCGTGAAACTATGAGGGTAACCGATCTATTTTAATGCAAATAAAATAACTATTCTGCAAATCCGCCACTTTTCTGGAATCTATTATAATTAATTTCTTTTTGTTGCGAATAATTTAACTTTCCAGCATACATGAAACTTTTTAAATCTATTACGAAACTATTAAAATTTGTTACGAAGGCATAGTAGAATGTGGTACGGAAATAATATTTGTTCTTGCAACACAGAGCAAAACAAAGTTATGAAGAATTTGATTATGTTTTTAATAAAGAAAGTGCAAAATTGGAGGTTTGAATAAAGAAATTACATTATTCTAAGGATTAATTAAGACAAAACAAAACAACATAACAAAGATCAAATCTAATTTCACAGTAAGTTTTCAAGGTGTCTTCGTTGTCTTTCAAACCAGTGAATTTGTCACAGTCGCCCAGCATGACCTGGCTACATCTTACTGCCGACATTTGAATTGGTTTTATGCGCTCTGCTGTTTGCCGTTAATATCTCCGCTTATTAATAATAACTCTCAAATTTTTCCAAAGACAAGATGAAGAATGTCTCTCTCGATATAATTCTACCGTACTCTGGGGTATTGTTAGCTGTTACGTATGCACAATTAAAGAAGTAAATATGCATCCGGCTCTATTTTTTATAGACGAGTAACGGTTTCAAATTATCTATTATAGATATTTAGTCTTATTTCTTGAAGAAACGGAATTTGCTCTACATAAGATCATAATTTCATTTCCTTTAACGATATCTACAAAGCTCTTTTTTGTTCGAAACGATTATTATCCTCTAGTGCTTCTCCTACTAGAGTTTGCTTCAATTCAAGTTAATCATCCGGACTCTTTTGGAATAATCCAGATCTCCCTTTGATCCGGTCATCGTAAGCCCTTCCAAAGTTACCAGGGAAACATAAAAAATTCATACATGACGTCACGGTGACGACCTTATGACCTTTATGATTTGGGGAGCATACTGTCCGCGCTTGACCATCCGATGAATGATATTTTTAGAGGGCAGTTTATGAATTCGGTACATGTACTGCGCCAGTTTGAAAATTGATCGACGATAAATCGGCTTACTTTACGAGTCGACTGTTTAGTTGAGCGGGCAATCGAGTGAACAGAGACGTAATGTTGTCTATGCGCGTTTTATGATCGATGTAGTACATAAAGCAAGTGGCCATTTTCGCGATTAATACGAACGCGAATCGTTTTTACGTGAAAAATTGTTCAATGTTCGCAATAAAGCACAAGATTCCAAACTCGTCTCTCGTCTAGACGAAAAGGCGTTTCTGCATACCAATATTAAATTCGTGGAAAGGTGGTGGAGTATATATTCTAGAAAAAATATGTTGCCATTATGTATTCTGGATATTAGTAGAAGTTAATTTCGGATGAGCTCTAATGTTTTCAAGAATTCGTCACTTTTTTGAATAATTATTGCTGGAAAGATGTTTGGGATTGAAAAATGTTTGTAACTCGCATTAGAAACGAAAAGTACGTGTTGAAATTCACCGGAGACTTTTGTCACAATACGGGGACAGTGCTTTATCTCGCAAAAGCGTCTTTTGTGGATCGAAATGTTTCAAAGTGGCCGCACGAGCGTAACACAAAAGGAGGGAGTTGGACGGCCGTCAACCTCGACCACCGACGACAACATTCAGCAAGCTCGAGAGATGGTAAAGTGTGTCCGCGATGGGTACCACGAATGCTTACCGCAGAAAACAAAATCAAACATCTGCCAACGCCTACTGGATCGCCTCAACGCGGAAGGTAACGCGTTTTTAAGCAGAATGGTGACCGTTGATGAAACGTGGTTTCATCACTACAAGCCCGAATCGAAACGCCAGAGTATGGAATGGAAACACCCAGGATCCCCTAGCACGAAAAAATTCAAAACCTCGCCATCGGCTGGGAAGGTGATGCTAACCATGTTTTAGGACGAAGAAGACCCTATACTGGACGACTACATGGCCAGGGGGACTACCACAAATAGTGCGAGGTACAGTGATTTGTTGGCGAATAAGCTGCAATTCGAAGCAAACGCTGTGGTCTACCCTCAAAGAAAGTTTTGTTGTTGCAAGACAACGCCCGTCTGCACACGGCCCATAACACCATAGAAACTATCAACAGGTTGGTCTTTGAGACCCTGGAACACCCTCCCTACAGCCATGATCTCGCTCCCTCAGAATTTCATCTCGTTGGACCGCTCAAGGAAGCTTTGAGAGGTCGTCGATTTGCCTCGGGCACAGACGTTCGGGATGCGGTGCAAAAGTGGCTTCACGACTAACCGAAAATCTTCTACCAGGAAGGCATACGGAAGCTTGTGGCTCACTGGACCAAGTGCATTGCTAAAGGTGGAGACTATATCGAAAAATAATGTATCTGTTGTACACCTATCTTTATTTAATACACTTGTAGAACTAAACGTGTAAGTAATTTTTGACATACCCTCGTATATGTTAAATATTTTGCTATTTTTTCTTTATTACACATACATTTTTTTATCACACATGCATTTTCTGTACGTGTAACTTTAAAAAGAAAATTGTCAATGGCTTAGCGACATAGTAGACAATCAGCTGTACTCCAATAAAGGAAACATATTATTTTTTAAATAATCAAGTTGCTATTGAGAAAAAAATTCAATTTTTTTATGTCAAACATTTCTTTAGTAATTTATGTTGACTTGAACAAAGATGAACAAAGAAAAAAAGTAATTTAAGGAGGATTAGGGACATGTTTTCTGTCAACTATCCTGAAAGGCGTATATCTTGTGCGAAAACACTTCTCAATATTAATGGTGGTTGAAAAACAATGTCCACTCTCTTACAATAACACGTTTAATAAATCATGAGCGACCGGTTTCGGGACAATTATCCCATCATCAGCCGTTTGAAACTGAAGGAATTAGCAGGAATGTGTAGCATTTCTGAATCAAATTCGCCGAATTCTCCGTAACCATTTGAGTATGAACAAGATTAGTGCAAGATGGGTGCCGCATCTTCTTTCTGCTTTTCAACGTGCTGCTCCAACGTGAAGGTAGGGTCGAATGCACGCGCCCGTTTTTAAACATGCGTGGAGACGACCCGAAACCGATTTTGGAGTCCATTGTCACAGGAGATGAAACCATGATGACCCTCTATCCAAAAAGGAATAGTTTTAAGAACGATAATGAGTTGCAAGCAGCTGTAATACAACATTTTAGACACTTTAGATTATTTTTATAAGGATATAGAATTATTAGTTGATCGTTATAATAAATATAATGAAGTTAGGAGAGATTATATTGAAAAATAAAAATTATTATACTTTGCCAAGTTTATTTTTTCTATATCAAGCCGAGAATTCATGGCACTCCAATCGTCACTCTGCATTCAAACGCATGACTAACGTATTCCGACAGACGGAGCAATGAGAAATCAGTCGACAAGCCTGCACGAAATCCAGGTTGCTCGTCCGGAAGCGGATCTATGACGATCAGCTCATTTTTTAATCTGATGAAAAACGACTGCCTCAATCAGCTTAGATTGGGAGGAAAGAAAAGAAAAGCGGTAGTTCTGGGGAAACAAGGTGTCCATGGACGACTTTGGGATCGTTACCACTACTGTGCTTTCAAATATTAGGAATAGCTGAGTTTTAAGAATGCATTAACGAGAAGATGGAAGAAGTTTAGTGCCACTGGGGGAAGACGTTTCAGTGATCAATTCGGGATACCATCAAATAACGATTGGTTGAAAAGGTGCGGATAAGTTTCTTTACATAACTACACTCAGGATTGAGCTCTTAATAATTTCTTAATAAGCTAATTTTAATTATTAACCAATCAATAGCTTCGGCCCTGCTGCTAGACTGCCACAAAGCTCTATGCTTAGTTTCCGAAAAAAAACAAAATCAACATAACATGGTTGAATGGCCACAATGGGAATCCCGGCGATGGAGAAGCAGGCAGACTGGCTGGAAGGGGTTGGGGCATGATGGTTTACGAAGAGACTAATTCTTGCCGCACCACTAAAGTTATTTTGACTTATCCGCATAAGAGGACAGCATTAAGAAGCCTGAGACTGACCAAAAAACGTTCGAATGATTAGGATTTTGACTGGACACTGCCGGTTAAAGAAGCCTTTCATCAGGATGGGACTAGCCTAAGATTTATCATGCCAAATTGAAAGAAAGACAGTGTAACTGTTCCTCTGCGTTGACGACAGTTCGAAAGATATGCTGAGTGAAGAGCAGCTATTCCTTGTCGACATTAGAACAACGTCCCAACCCATGCCAAGGTAATGGGTTCGCTTGCGGCCTAAACTGCTATTCAGTATAGAAATGATGCATGATGGGCCCATTGTAGCTTAAATGCTATGAAATCCATTTCACTCTCCCATTGTCCTTAGCCATACATGTAATTAGTAGACAGAAGAATTATAAAAGTACGGCTAAAAGAAGAGGATTATGAAAGAGTAAGATATAGATATACAGTACCGTGCAATCGAATTAGGGCCACTATATAAATTTGAGTTTTAGCTTAATAAATAATACAAAGTATCAACGTTTGATAAAAACAATTTTTATTTATTTATATATATATATTTATATTAACAGGTACATTAATATTTCGTCGAACCACCCCTTGCTTTTATGACAGCAGCAATTCTTTTTGGCATGCTTGCTATACACGCTGCTGCAACTTCTTCAAGGTGAGCATTATTTTGCCAGCTATTTGTTATGTTTGCTTTCAAAACGTCATCTGTTGTATTGGGAGATGCATAAACTGTACGTTTTAAAGAATTCCAAACATTTTCGATTGGATTCAGGTCGGGGGAATTGCCTGGCCATGGCAATATCTTCAGTTTTCTTGCTAAAAACGTATTTAGAATTGTTTTTACCCCGTAGCACGGTGCACCATCTTGCATAAATGTGTAAGAATAATTTTCAGAGTCTAAAGATGTCATATACGGGATTAAGATTGATTCCATAACTTCTTTATATTGAATTTGATTCATGGTACCTGTTACAAAATAGAGCGGTCCAAGCCCTTCCCCTGATATACAGGACCAAATCATGACTGCCGGTGGATGTTTCACTGTTTTTACCACTGCGCTTTCATCACATCGTTCCGATGGTCTTCTTCTAACGAAACGAGCAACTTCAGTTACAGCCTCTAGCCGTGACTCGTCACTAAAAACAACCTTTAGAAACAGAAATTTTCATTACATTTTCGAATTTACTAAAAATGTTCCAAATTTTGAAAATATACATAAAATATTGATACATACCTTTTTCTAATCCTCAACAGTAAAATGCCGATGGTGTTGCGCCCACTGCAATCTTGCCTTTTTCATCCTTAAAGTAACTTTCGGCTTTTTTGCAGGGCGTCTACTTCTGATATCGGCTTCATATAAGCGCGATTTTAATGTTCGATCTGATATTTTTATATTATCAGCCTGTAATATACGCTGAAGTTCTTTAATGCACAGTTGCCTGTTTTCTAATGCCCTTTTTATGATAATTCTGTCTTCCCGTGGCGAAGTTTTGCGAATACCGCGACAATGAGAACGACACTTGAAGTCGCTGGTAAATTTTCTTTCTTTGACATCGCTGCCCTGTCGACTGTTTGACAAGAAACTCGTTCTCTTCTGGCTATTTCCCGATGCGAATACAGCCCCGTCTCTAATAACACCTGAATTCTTGTTTTTTTTTCTCATTTGAAATGTCTTTACGTTTGCCCATTTCACAAAATTTATCAATAAAAAAAGAAAACTAAACGTCACGAAATTTCAATTTAATTACACTAAAACAACATGTAAAACGGATATTATGGCTCGAAAATATAATGCTTGCGCTTTACACCATCAAAACTACACGTAAACTAACTTGAAGCAGGTAAAGCCAGTCACCGATTACCGACCCTAAACGTACCTTGGATAGAAAGGAATGTTTGGTGGGGGTTATAATAACGAGAATTTTATACCTACTTAAGAGGATTATCTTAAATACAATTAAAAACATTTTATTGCCGAAAATATTTAGAAATTTTGGTTATTATAATATTAATAGCAAATATTTGTATATAATCAAAGTGGTTCTAATTCGATTGCACGGCACTGTATTACGCTTGTTGGTTAATTATCAACACACCTTAAAATCTTCACAACTTTTAATAGAAATTTTTCTTTTAACCGGACGTAACGAGAATTAAACTACTATAGTATAATCGTTTCCATAAAGTCACCTTTGCAAATATAGGATTAAACATTGCTACGAATATAGGGAGGCTATGCATCTAAATAGCGCGGGCCTAATACTAACTGGGGCGCTAGTTTAATTTCGAATGACGCTGGATGAGCAGTATGAATAATAACGCTACAGCGATGCAATGTATGGGACAAGGGAGATGAATTAATATTATAATGTAATTTAGAAGGATACTTTGTAGTTTAAATTAGAACGCGAGGATCGTAGCAAAGACACTAATATATCTTCCAAAGTTCCGTGACCAGTCGTGCTCAAGTCGATTCAACCGTACAAACAGATTCCCTGTAAATTTATAAAAAAATTGCATTTTTCTTTCAAATTTACTAGAGAAGGACATAATTGAGTTATTTTAGAAGACAGACACACGATTAAAACAAATCCATTAACTTTAATTCTACAAAAAAGAATAATTTTCAAAAACAGCAAAACCACATTTTGGGAGCAATAAAAAAAAGAAACGTTAGAATCTGCGATTAAACCGACAATACCTCAAGCTAAGGATTGTACAACATTTCAATTTCACTTATGAATTTAAGCTCTTTATTGCACCTACTTTTACTCAAAGGGAACTTCACCAATCTATTAATTAAGAAATTAATCGCGGCCACTTTGCGTTAAGGTTCATAAAACACGAACACAACAAACGTAAAATTGCGCAAAACTATACAGGGTGTTCAAAAAAACGTTTAAATATTTAAGGGGCATATATTACGATCAAAAACAAGTAAAAACCGTTTTCGAGATAAGTGCAATTGTTTTTTTTTTTTGATTTTTTAGCGTTTAGCGCTACAGAACACGATAATCGAGATGTTCTCCTTCCATTTCAACACAGCATGTACATCTTCTTAAGAAGGAACTCCGCACCCTTTCCAAAAAACCCGGATTTGTTTGACAACATTGTTCAATTCGCTGTTGCAACTCGGCAAGATTATTTACTGGTGTTTCGTACACTAAACTTTTCAAGTAACCCCAAATACAAAAATCTAAGGGATTTAAGTCGAGAGACCTATCAGGCCATGGAATGGAACCCCCTCGACCTATCCATCTCCTATGAAATGTTTCGTTCAGGTGCTCCCTAACAACAAGCGTAAAATGCGGCGGTGCCCCATCTTGCATAAACCAAACATTCAATCTCCGATTTAGAGGGACATCTTCCAAAAGTTCGGGCAAGGTGTTTACCAGAAAGTTAAGGTATGCAGGACCTGTTAAACGCTGTGGCAAAACAATCGGTCCTAATAACTGATCTCCTAAAATGCCTAGCCAGATATTCAGACTGAAACGCTGTTGATGTCTGGATTCAAGAACAGCATGCGGATTTTCGTACAACCAAACGTGATTATTGTTGCAGTTGAAAATCCCATCTTTAGTGAAACCGGCTTCATCAGTGAAAAAGAAAAATTCTGGTGTTCAGCAGATTTCCTTAAAAACCACTGACAAAATATCTTTCTTGCTCGGTAGTCAGGACGAGTAAGGGATTGTACCCGTTGGATATGGTACGGTTATAAAAGTTGTTGGGGGAGAGTTCTCCAAACAAGAGGACTACTTACGTCTATCTCGACGTGCTTCCAAAACATTTCCATCGGCACGACCATACATGAAAACCATGTCGGCCATTTCAGCATTTGAATAAGGCATTGCAAATCGGAAACTAATTTCCCTCGCGTCGAAAATAAATTCACTACCAGAAAACAGCTTATGAATTGACAGCGAACTGATTAATAACGCAAATGTCATATGAAAACAAAATGTTTTACCTAAAGTTGTTTTTTTTATTAAATCGCATTTATTTGGAAAACAGCGTATGCATAGCACTGCGAACTGATAATAAAATTTATGAAAACAATTGTTTTACTTTAGAGAAAGTCGTGGTTTCTATGACTAACGCAACAAAAAAAAAAAACACTAAACTGGTAATGAAAATTGTGGCTTTTCAAAAAAGACAAATGCACTTATCACGAAAACGGTTGATTTGCGGACCCATGTTCATTAAGGCTTTTTTACTTGTTTTTGATCGTAATATATGCTCCTTAAATATTTAAACGTTTTTTTAAATACCCTGTATATTGATTGAAAATTAAATTAAATTTGTTTTCTTCTGAAGTGTTTTTGCAGGATTAGAGATACATTAAAAAAGGTTATTGCATCTGACACTACTGTTTATTTAATCATTCGCAACCTTCCATTTAAAAGTTAATTTTAAAGCTGCTCTTTTTTTAACGAAGCAAACAAAACACCCCTCATACATTAATAACGCAGCAACGGTTGGACCAATTCACCTTAAAAAGGGGTAGCGTAAGTGCCCTAGCAATTACGAAAAGCGGGTATTGGACAATAACATTAAATTAGAAGTGTTTTTCTTGCCGGTTCATGATTTATTAGGCGATAATAATAGGCATTCGGCATTGGGCCAAAGCTTGACGGACAATGGTCAATGGAATAACTTCGTATTTCCCTGCATCGATCGCATTATTGGAGGGTGAGCGTGCCAGTAGTAATTCTATAAAATCGTCGTCCGATTCGGCAGATGAATCAAATTTAATTCCGGGTAAATATTACGTGTGTACTCGTAATAAATATATATCCAGGGACAGATTTTTAAAAGAGCGCTTTGAAATTTAATAGTTTTAAAAATATTTTTTTTTGCTACGGTTTTTTGTTATTCTTTGGGGAAAACGTCAACTGAATATTGTTACGCGTTCCAAAAAGCAATTATTTTCATGTAGAAATAGCGCAAATACAAATATAGCATTTATTTCATGAAATAGTTAAAATGTGCTAACACATTTACATCAAACTCTGAATAATTACATTACAGGAATTAAACCGAGAAGCTAAAGCGGCATTTTTAGAATTGATTGGTTTTGCTGTTAATTTCTGTTTGAATAATCGAGTTTTGGAAATACATTTTTAGTTAGCAAACACTAGACAGATAATTCAGCTCGGCGTAGAGAATGTCTACTATTGTTGGTTACAAACATTTATTTTATAGTATATTTTGTTTTGTTCCGAAAAATTGGTATTTTTGGTTCTAATTGTGATGGAAATTTAGATCGAAATTAATTATAATAAATTAAAATTAAAATTAATTAGCTTCCTTGATACGAATGCTGCCCCGTAAGCATTTTTATTCCATGTTTTTGAATAGTGTCAAAAATTTCAGATTTTGCTGGGTTCAAATAATATGGATTGAGTCTTTAAAGTTGGTGCCATAGGATCAGCAGGATTTTGTGATTTCGACGTAATTACTTAATTTTCATTTTTTCTTAATCAAGTATTCTATTAACTTTGAAACTTTTTTTTAAAACGTGGCTTGTTTTTTGATTTACTTTTTTTGTTGTGCGGAACATCTGAACTATTTTTCGTACCTTTTTTGGAGTGCAAAGCTGCCTTTAAAAAACCCACCGAACAATATACTTTAAACGACTTCCATCAGAAATATTAAAAATCGATTTTTCCCTTGGGTTTTACAAACGTTTTTAATAAATGTTTATTTATCAAGACTTACATGTGGGGGGAAGCAATCGCTGAAACCCTGGCGGACCAAAAAAGTTTACAAAAAAATAAATTAAATGTGATACGTGCCAAAACACTTACCCGTTTTAAGAGCCTCCGTGAAATCACAAAGTGGATAATGTTTATTTAATTTTAAAACATTGATTTTTTTCCAAATTTTTTGGGCAAAGTGAGTGCGGCGTGAAGAAAAGTGTTTTTGTGTCCCAAAAAAACAACTTCTACATCTGTGACTTTATTTTTTGCGTAAGTAAAATAATTTTAAAAATAACTTAACGGTTCTGTTGACGCACCTTTCACAAATTTTCTTAATGCCCCAAAAATCAAGTCTTTATCTAAACCTTTTAAAAACCTTTCCCAAAAATACAAACTTTTCTTGCGTTTCTATCGCCATAGCTGTGCAGAACATGTTGACTATTTGCAAAAATTCCAAAAAACACACCAAAAATTTTGTATTTTTTCATCGATCCGCTAGCCCAGTAATTTTTTTCTGAAAAAATTTCCAAATCTTTTTAAAAACTTGAAAATCCAAAATTTCAAGGGGGCTTACCTTGACAGCCGCAGCTTCCTTGGGTCAATTCTAAATCACATCTTTATATTCTCAAAATATTTAAATAATAAAATGCACCCTCAACCATGTTCCCCAAGAGTAAGAATATTTTTTGGGGGTTGGGAATACCGGGGGCATAATCTATAAAATTTCCCCGAAAATTTTTTGGGGTTTTTTACAAACACAGCTTTTTGTATGGCTATTAAAGGCGTTCCCTCGGGAAAAACATTTTTTGATACACTGCTACGAGATGAGAGTATGAATTTTACATGTAATATGAAACAAGTTAGCACAATTTTTTAAGAGATCGACCACACAAGCATGTTTGGGGACCATAAACCATAAAAAATCAACAGTTGATTTGTTGAAAGTTCAAACTTTTCCAGTATTTAAACACCACATTGAAATTTTTTCGGCAGTGCTTTGTTTTTTCGTCGGGAAAGCTGTAAAATTTTGAGGTGAGGGGTCGTGTGGTTCCATTGTGCGTCCCCATTACTTTAACCACAAAATTTTTTTTACGATTTTTTGTTTCGTCCACACATAACCACATTTTTTTATCTTGAAACCCCGACTTAATTCTTTTTCGACAGCTCACGACAGACGGCACAATCTCGTAATGTTCTCTCACTTGGTAAATTTTTTTAAAAAAGTCCAAATTTTATACCAAAAAGGACGTATGCTTTTTTCTTAAAAAAGAAGGGAAAAATTACATGCAATAAACACAAAAAATTAAAATTTAAATTGCAAATCCGTGTGGAATTTTTTTTTTTAACATGCCCTGCACTATTTACGTGCCGGCAATCACTTTTCGCCCAACACATTAAAAAATCTTTTTACAAAACTCCCCATTGAATTTTAGCGCCATACTTTTTTAAAATCAGGATTTCTGCAAAAAATTCTCTATTGTGCCCAAATTTTGGTCTTTTTTCCCGGGCGCGTAGGAAACATTTTCAAAAAAAAACTAAAACTACATATAGTTACGACACGTAGATCATACAAAAAACAGATCGGGTTCGATCGCAGTTATTTTGAGCTTATACCGATTGTCCCGGCCGTGTTTATTTTTTGGTAAACTTTATGCGTCAGCCATGCTTTCAGCGCAGTTTGCGTTGCTCTACTTACAGAAGGTCAAATATAGTACTAATCAAAAAAAAGGGAAAAAATTGTAAAAAAAACAAACAAAAAAACAAAAATATAAGTTACAAGACAAACGCGTAGAAAAAGAAAAAAAAATAAAAATAGTAATATAAAAAAAATTTTATAAATAGATTAAAATAATTGATTTAAATGTGTATATTAAAAACATAAAAAATAAATAGACATGCAGCAAAAAATTTTTAAAAAAAAAAATTAGTCAGGAGAAGGGCTGACGTTTAAAGAATTTTCAAAAAAGTGTAAAAAATTTTTCTTTAAAAGTGGGGGCTTCATGGTTTTTTGGAAAATTTGTTTTTTCTGATCTTTAGCTGTTCAGAAATAGTTTTATATTTTTAAAACCCCCGGAATAAGGGCTTTTTGCTTTTACCTTCACCATGCGGGGAATAAAAATTTGTCGCGGTTTGGGGTTTCTGTGTTGCGATGGCATTTGTCTAAAAGCGGATGGTTTGGGCTGACGAATTTTTAACATAAAAAAAGGGAAACCTGGTAATGGTGAGTATTTTTGTCTTTTTTTAAAACACTTCCCCCCCCGGGGGGATTTCTTTCTCTATAGTTTAGTCCCACAGTACCCTGATCGCTTGTTTTTTTGCAAAATTTGGGACACGTTTACTTTCGGGGAGGCCCCCCATATCGCGTTTCCATAGGCGCTACACTAGGGAAAATTTGGCTATTTTTGGTATGTTTTTGCCGTTTTTTTAGTAGCTACACCTTTTTAGTCTTATGGTATATACTGCTTTTACTAAAAAGGGGGGAAAGATCCCAAACCCGGGGAAATTCAAAAAAAAATTGAAACTTTGGGAATATATAAAAATTTTGGTGTGAATACCAATTTTTTTTGGGGGACATTCACTTTAAGGGGGGCCCCCCATCGAAAAATTAACTTTTTTCAATTTTTTCCATACAACCCAGTAAAAAAAAAAAGAGATGGGTGAAAAAAAAAATGCATAGTTGCAGTACATCAGCTTTTTCAAAATTGTTCATATATACATTTTTTCCCCTTAAGCCTGCGTTTTACACTGCTGGTGTTTTTGTAAAAATACAAAAAAAGTTTAAGTTTAAATCTGTGTGACTTTTAATTTTTTAAAACTTTAGTGTTACAATTACAGGTGTTCCTGAAAAATATCACCATTCCTTTGGTTATACTAACAAAACTTCTGTACTATGTTTTTTAATATGGTAATATATATTTTAAATACTTATTGCAAGGAATGATCTCAATCCCCAAATTTTTAAAATTGAAATTTGGAATATGTAAAAAACATCAAAGTTATGAATTTACTGTTTCTCTGCGGTATTATATTTTTTGATAACACTTGTTTTGTTTGATATAACTAAGAGTATTGATTTTGGAAAAAATTTTGAAACATTGTAATATTCATTCTTTAATTTGTTTTAAACACTCGCTGTTTGTAAGAGGGGAAAAGGGTTTGTATTTTAACCAAGTTATATCTTAAATTAATCGATTTTATTAAGCGATAACAAATATATCATTTTTTAACATTTTTGGCAAAACAAAATTTATAAGAAAAACAAAAAATTTTTATGTATTAGCGATTATCAAAAAGTAAGGATATATAGGAAATGTTTTATAATAACACCCTTCATCTTTTGGGCATTGTTTTTATTTTTAGTGACATCTGGCTACTGAAAATTTTTTCGTATGGTATGAAATTTTTTCAAGAAAGTCTAAAACATAGGACTTCGTTGCACCACGCACTCCTATATGGCTGGCTAGATACTCTTTTGCAAGTAGCAGGGAACAATGGCCAGTCCAAGGTTTCCCAAAAATAACACGCTCTGAGCTCCCACATTGGCACATACACACGGGGGGAGAAATTTATTAAAAAGTTCTTTTGTTAATTTTCCCGCGTTGAAACCCCAACATAAAAAATTTCCCCCGGTTGAAACAAAAACTGTGTTACACGCGGGACCGAACTACCACTTTGTTTTTTCATGACATAAATAGAGGGAAAGAATTTTCCAGAAGCTGATTTGGGGAAATATGGGATAACTATTGTTGTTGCGGGTATTTATGCACAACTGCGTAAACATTTTTAACCCCGGCCCCGCAAAATGCGACCAAATGAAGCTCTAGTTAAGGGGACTTTCATCGGCATTGAATTATTAATCTTTTCCCCCTTTTTTATGAGATCTTTTGTGGCTAACAATTTGAAGCGATTTTATTTTTGCTTTTTTTGGAATCTGTACCCCTTGATCCCGTAATAAATTTATTTAAATTTTTTTTGAAACTTTCTATTTGCTTTCTTAAAATTCCAACCCTACCGGGATGCTTTAATGTTTTCTAAAAGTATTCTTGATTAGCTTGCAAAGCCCTCTTTAATGTCCAAAAACTGAATATTCCCCTTATCAATACTCTCCCCCCAAAGTTATTATAAACGGGTTCCGAAAATTTGTAGCAATTTTTCCCGTGTTTGGGCCCCCCCCGGGTTTCTGTTTCTTTCCCATCTGAACAAATAAAAGAAAAATTAAGGGGCAAATGTGTTTATTTAAAAGGAGTTCACTGTTACCTGTACAATTTTTTGGGGAGTTGAAAACCTTTTTGAAATTTATTTTGGACGGTTGTAAGTAATCGCTTCTTTTCCCACTTTTCCAAAATTTCCACGGGGCCCTTGGGTTTTTATTCTAAAGTGCAATCCGCCTTCTTCTGGAACCATTGTTCACTTCAGCTTCCTCGGTTTTTAGAACTTTTTTCGCGTGGGTTTGGTGCGTATTCATATTACGAAGCTACGGAATGTGGGTTCTAACTGGATTTAAAATTCCGTTTGTGTCAATTTTCCAGCGAAAATGAAGTATTTTTTGAACTCAGAAAATATCCTTTTTTATGTCGTTTGTTTACTTCGTGGTTATTTACGGGGGTTAGATTTTTTTGGGTTTTGGAAAAGTCAAACGTTACCAGACAAGCGAATTTCTTTAAAGTATTTCACAACCATTTTTAACCCACAGGGTTTTTTTACACAAACTAAAACAAATTTCTTTAATATCGGGTGGGGAATTTATATAACAATGTTATCATTTTTTCATTGATTTTTGGTTGATTTTGACTTAAAAAAAAAAAAAAAAGTTAAAACCGTAGATAAAACTTCAAGTAATTTCCAAAAAAACAAAAGTGTTTTTCTAATCATAAATACCGCGAGATATACATAAATTTTATTAACTTTGCATGTGGTTTACATATTCTCAAATTCTATTTTAAATTTGTGGGGTTTAGATCATTCCTGAATAAATATCAATAAAATATATACCCATTTTTAATAAATAGTACAGGGAAATTCTGTTAGATATAACCAAGGATATGTGATTTTTACTTTTGGAAAACCCTGTTTTCAACACCTATACATTTTTAAAATAAATTAAATCCAAGATTATATCTTAAATTTTTTTTGTATTTTTTACAAAAACCCCAGCAGTTAAGGCAGGGCTTAAAGGAAAACACCCTTTTTTAAATGATAGTCAATATTTTGAAAGAGGCTTTGATGTTTTCCTGCAACTTTGCATTTAACCTATCTTCTATCTTTCTTTTTACGGGTTGTATGGAAAAAATTTAAAAAACTGTTAATTTTCGAGGGGTTTTCACCCCCTTTAAAATGAAAGTCCGCACAAAAAAAAAATTGCGTATTGCACACCTAATATGTTTTTTCCCAAGTTTTTAATTTTTTTTGAATTTCCGGGTCGGGATCTTCCCCTTTTAAGTCTTCACCAAAAGCGTCATATGATTTCGCCATTCAAAACATTATCAACGTTACGCCCAAAAATTAATTACCCTTCTGTCGGGGAAAAAAAAGAAAAATTTTGCGTTTTTTTTGGGTTTAAATTTTAATTTGTTTACATTGAAACCCGACGCTGCCGATCTTAAGCGTTGTCTTTTATGTTTTTCTGCCTCTTACAAGAAAAGATTTGTCGTCCGCATAAACCCGGTTCTACTACCCTGATTTTACTAGGCATATCATTTTATAAGATGAAAAAAACAAGGGCTCCAAAATGGAACCCCTTTGGGGACTTCTAATTGGTTCTTTTTATCCGATAGTGTTCTGCCACCCCGCTTGCTCCTGTTTTTCAGCATGACGTAGATCATATGTATTTCCCTAATGCCCCCCCTTGCCTAGCTTTTGTGTAGAATCCATGACATACCCAAACAAAAACTTTATCAAATCGCAAGCCATTATTTCTGCCCTTGTTTCTAAAAAATTTTCCCCCCATCCCGTAGTGCTGTGATTGTAACCTTTCCCGATCTATATCCATGTTTGCCCCTTTTTAATAAGTATATTTCTCCCAGAAATGTACTATTCTCCTTTGTATTAAAGTTTTAATATTTTGATATAAAAGGGGAACCGAAAAAGGTCTATTTTGTGTCATTTTATCTCCTTTTTTAAACTGGAACTACCTTAGCTATTTTTTGTTCTTCTGGAAAAATGCCCCCCGAAAAAATTTTTTTTACAGTATCAATATTTTATGCTGTTTGGGGCCCCACGATGCAAATAGCTGTTTAAAAAGATTCCGTTTTTGCTGATTTGTATGTTTGATTCCACTTTCCCTCCGGTTTTTTTCCTTTTAACATCCCATATTTCCCAATTGTTTTTTTCTGATCGGAGAATATATTCTTTTATTTTTTCTCTTTGGGTTTTTTTGTCTCGTTTGCAAATTTATTTTCAGTTTTTGTTTTGTTGTAAAAAAGTTTAGATTTCGTTACTTTTATAGCCCTCTTATCATTTCTTACTACTAATCGTTTTCCTTTTTCAGGGATGCACGATTAACTATCCATAATCTCGTTATGGAAAATACTGTACATTTGCTGAGCTTTATTTGCATTAAGATACCGGCTCCAGTGATGCTCGGGTAAACAGCTTTTAAGTATAAATATGTTCTCCGTGTTTATTTCTCGTGTAACTGCTATTGTCTCGTTTTGTCTTTTCAGGTGCTTGTCTTTAAGGAGTACTCGCACCATTTGAGCCAGATGATCTGATAGATGTGTTTCGACTGTTTTTGTATCAAGTATGTTGTGTA
Organism: Dynastes maya; assembly: GCA_029619315.2. Classification (NCBI taxonomy): domain Eukaryota; kingdom Metazoa; phylum Arthropoda; class Insecta; order Coleoptera; family Scarabaeidae; genus Dynastes; species Dynastes maya. The sequence goes on from JAROYE020000029.1 coordinate 846,092, forward strand.
AATTTTCTGTATTTGTAAATATATTATCTATACAAGTCGCGCTGGTTTTATTTACTCTCGAATGTTCTTTCATAATAAATTCTAAATTAAAAGTCGGACATAATTCAGTTAATATTGTTTTATATTTCGTTTCTTCAAGAAAGTTGATATTGAAATCACCTGTTATGTATATTGTTTTAGATAATACCTGATTTGAGATTATTACAAAAGCATTAGGCAAGATTTCTATAAAAATGTCCTTATCACTAGAAGGTGATCTATAAACTAATATAATTACCACATCAGGATTTTCGAGTTCAATCGCAGCTAGTTCAATATGATCCATAAGAGATAAGTTAAATTAATTAAAATTAAATTAATGAACGAGAATAAAATTTTCTCATTAGACACCGGTAGGATTCGAACTTACAACTCCAGCTTGCCGCACTGGCGCGCTGACCACTACACCACAGAGTCTATTCGAATCATTTTGTTTTATCTAAACATCTAGGTAAAACCAAGGAAATATCGATTTTTCAATATTTGCCGATGAAAGCCCACTATATATTGATATTAATGTATACTAGGTGCATAAATAATAAATATATGTCTGTCGAGATGTTACAATACATCTGCAGCCATTTAGACATCTCAGACTCTGTGGTGTAGTGGTCAGCACGTCAGTTCGGTAAGCTGGAGTTTTAGGTTCGAATCCTACCGGTGTTTAATAAAAAAATTTTGTTCTCGTTATTTAATTTAATAACATCGATAAAACCAAGAAAATATCGATTTTTCTCATCCGATACGTTAGATTCTTCTACACCATTCTTTTAGTTTCCTTCTTTATCTTTGTCGTCGTCATTTTCTTGACTTTCAATATTTCCTTTAATTTAGCTCCCACTAACGTGTTACCTTAAAAATCTTAATTGTCCCGAATGTTTATAAAGTTTAATTGTTTTTGCACATTATCCAGTTTTAGTACAACTCTTCTTCTAGGACTTCCTATAATTGTCCTATTTTTATCCATGTCCCTAAAACAATTCCATTTGGTTACCGTTTGAAGCATAGCACGGTATATAAGGTATATCAGATTGTAATGAAAACTTGCAAGATAATTGCTGACAATCTCATGAGTGAAATGATGCCGAATTCTATAATAGATATGCACTACGAAGAACTTTTATAGATTCTCGAATTCTCCTAACTGTTTAAGAGGTCTTGGTGATGGTAAACACATCATACCAGCTCCCGCAAACAGCGGATTCTATACCTTAACCATGAACTAAATGAATGCTAATATAGCTCATAGTATTGGTGGAATCATTCGCGGCAAAAATACTGTGAGAAGAGAAAAGTGTTAGCCAACGGACATGTTTCTGCCTACCCCGGCGTCATCAGCGTCGAGCACAATCCTTTCTCACCGTTGTTATTCACCTCTCGGGTTTATGCTACTAATCTCCACAAACAGCAATATATAATAATATATATTTCTTGGCGCCACCTAGTGCCAAGAGATATATTCAAGCTGTCTAGAAAGTAGCTACACAAACCGAAGTGCAGATGCCTACCACGTCCCGAGCAGCTCATGGACTGCTTTTGGAGATTCGTGGCATAAACCCAAGAGGCAAATAACAACGGTGAGGAGGGATTTTGTGCTCGGAGCGACGCTGTTGACGTCGGGTAGGCAGAAACATGTGCGTTGACTAGCACTTTTCTCTTCCCACAGTGTTTTTTACAGGAATGATTCCACCAATACCATAAGCTATATCAGCATTAATTTTGGTTATTGTTACTAGGTACTTCATGTGTATGAAGAACTCACAGTTTCATATTTATCTTACTAAAGAAGGAAGCTTTTTAGGTTTATGTAATGTTTATAAAAATTGCTAGAACGGCTTCTTCGCTAGATTCTGGAAATATATAGAGTGTTCTATTTTAAAAAGTTTCACACTTGGCAACTAAACTCTAGTTGATGTATATTGTTTTAATGTGCTGCTGAAAATTCCAAGAAATATTCCATCAAATAAAATTGGAATCAATGCTTTATGATATAAGGTGTTAAAGAAGCATCGGAATTTAACAAAAATCTCAAATTATCTCAACAGCTAAGCTAGATAGATATAGGGAATGTTGGGCAAAGTTAACGCAAATTGAAGAGGTGCCCTCAAATCGCCAAAATATATTGGATCTTCTATTTAAAAAATCAAACTTGTATCGTGTACAACAGAAACTAGACACCCTGCATATTTGAAGGTAATTCTATGTATATTTTTTATTTGCTCTAAATGATTCATAGAAGGAATTACCTTCCAGCCATGCACTAAGGGACATGCTACACAGGAGACTCTTCGCTAATCGTAATCAACGCACTGCATATAGGCTATTTCATTGCATATATAAATTATAATCCACATACACAGTTTATAAAAATCTAAAGAAATTACCTTATTAACTTCCTTCTAATTTTGTACCTTTGCACACGTTGGAATTTTTTTCCAGTTGGTACGCCTGTCCAGATAGTCGCTCTCAAACCTTCCACGAATACATACAAAACTGGTTGAAGTGAACGTTCTTTTTTATTGAGAAGCAATCTAAATTGAAAGGTAGGTAAACTCCCTTTTTTCGAATAGATAGAATAGCGTTTCAAGCTAAAGAATCTAAAGCGAAAATTCTCACAAGAAATTCTTCCGTGCAATGTCGGGGATCTCGCGGTGCGCCATGCAAATATGCACGAACATCAGAAAATTGTTTTCGTAAACAAATAAACGTCAAACGTCGATATTTTATTTTCATTCGCTCGCAGCCTAGGCAACTTCGACGATACCTGCGTAGAATTCTTCCTTGGCCTTCTTAGCTCCAAGCGAAAACCGTAATGACACTTCTGCAGTCATCTTCTTTCGAAGCGAGTTCTGAATTCAGTAAGATGAAAAAAAAAACACTCTTACCGGAAACGCTGCGCACATTCAAGGCTAGCCACTGCAGTAAAACGAAATTGAATTGGCATTGCACATACACCTACTTATTTCGTTCTTGCCTTCCTTTTTTCGCGATTTCCATCTCTCTCACGCACAGATGTCTATTCAGCGGTCTGTCGAGCATATAAATTCGAAATAGTCACGATTTCAGTTGGTCATTCAGACGAATGTGCACTAGCATATGTATAGCCAGCGCATACCTAGAGCTTATACCCTCTGTATGTTGCACGTAACGTATGTGTATTATGCGGCGTGGCAGGGAGAAAAGGATTCCAGCAATAGTTACGAGTTTCGACGGCATAAATGAGACAAGCGTGAACGAAGCATCAGCAAAGGTGATTGTGTAGCGAGCAATAAATCAAATCAGTTTATTATTCACGTGTATATCTATTGCCGGAGAAACACGCTTAAAAAAGGTATGGAAATGATACCTGCAGCGTAGGCGACGAGGCTGCGATAATGGTAGTAATTTCGCTAGAATTTAGTATAGAAATGAAGTGGTATGAAAGGAAGGAAAGGACCTAACGACTGCTAATCCGAGCGATATACAGGTTGAATCACCTCCACGGGCGCGAAAGATTGTGCCTTTTTAAACAGAAGTATCTAAACATACAAGCTGTCCCAGGAGTTCGTATCCATCCAAAGTTGTGTTTTTTAACGGAACAGGCTATATATTTTTACATTTTTTAAATCCTCGTTAAATTTTGCAAAAAGTAATAAGGTACTGTTGTCCTAAAATGAAGCGTTTGAGAGTTACTAGGATTTTTTTAAGTTATTGAAGTTATTTCTCCAAAAGTGCGCACTAGTCGGATTTAATTTTTTGTATCTAGATTAGGCATAAAGAGACCTAATGTACTGTTACTAACGAGATGCGCGTAGTATTACAAAGATATTTTTGTTAAAAACGCAAGTTTTTTATATAAATTAAATAAAATATATCCTCTATAGACCTGGTGTAGACTAGGGTGTACATAAAAATTGTCTTCATTAGAGACCTGATAAGTAATATTTGATTATGTTGGTAACGAGGAAATTTACATTTTTCTCCGCAGGAGGGATATTTAGTTACCAACGAGTGGCTTACTTGACATTTAGTCGTTCAGAAGTGACAGCTGAGGGAGGCTGTTGTTGTCGTATATACAACGTTGAACATAACAATATATATATATTGTAGTTCATCCGTAGAGGATAATGAATTACTAAACGGCAATATTCTCTGTTATTGGGTTTGATTAGGTGTTAAATAAAACCAAACAACTTCAAGGATCGACGTTTCGTTTAATTATTTAAACATTATCAAGACCTACCAAATAAAAAATTAATGTGTGAATTACACACTAAGGTCAATAAATATTAAAATCTTACCTAGACTTCATTCATTGTAAGACTGCAGCGATAAAATAGATAGGTGAAAAATTCCTGGCTTGTGATTGGCTAATAGACGAGGCAGATTCACATACGCAAAAAAACATTTTATTCAGTGGTATTCAGTAAATGAAATTAAGTTGGATAAAACGAAATATCACCGATATCTAATGTCATTTGTCAAACATCTTTGTTGGCTTTGGTTTTGTATTTATTGCTTTTTGTTGTCGTTCGGTCTGTTTTTATAAGCGAATTGTCGCAAAATAGTTCTTTTTAGAGCTCTACTTGCTTCTGTTGAACATTTGAAGGTATTCTTATAATAATTATATAAAATGATATTGATAACATAGTATTTGTTACAACAGTTTTGGTATGGCTGATAAAGAGGTATTTAACCCACCAGCAGGGCCATCAAAAAATCCTCCAGGAAAGCATGTTAGCAGTAAACAAAGGTTTACGGCTTATAATTTGTATCTGGACCTTAAGCAGGACAATTCTAAGTCGGCAGCTGTTAAACTGGCTGCAAAGCAGCTTGGGCTAGGTGAAAGAACAATGTGGGATATTGTAAAAGAAATGGATATCATGGGACTTGTTAGTTCACCCCCCAGAAAACGACTTCGTCATACAATATATGATTCTTTGGATGAAACGCAAAAGTCAATAATTAGAAGACACGTGCATTCCTTTTTCTTGAAGAACGAATTACCAACATGCACAAAAATATTGAGTGCAATATAATGTATACATTTATCTTACACTTATATCACCTTACTAAATCTTATAGGTTGTTAATGCAGACGATACTTTGCCCATATTGAAAAGAACAACATTATGGAAGATCTTGAAGAAGTTGGGGTTTAAGTGGATGAAGCGAAGTCGAAACAGTGTTTTAATGGAACGGCAAGATATTGTATTATGGAGACGTCGATATTTAACCAACATCAGGAAATTTCGTGCAGATGGTAGAAAGATATATTACTTAGACGAAACTTGGGTCAACGCAGGTCATACAAAACGAAAAATATGGGAAGATACCACAGTACTTACAGCAAGACAAGCATTTGTGGAAGGGGTTACCACGGGACTGAGGAATCCTGCAGGAACAGGAAACGTTTAATTATATTGCATTTGGTAGCGATGATGGTTTCGTTGAAAATGGTCTCCTCTTTTTCGAATCGAAGAAAACAGGAGATTACCATGATGACATGAACAGCGAAGTGTTCACTGAGTGGATGAGAAATATACTACCTTTTCTTGAACCAAACTCTGTTATTGTCATGGACAATGCTCCTTACCACTCAGTCAGAACCGAAAAATTGCCTACCTCTGCCTGGAAAAGCAGAATTGATTGAATGGCTTCTTGCGAAAGAAATTGGCGCTGACAATACTTTACTAAAGGTTGAGTTACTTGAACTTGCAAAAAAATATATTGTTGATAATCCATTACATATGTTATCGATCAAATGGTATAGACATGGTCGTACAATTTTAAGATTGCCTCCATATCACTGCAACCTAAACCTCATTGAGCTTATATGGGCACAAGTGAAACATCATGTCGCTGCTAATAACAAAACTTTTAAATTATCCGAGGTCAAAACCGTTGCTAATTGGGGGGCTAAACATGTGGATAGTGATGCATGGAGAAATTGTATCAAACATGTTATCGAAGAAGAGAATAAGATGTATCAACTGGATAATATCATTGAAGATATGATTGAAGATTATCATAACAGCAAATACATCATCATCATTATCGTCAGACCTGTCATCAGAATCTGAATAATCATTCGTATGTGTATCAGTTAATCATTTGCATAATGAATTGAAATTATCTGTTCATCTTATTCATACTATCACATTTATAGATTTTATTTTATGTATACATCAGTTATTTTATAAATAAAATGCTGAAACTAAACAAATCTTTTTTTTACTAATGTTAATTCAAATATTAAGGGAGAAACTATATAAATTTGTAATACGTGACCAGTTATTCAATTAACGCAATGTAATCCCATTTATTTACTAATACAATTAAACAAGCTCCAACTATTCCATCAAATCAAACAACCGAAAAGATGTATTTACCCGAGTACCCGATTAGATGTATTTATATTGAAATTTATTTCAGAGATGTGTTCACTTTTTTATTTTTATCACGTCATAATTATAACCATAACATATCGCACATAAAATACGACGAACTATAATTTCATGCGTATTACACTTTGCTATTTACTACAAAATGTTGATAACCAAACTTTTAACGCTTACGACGCTGTCAATTAACAATTCGAATCCACCGCTGTTTTCCTATCCGGTATATTTCCTCGGTGTAATATGGACGCCGATCGTAGCGCTATCTGCTGCACTCTTAACGTGAATGAAGTATAGACATAAATGGCTACCCATTTTTTCTTTTTTGTACAAGAGTACATGAACACCTCAATTACAACAATTTATAGGTTATATCGTCGACTACATGAACGTGCTTCGCAATTTTCAATGTAATGTATGGATTTACAACAATGGACAAAAGTTACAAACAAATTAAAATGTAGTTCAGCTTAAACTCCACGTTACAAAACTAAAAATATAAAAGACAAACTTCAATTTCGATCAACAACACAGAAACGCGGACCATCCGAATAACCACAGATGGCACTGATACGGCTGCGCAATAAATATAGGAAAAGAAGAAAATCTAGTCATGGACAAAGATCAACGTCGATCAATTAAATCGCCAAAAAACCTATCTGCTATATCTTCATATCTTCTAATCTACTGGATCAATAAGTAATGATCATTCTTCTAGAGCAACAAACCGGCATTTATTCAATTAAAGCCAATCATCTCAAAAAATTCCGCACATCTATCTCACGGGAAAACCTCTATGCTACCTACCTGAGATTATGTTAAGAATTCTCAGAACTGTACACAAAGTCCAAGAAAATTCTGATCATAAAACCTTACAACCTTGTCTGATTCACGGAACATCAGCACAGAATGGAAATAATTGAAAAAAATGAATGTCGACTACGTTTGAAGAACATGAGACATACATGAAATATGCATACGTAATCAAAAGACATGTTTTCTTTTCCCAAACACGTTGTTATACAGCTTAATATATAAACAGTCCAAGTCCAAGTGAAAAGATGTAGGAATAAACCTCGTTTACGTTGCTTTTTGAAATATTGGGATTTTGGTAAGCATCAATAGTTTCTTGATGAATCTGTTTTCCAATTTTGAACCAGAAATCAAAAACTAATCAGTCTAATAAATTTTTCTCAATGAATCTTTGATCTGTTTGCAAGTGATGTTTGCATCTCGGCAGATTGTTTAAACAAAGTATCGCTAAACGGTGTAAAATCAAATTTCGAAGAAATCACTTCAGGTGTCCCTCCGGGGCTCCTATTTGGGGCCAACTCTATTTAACCTTTACATCAACGATGTAAGTAATATTTTCAAAAATTCAAATTTTTTACTATATGCAGATGATCTAAAGTTATTTTGCACAATACCTAGCCTTGACGATTCCCTAGTACTACAAAGCGACCTTGACAACTTGGCCGATTATTGTAGTCGCAATAGATTTAACTTAAGCATAAGTGAATGCACGTTTATTCGTTTTACCAGAAAAAAAATCAGCATCAATTTGATTGCACTATTAATAACAACAAAATACAGCAACTTACACAAATTAAAGATCTCGGTCTGATTTTCAATTCCAAATTGTCTTTTCAGTTTCATATTGATAATGTAGTTAGAAATGCACTTAAAAATCTTGGTTTCATAATACGAACATCAAAACCTTTTCAAGACAAAAACTGTGTTATTAATCTTTATAAATCTCTAGTGATTAATATGCTGGAATATGGTTGTAGAAGGTGTCCCAAAATTCACGCAAGATTTGAATTTTGCGCCATTTGTGCGGTTAGAAATGGAGCGCTACACGAAAGAACAACGCGTCTTCATTGTTGAGCAATATTTTAAAAATAATGAAGGCAGCTGCAGTTCGCAATTTTCGTACAAAATATGGTCGAAATAGTAATTTATCTTCATCAACTGTGAAGAGATTAATTAAAAAATTCAAGGAGACTGGATCAATTAGTGATCTTAGACACTCTGGCCGTCCTTCAACAAGTCGTTCAACACAAAACATCGAAGCAGTTCGTGTGAGTGTTGCTGAGAGTCCAGGAACATCAATTCGACACCGTGGTCAAGAATTGGACATTTCGAGAAGCTCTCTACAGCGTATTCTCGCATCTTCATGCTTACAAAGTTCACTTGACTCTGAACTGAAGCCAACTGACCACGCACAGCAAAGAGAGTTTGTTGAATGGATGATGCAACAAGTGAATTCTGATTTTTCGAACAAAATCATCTTCAGCGATGAGGCTCATTTTCATTTTGAAGGCTTCGTTAATCGTCAAAATTGTCGCATTTGGGGTTCCGAAAATCCACGAGTGATTGTTGAGAAACAAATGCATCCACAACGTGTCACTCTTTGGTGTGGATTTTGGGGTGGACCATTCTCCTTCGAAAATGCGGCTGGTCAGGCAATAACAGTTAATGGTGCTCACTGATGAACCGGTTTTTTGTGCCTAAATTGCAAGATATGGATGTGGACGACATGTGGTTTCAACATGACGGTGCCACATGCCATACAACCCGAGAAATAATTCAATTACTGCATTAGTCATTTCTTGGTCGTGTAATTTCTCGTTTTGCTAATCAGAATTGGCCGCCCAGATCATGCGATTTGGCGCCGTTGGATTTTTTTCTTTGGGGTTTCTTGAAGTCTAAGGTTTATGCCAACAAGCCCACGACCGCCCACGCCTTGAAGGAGGAAGCGCTGTGTGGATGAAATTTAGCCACATTTATGCAAAACAGTCCTGGAAAGTTTCGACAAAAGAGTGCGTATGTGCCAGGAAAGCCGTGGAGGCCATTTACCTGATATGCTATTCCATACATACAGTCAATAAAAAATTTACAATTCTTAATCAAAGACCTGTGTTTTCTATCAAAATTACTTCTTGCGTGAATTTTGGGACACCTTTATACTTTGGAACCCTATGTACAAATTTTATATTTACAGGATTGAAAAAGAACAGAGGAAATTTACAAAATATTTAAACTTTTAATTTTTTAACGATTACAATGTTAGTCTCACGAAATATAATTTACTTACTCTCGAAAACAGACGTCATATTAACGAATTGGCAATGCTTTACAAATTAGTGAACAATTTACTTAATAGTCCTGGTCTGCTCGCGTCTTTGAGCTTTACTGTTCTAAGGTTCAATTCTAGAGCATCAGGTACATTTTAATGCGAAATTCAGCGAACTAACGTTGGACTGAGCTCTCCTCTTTACAGATCTACTGTTGTATACAACAGCGTTATGAATGATGTTGACTTGTTTCACTTGAGTCTGCGGCAATTCAAGCTGTCTGTCATTCAACGATACCGCGCTTCATTATTTTAGAATAATTTCTAGCTTAGTTTTCTTTTCCATTTGAAACGCACTAATGTTGTGAAGATCTTTTAGGTTCACCTGTTTACTTCCCTAACATAAATAAAATAAAATAAAGTACACGTACAGCGAAATCTTCAACAGGAAAACGAAGAAGAATGTTATATAATAATTCCTTAATAGAGTCGTATAACGATTTCCTCAATATAAACTTAGCAACGAAGTTGTTTGAATAATTTTATATTTTTTACACTCGTACATGGCACATGCATCCCATCTATGTCACAAATGAGAATGAGATGATAAATTATCCCTGATAACGAGATGCTAATGTACTTAAATTATAATACTTCAATATTTTAAATTTTAATGTATTCCCTGAAAAGAGAACAAATAATCGCTACAAATTTAATTAAATCAATAGCTACGCTGCAAATTTAATATATGCGAATATAAAATAGCCTTCCCAGTTCACATTATGTAATCGCATGTGTGGTAAACGACTACAAATAAATTAATATAACTGGACCAATCTTCAATCCTTCATCGTTATTAACCAAAGTTGAAAGCACATTTGTCAGAAGTGTGTGTATAAGATGTGATATCATTCACCTAAGTAATTAATTACCTAGAAGTATAACCTGTCCTATAGTAACTTACCAACTGGCCTTCTCAATGGGTTTCTTCTGTTGACACTAGCGGGCCTTAACAAAGTTAATAGACGTTTCGTACACCACATGGACATCTCAACGTGGATGTGACTAATAGCATATATTGTGACAGGTAATTGAGCGAGTAATAGGTAATGGATCGACAATCCAGTACGTAGATCAAGCAAATGATCATTAAAAACGTGTAAGTATGCGAATTTCATGTTATTAACTTTGATGCTAAATTTGATTCAATCATCGCGTATAAATCGTTAAGTATACATAGCGGACCGTAAATGTTTCAACCCTTTTACCTGGAAATTCCCATCCTATTATAGTGATATTCTTTTGCTTTGAATCCGATCATTTATAGAGGGACTAGATTATTGCATCAATAAATAAAAATACCAGAGAAATGATATTTAGAAGAGTAAAGTACGTATATATAAATATTTCAGTTATCAACTTACATTTAGCGAGTTTACAGTTTAGAGAATGCATCGATATTTTTTTAAATATTTCGTCATAACCGTATAGAAGCTAAGTTGTTGAGTATCGTTAAGTGTTTTGTGTTGATATATCGTTATTGCAAAGGTAAAATTGTTATTCTATCTCTCTCTTAATAATTAATTATTTGGAATTTGAAAAAAATTGAAATATATGGGGTTTTTTGTAGAAAATGCCCAGGAAAGATTTAACAACTGAACAAAAAACCGCTATTCAAGCTCTTCTACAATCAAACAAACATTCACAACGAGAAATTGCAAAATTACAGAAAGTATCTCCTTCTTCTGTATCGCGTTTAGCTAGAAACTTAAACGAAGGAGCTAGCACATCGACACAAAGACGGGCAAAGTGCGGTCGGAAAAGAAAAACATCGAAGAGATCTGACCGTGAAATTGTTCATCAGGCTTTGAGCAATAGATTTGCTACAATTAAAATGATTCAAAAAAATTTACAAGGGAGAGGAATAGAGATTTCGAGCAGAACTGTCAGGCGCCGATTGGGCGAAAATCGCCTAATGGACCGAAGACCTGCAAAAAGGCCGCGTTTAACAGAATAAAAATGAAATCTGCTAGTCTCAACTTTGCAAGAGAATATCGACATTTCACAGACGAGAATTGGAAAAACAACATGATTTTTACTGAATTAATGTTTGCATTATTTAATAGGTTTTCTTTAGTGACGAGTGCTCGCTCTGTGTGTTAGTGCAGCGACCACAATTTGTTCGTAGACGACCTGGCGAACGTCTCACAGAATCCACGGTTCTTCGAACTGTAAAACCCTCCGCAGGTAATGATTTGGGGAGTGATTAGTGAAGACGGACCCGGCCCTTTGTATTTTGTAGAAGGTACAATGCGTCAAGAGCAGTACATAAATGTGTTAAAAAACACGTTATTGCCGTATTTTAAGCCACGACGTCGCATACCGACAGGGCGACATGCTCCTTGCTATGTGGCAAAAAAGGTTAAGAAATTCTTTGAAGACAATCACATACCTCTTTTACATTGGCCCGAAAATTCACCGGACATCAAACCCATCGAGAACGTATGGAATCGACTAAAAAGTAAGGTATATGAAAGAGAAAACCCTACAAAGGAAATATTAATGAAGAATATAAAGGACGTATGGGAGAACGATGAAGATATAAAAGAGACAATCATATCTTGCATTGAAAGTATGTCCCGAAGAATTAGGGGTGTTATTAAAAATCATGGGTTATGGACTAAATATTAATTACTTATTTAATATTTACATATGTTACATATTTTTACAATATATTTTATAAATAAAAAATATAATACATGTATATTTTATTATGAAGAAACTACAAAATATTGAGTGTTTCAAGTAATTTGGCCAGGGACTGTATTCTATTTTACTATTAATCAAATTACGTCGATAATGTAATATCTAGGCCGGGCACAGAGAGCTTCGCGCCTGGCTAGGAGTGGGGTTGTCGCGCCCACGACGCGACATATCGACGCGATTATTCTTAAACCACGTATCTAGATCAGTGGTCTCCAAACTACGGCCCGCGGGCCAAATCCGGCCCGCGACAGCTAATGGCTGATTGTTGTTATTGTTGCTGTGTTTGATAAAAAAACACAGAATGATAATAACTCGGTTTTATTTACTTGCTAGGTATAGCTTAATGACAAGTATAATACACATAATAACTAACAAATAATTGAAATGAATCCCTCTAACAGTTTATAATGTCCACTTGTAAAAAATACTAATGAGATTTATGTAATTGTGATTTTCCACTGACAATAGTTTGTAGTTGTGGACCAATTTTACTTGTACCAATTATTAAAAGAGATTTAAGATGCTCATCGGTTAACTGAGATCTGTAAACATTCTTTGTGTGCTTCATCTTGGAGAATGTTTTCTCACACAAGTAAGTAGTACCATAAACAGAAAACAGCCCACGGGCAAATTTATGCAAATTAGCAAATTATTGCAGTGGAAGACTCATAAAATTCCAACAAAGATGAGTTTTGATAATTGTTCTTAATTATATCACTGCACTGTAAATCAATAATTTCCATTTGAAGTTCCGGGGCTAGGGTTTCAATGTCAGTATCAAAAGGATTTTGAAAAATCGTAATTTAATTCGCAATGACATCAAAGTCTGAGAAACGAGTATCAAAATTTATCTTTAAATAAATCAGGGAGAAGCTGGTTTTCTCCTTGCAATCTCAAATTCAGTTCGTTCATATGTTTTGTCAAATCGACATAGAATGGTAACTTCCACAGCCATTCGCTATTTTGTAATTCGGTAAGAGGGCGGTGCTTTTCATTAAAAAAAATTTCGATCTTTGCTTGAAGTTAAAAAAAGCGCCGAAGGACTTTTCCGCAACTAAGCCAGCGTACGGCAGTATGATATGGTAAGTCATTTTGTCCAATCTCTTCAATAAACTCGCGGAATTGTGGGTGATTCAGCCCTGTGAATCTGATGAAATTAACAACTGATATGACTGGTTTTACAACTTCAGACATATCCAAACGTTTTCCGCACAAGGACTGTTGATGAATGATACAATGTAAGACTAATGGTTTTGAACCACTATCATTTTCTACAACCTTCCACACAAGTGCAACCACTCCTTTATTTTTACCACACGTTTTTGCCTCCATCAGTTGTAATAGATTTCAAGTTTTTCCAAGGTTCTTTTTATTAATGGCATTTTCAACTACCTTAAAAATATCTTCCCCAGTAGTCGTGCCGTGAATACTATCAATATCAAGAAGTTCTTCATACACTTCATAGCTTTTATCTACTCCTCGAATAAAAATGAACACCTGAGCAGTATCTGACACACCAGAACTTTCTCGAACCAACTGCGCTATCGAAAGTACTACTAGTGCCATCTGTTAGCGATAGAGGGTTCTACCACTACCAGACTGAATGCTTGGCTGGTAGTTAGGAGATGTTGGGGCGTTGCAAATTTCTATTGTTTGCAATACTTTAGCTGTATTAACTAATGCGGAGTCATTAGATGTATTTTGATCTTCAGAACGGCTATTTTCATTCCTTCTAGCCACCTCTTTTAAGTAAATTTGATTTACATGAATATTGTATGCATTGTCACACATAGCAAAGGATTTTGGCACTTCTACTTCTGTTATCCATTTCTGTAATAATTAAAAGACATGACTGCAAACCATGGCAAATTGATCTATAACTCGTACCTCAAAATAATACAAAATATTATCAAAATATTATTTTATAATTACATATATATAACGACAATTCACGTGAGTACATGATATTATTTTTGGTTTTAGGATCATTAAACAAATAAGTTTTCTTATCGCTAACAAAAAAAATTCTAACCTCAAAACCGTTAGTAGCTGAATGGTAGCCGGTTTAACAATACTCGATAAAAACTATAGCTTATTTTATCCTAAACATAACATTAGACAAATAATTATTGGTCTAACATTAGTTACTTACTTTAAGAAAAACTTTTTTAAATACACGGGACTTAGTAAGAATTCGTTCTAGCCATACTTAAGATAGGAGTATTGGCAGCACTTTAGATACGTGTTTTAACATGTTAAAAATGGCAAAGGGTATATACGTGTTTTAGAAATAATTACCTTAAGTGGGAAATTTGAATTTAGATTGAGTTACACACTTTAGCATTCAATGCGGAACCATTAATAGTTTGACTATACCAAGTACGTCAAAAACGAAAAAAATGAGGTACGTGGTTTAGTTATAATCACGACGATATGTATGCAGATACCTCAGCGAATGAAATTATTGATTTATTGCAACAGTTTCTCATCAACCCTTCGCAGCGTAGTCGTAATTATAAAGAAGATAGAGGTAAATATATGTATGTAAGTATTACACATACATACGCAAGGAACATAAACGACCGTTGGCTAAGAAAGTCACTAAATTTATCAGTGAATTTCCGGTAACTTTTATCAAATAAACACTTTACCAGCTTTACAATTAGCTCTTAGTTAAACTGCTGGGATATAGATACCTTCTTCATAAACCTGGAATACTTTGCTGTTTTATTCACAATTTGTGTTCTATGAAACACTAACCTTGAATAGGAGATTCATAGAGGTATCTCAAGGTTTCCTCTAAATCCACACCAAGTAATGTCTTCATTAAGTGTAGGGTTTGCGTGTACTATCGTGGTTGTTTTTCAACTTGAAGGTGAAGGTTAAAACGACAGCATTCGAACTTCATACATTGATATCGTATTTAACCTAGTAGTTAGCATATTAAACGTATATGAGTGGTCTAAAAGAATGTTAACGCATCAAATCAGAAAGTAAAAAACCACAATACGTAAAAAACCTCCTCCATGGCAATATCTTTGAGACAAACATCAATCCTTTGAAACTAAGTGGATTCTAAATTTATACATTTCGCTGGAGGTGATTCAACATTCTCTTTCGTTATGAATATTCAAATAAATTGCAATTTACACGTCTTCTTTCCTGACAGTCATAATAAAGAACTGATTTTGACACCTCAAACTTCTTTCTGGATATATATTTGCGCAACGTTCTTAATACCTCGTCTTTTTTCCTCAGACTTACATATATTAAATCCAAACACTTTCCAACACGCATCGTGACGCGTTGACACCCTAGGCTAACTATGCAGAATACATGTTCGTATAATTACGGACGAAAGATGTACATGTACCCATTTCGACTGGCATTAAATAAATTATACATTATCTAGATCAGCATTTATATCTCTCGTGATTAAACTATAGCGTTTTTATTTCATACCTTGTGATTTTATAAGGGGAAGGTAATGAATGAGAAATTTCTAAAGAGTACACGCAAAGAGACGTTTACTTGTATTAGAGCTGTCCGCATTAATTCAAGACAATTACTATTTTAATTATCCGCAGTACAATAACTATTTTAAATCAAAAGAAATATTTTCTTAGCAATTCTTTCTCTGCTTAAGAAAAGTATATACTTGTAATGAAATAATTGTATTTCTTTGTTTAAGACATTTGTTAACTTTATTCAAGAAAGTTTGAAGAAAGCGATTCTTATACTAAGAATGGTCATTATAACACAAAACAATATTTCCTTAAGGATAGTAAACAGTTTCCCTAATTCCAGAAAGCGTTTAGGTACTGATCATAAATCAATAGTTTCATTTTCTTAAAATAAAGCACTTTTTACTTAGAATTCTTGAAACGCATATTATTTATATATGATCGTTAGAGTTTTCTCACTAGCGCCAATGGGCAGTGGCGAAGGTTCGATACAACCCTTAGTATAACTGCGAGTCTCAAGTAGATTTGTTGTGTATACATGCACGCTGCCGTAAATACTATTTCGTAGTTCTACGTTTGTTTTAAAAATGTTGCCTACGTCGCGAAAACGACCAATGTTGGACAAAGTTACAGAACTTATAGCAGAAATGCCTGACCTAAATTATGATGGCGATAAAATTCAATGTGTAGTTTGTAATATCCCTTTAATAAATTGGTCCAAAAGGGATTGTCTACGTCACGTAAATAGTAAACAGCATTCTTCAAAAAAAAATTGCACACGGCACTGACAAATTTAAATTTAATTTATGTGTTACCTTTATTGCATGTAATCTACCGTTTAATTTACTAGACAAAGATGCATATGTCTTCTTTCGGATTAAATATTCGGACTGCAAATTACCAAGTCGGGCATCGTTAAAGAATTGTGCCATCTACTCGTGAACATGTTGAAAAAAGAATTAAATCAGAGTTGAAAGATAAAAAACTGTGGTTATGTGTGGATGAAAGAACAGATCGTAAAAAACATTCTATGGTTAATGTAATGGTACGTACAATGGAACCACATCAATCGTTACCTTCAATTCTATTAGCTTCCAGACGAGTACAACAATGTACTGCCGAAGTAATTTCAAAGTTAGTGTTAAATACATTGGAAAAGTTTTAACTTTCAACAAACCAACTGTTGATGTTTATAAGTGATGGTGCCGCAAACATGCTTTCTGTAGGCCGGTCTCTTAAAAAGCATTCTGCTAATTTTAAAATTCATGCTTTCAGTCATGTGGCAGATAGTATTAGAAAACGAGATGGAGACAACAGTAAATATTAGTATAGTAGATCATATCCTGAGGTAGACAATTTAATAGCGCATAGAGAAGCAGTGTTTATCAAATCCCCAAAACGTATTCGCAAATTTCACAGACTGTGTCCCCGTATGCCTGGGCCACCAGAACCTATTCTTACACGTTGGGGAACATGGTTACAGGCCGCGTTTTATTATCATAAATATTTTGAGTATATTAAGAACGTGGTTTTACAATTCGATCCAAAAGAAGCTGCGGCACCGTAACACAATAATAGATTATAGGAACACTGAAATAGTAGAATATAGGAGCTGTAGATTTAGCAAATTGTAAGAGGTTTAGAAATTTTAAATGTATATTACACCATACATGACCCACGTAGAAGGCTAGAAGGGTTGGGAATTTCCGACGTAATTAATTAATGGAATTAAAATTGTGTCCACAGGCGAGGAATCAAACCTCGCATCTCCTGCTTGCCGGGTAGGCCTGTTAACCACTACACCACGGGGACCCTGCAAGATTCGTTCTCTCTTCTATTACCTAGATGTTATATTATCTACACTTATAAAGTAACTAGATTATAACTCCGTATTTTACATACACTTCGCATTTGCATACAATCAAACAGACACATAAATCAAACAAATTCTTATTTACGTAAACGTTTTCTACCTTGCAATGGATTAAAGAGGTAAACTCAAATAAATTTGCAGAACAATTCGATCGAAATAAATCTCTGAATCATGATTCATGAATAAAATTAGTTTTGACGTTTGCAGCGGCATAATTCACAACTCTGAATAATATTGAATATAATACGAACCAGTTCCTACCGAAGTGCTTTGCATACAGACTTTTTTCGGTCGGTAGAGTATTTACGACCTATACATTATTACAACTCCCAAGAGATAAGGCAGTAAACCTAACTAAATCTTAAGTTTTAACGGTGGTCAGCATAAACGGTATACAAACCCAGATGTCAGGAATCATCGAATCGTAGAAAATAATCTTTAATCTCTACATAATTACGTAAATGCAGGTTAACTATTGCAGCTAAATGGGTTATTTTAAATGCATTATTTGCGGGCGTGTTCATATCCAAAGCATATTTATTAGTCTGTTCTGTGGTCAGCGTGAGCATTAGTTGAAAAAATAATCTAACATTTCATGTGTACCTGTATTAATATAACCATTAGCTTAAACCGTAATGTTTGCAAATTGATTTATACCGCAATATAACGATCACATATTTTATCCAGCAATATACAATTATCCTAGTTAGGTACAGCAAACATACACGTAAATTTCAGATACAAAATAAAGATTACCGCTTGGAATTGAAAATTCTTTTCAACTTTACCTTTAGTTTTATAACAGCACAACATAAATAGATTTAATAGAAAATAATAATAATCTTTTTTACATTAATCTTGGCTATGGTTATACACTGAGAGAAAGGAATTGGTTCATCCAATAAACCACGAAGTGTTGCACATTTATGTGTTGATTCAACTAAAAATATGTTCATTTAACTCTTTACCGAATTTATCCAACTCATCTTGCAACTTAACAGAACACACTAGCTTTGGCTCAATTATTTTTGTTAAATCAAACCAATATTTGTGTTGGTTATGCTCCAAAACAGATTGGTTTTAGATCAACCACAAAATTCGTT
Source organism: Dynastes maya (assembly GCA_029619315.2). Lineage (NCBI taxonomy): Eukaryota > Metazoa > Arthropoda > Insecta > Coleoptera > Scarabaeidae > Dynastes > Dynastes maya. The sequence goes on from JAROYE020000029.1 coordinate 864,793, forward strand.
TCACACAACAGACGCAAATAGAGTACCATAAAAACATCCACTTCGTTTAAGGCAACACACATTCAGATTTGCACAATCGGCGTTTGTATCTATCTATCTTACTTTCCGTTTTCAAGAATACTTACTTCCTTATGCACACGTGTTCATTTTCGACTCTACGCATGCGTAAGCGGGTGGCGTAGTAGTTGGTATATCGCATGCAGTGCTGTACGATAGAACGTACGAATTTAGAGTGAGTATTACCATTACCTCCGATATATAACAAGGCCTTAGCGCTCTAACAACAGCAAAAAAAATACTGTGTAATGATATTTCCGTACTTTGTTGGTGATACCTGTAATGTTTTTCTAGTGTTACGAGGGTGTATCAAATATAAACGGGACCGGTTTTCTTAAAAATTCCGGAGGGCTTCTAGACCTGGATGGGTTGATACGCAAGTAGCCTGTACCGTTAGGGAGAGGGGAGACCCGACCGCAATTCTCTCGGGTCCCTTTAGTATCAAAAGAAACCATGAGCCAGAAAGAAGTGTATGTCTCCGTGGAGCAGCGGATTATCATCAAGTTTTTCGCCAAGGAGAGGAGGTGAACCCAACCGAAATTTTGCGGCGATTACAGACACCGTTCGGAGACAACACCATGTTGAGAACCCGTGTGTCTGCATGGCAATTTTCTGGAGGGCGTGAAATGGTCGAGAACAAGAGCGATGATCGCCGCCCAAGGACAAGTGTGACCGAGACCAACATCGAGGTGGTCTGAAATCTCATAGAGGGAAATCGGCGCATTGTGAAGTACTGGATGCCGCGAAATTGTCATTTCGAAGGAAAAGGAAGTAGCAATCGGCCAGAAGTGTTGTTCTTCATGACAACGCCAGGCCACGTGTGGCTAACCCCACGATGCAAAAAGTGGATGCGATGGGATGGGAACATCCACCCTATAGTCCAGACTTGTCACCTTGTGACTTCCATCTTTTTGGACTCCTCAAAGAAGCGCTTGGAGGCCAGCGTTTCGACGATAACGAAGCGGTGGAAGCGTTTGCGATCTAATGGCTACACGAACGTCCAGAGTTTTTACGATGATGGAATAAAAAAGCTCTCAATTCGATGGGAAAAATGTATTTCTAGGGCGGGAGAGTATGTAGAAAAACAATATATATTTGTAAGCTTAGTTAAATAAAGTTCGAATTTTTTAAAAGGCGAATCCCGTTTATATTTGATACACCCTCGTATATAAGCGATAAAACCTTTTCTGAAACAATAAAAATTGGTGTTTTTACAATTACAATTACAAATAATAATAATTAGTCGATTAAATATCCACTACAAATGAAAACGGTGCTCGGTTACGTGTTTGGTTTTTGCTTTGAAAGTTCGCTTTTCCAAAATAAAATCGAATGGGATGCGAAGAAGGGCTCAGTTGACGACTGGCATCCTCTTTAAACCGGAAGCCCTTCAAAACTCAAAAAAGAAATGCAAAAAACGATTCCTTTATCGTTTATACTTTTGTGCATGGCGATATATCGCCTAAACAGCGTGACGTCATCGAAGAGCTGTTAGGCCTTCTATATCGGTGGTAACGGTTGTGTGCGATTACTTAGAATGTAGACTCAAAAATAAGAAAAATCACTAACAATCTACAAGGAAAGTTGAAATTACCTGCTAAATAAGTTCTAAATTCTCTAAATTATAGAACTAGTCCAATTTCATTCTATTAAATACTTCCAGCAATATTTAATTTGGACTGTCAGATGTGCGTAATCTTCACGTCTTTTTTTGAATACAGGCTTCTAATAAGTAGGGATCTACGAAACGTTTTAATATCTATTTTCCTTCATGAACCAAATTAAATTTTGGAGAATTTGAGCCGTATGATAGCTGAATTAAGATTAATATTTTACTATTTTTGATTTGATATATCTAGTAAGTCTCTTCAAAAGATAAATTTTGTAACAAATACTAACAGCTTTATTAAATATGAAGATGTATAATTGTTAATCTCTTGCAGAACAGCAAAGACCAAAGCTTATTTATCCATATTGCTTTTTTCTTTATTAAATGCGTAATTTCGTTCTTCGAATATTAGGTTACAGGTGTCCCAAATTTGATGTACGCAAAAATGATGACAGCTTTTCAGGCTTACGCTCTTGTTACTTGATGTATTTGTTTGATACACTACCTCCAGTATATATTGCTTCTGCTGAGGTTTCCTGCAGAAATGAAAAAGATGGAAACCAAATATTGTGCGATGAATAGACGCTATGGTATGCGTAAGCAAAGGAACGACGCATAATGAAGGGAAGTATAGTGGAACTGCTTTCAGGTCTAACCAGCAAATCGAAATATGTCTCTGAAGTGGATGAGTTTTTCAAGATTTTTGTAGATGATGAAATAATTGATATGGTTGCAAAATTTACGAATCAAAAAGCAAAAAATGTGTATGAGGAGCGGAATGTAGGACGATCACGTCAGAAGCAGTGGAAATCCTGTTGTGCGACAGAAATGTATGCAGTAATAGGACTTCTTCTTATTATGGGTGAAGGCCAATAGAGAACCGTTATACTTTTTATGGGCTAAGGATCTATTATGTACACGCAGTATACTTTCTGCAACAATGCCGCGTGAAAGGATGCAAAAAATTCTATCCTTTATGAGATTTGATAATGTAGAGACGCCAGAAGATCGCCGTAAAAAAGATAAACTGGCTGCATTCCGAGAGATATTCGAGAAATTTGTGGTCAACTGCAAATCGAGTTTCAATCCTACCTCCCACCTTACTGTTAAAGAACAATTGGAACCCTTTCGTGGCAAATGCCCGTTTAGAGTATACATGAAGTCAAAACCAGTTAAATACGGCATCAAATTTTGGGCATTAGTTGACGTTGAAACCGGATACGTTCTAAATCTTCAAGTATATACTGGTAAAGAAAACAACAAACCAGAAACGCAGCAAGGAAAAAGAGTGGTGTTAGATCTGGCTGAATGTTTGGGAAGTAGATACAGAATTATTACCGATAATTTCTTCACTAGCAAAAGAACTCCTAGCAAGAAATTTAACTTTATGTGGAACCCTGCGTAAAAATAAACGGGAGATCCCTATGAACTTGTTACCTTCTCGGCAAAAACCTATAATGTCATTGATGTTTGCTTTCCAAAAAGACATAAGTTTGGTATCATATGTCCCAAAAAAAATTCGTGTGTTGTTTTACTAAGCACGGAACACCACAACGACAAAGTGGGAACAGAGGAAGAAAACTACAAACCGCATATAATACAACACTACAACAAGACTAAAGGTGCAGTTGATACCATGGACAAGATGGTGAGTGAATACACACATCAAAGACAAACACATAGGTGGCCGTTTGTCCTATTTCAAAATATGATCAACATAGCCGCCTTGAATGCATACACGTTATGGACTACGAAACATGGAAACGTCAACAAACCATTCCAACCATTCCAAACCTTATGTAGAAGAAAGACTCAAGAATACACATGGAATTCATAAACGAATTGTGGACGATATGCGCCTAGTGGTACCGTTGAGTGCAACTATACGCCGCAACCAAGCACTTCAAAAAATTTACTGGGAAGATGTGTGATCTGTCCTAGAAATAGAAAGGCCGCCAGGAAATCTCGGCAAACCTGCAACACATGCCGTAGATTCATCTGCAAACAGCATCAGAACGCTGTACGAACTATTCTTTGTAAAGACTGTGCTAATAAATAAATTAGTATTACGTTATTCGCTATTACATTACCATATACGTTTTGTAGCGTAAACTTATCGTTCCAATAAAAAAAATTATGTTACGTCTATTTTTTTACACGTGTAATCGAATAGTTGATCACAATTTGTTGCCATCGCTAAAAAATACTGTAAACACTTTAAGAGGGCAAAATCGTAGCCAGCAGATAATAAATTTTACTTAAACAAACATTAAAATAACCTTCTTAGTATAATTTACTGTATCATACCCCTCTTCGTAGCAGGAAGGTTAAGCAAATGCAGATACAACTTAAAATGTAGCTAATCAATTCGTTACGCTACTTTTGATTGTCGTTTTGCGCTTTAACAAATTCCTACTACATGGAGAAAAAATATAGTCCACATAACAATAAATATAGTCAAATATGTGATAACAACACAATTTTTGTTAGAGCAATTACAAACTAAATAAACGTGATATAATTCCTATCATAAATTATTATTTTAAGAATACAAGGAATTTTTCTTCGTGTACGTCGCTTTTCATGCCCGTTTATTTTGTACCGCTCTTGTCAAAACAACAAAATAATAAAATCAAGGCAGAACTATGTACAAATGATTCGAATGGATGTAAACACGAGTAAATCGGATGGAAACAAATATCCTGACGTTATGATGGTACTCCTTTATATTCGGGTATATCCAAATGTGATCATTTTGTTTATATATTTTTTGAATTTGAATCTTTCTTTACACATTATTTAACAAATACAAATACAAAATTTATTCATAATTTACGTTGCTTTATTCATATTATTAATAATTATAGATATATTTTTTATAGCCGTGTATCCTATCGGCAGTATAAGAAACGTATTATTACTCCTTTCTTCCATGTACTATATAATGTAATAGTATTAATGCACTATTTCAAACCTGAAAAGCTGCACGTCCATCTATTTTTATACTTAAGAAAAGGAGAAGACCAACAGTTGTTATTTTGTTCAAAGATTAAAAGTACATCTTTGGTTAAGTTGTGCGTTAAACAGACGGTCCCGTTTATTTTTATTTATATCACAAAATTATCTAGAGTTGGATAAAGTTTTACCTTAATGGTACTCCCCGATATCGCAGGCTTAATTTACAAGCAGTATTTAAAAACTACCTCGCCAAAAAGACTGTGAAAGCTGTATGCAACTAATTGTGTAAGTAATACCCTATGAAAAAGAACTAGCAACCATTTATTTGCTTGCCGGCTAAAAACGAACATAAATGCCCTTATGTGTATGCCATAAACTTTCCGTATCGGTTATTTAAGTATTATTTTAATAGATCGCGTTACTCCCGTTTTATGGCTTCATGTTTAATTTTACGATCCTCCGATAAAATAGATGTTCGGACAACTTTTACTTTTTCTTGAACAACGACATAAATATCCTAATCATATGCTGTAAATTTTCTGGCATATTAAAAGCAGCTAAGAATAAACTATGCAAATAGAGAAGAACAATTATACGTCAAGTTAAACCAAAGAGATAAGTGATATTTACGATCTTCCGGTAACCAAACGACATTATATATGAAAAAAGGTCTTATTTCCTATTATATTTATATTTCCGAATTTTTTATGCACTTCATTATATAATTATAACTAGAGTAACCAAAACTTGCGGACTCGCATAGGCGTCGGTATTACGGGTTAATATAAGAATACGAAAAATTCATAAATAAACTTACTTGCTAATTATTCACAAATTAGAGGCATCGGATGTGAATTATTGTAAACTTGCATCATTGCATATGTTTCCACAGTTACTTCTTTAAACCTTGTGCGTCGACAAGAAAAAATATTCTTATACATAGAAAACGATCTCTCCACATCTTAGGAAGTTACATCTGCATGTAGAAACTGTTTTTCAAAATCACTCAAATGTTCACTATTCTTACACTTATTATAAACGGCCTCTAAAGTATTAAAATCGGGATTTTTCCTTAAAACATCTGCCAACTTTTGACTAGCGCATAATCTTGGCGTATCATTTAATGTGTGTAATTTATTTTTTACACTCTCCACTATGTCTAATGATTCCTGCAATGACAATTCAGTACATTGTAGTTTTCTGATGGCATCTAGTAATACTGTATAATTGGTACATATTGTTGTTAAGTCTTCTAAAAGTTGAGGAATTTGAAATTCTCTTTGACTTTCTCGAATTGCTTTGGATTCATTCCGATATCGCATTAAACTGATGAATTTTTGAAATGATCAAATAGTAAGATACTGTAGCAAGTACCCATCGCGTAATGTCAGGAGTTTGGAATACGGACAATACGAAATCTTAAACGTTAGGAGATACGAACCTGTTAGTCCTTCCAATCACGATAAGTTCCGTAATTGTCGACACTCACCAACTAAGCAAAGCATGCGCGCAGTTATAGTATTAAGTTAGGATATAGTTTAAGGAGCCAACTACCGTTGCTGCAGTATCTGTCACAATCACACACTTTCTGGCAATTTTAATTTCAAGCGTTCATTACACTTTGAATATTTTCCGGGTACATTGTTGAAACGTTTGCAAGCTAACAAATATCGAGATGCAGTGTTCTCGCTAGAAAAACGCGAGCTATTACATTCACAATACTGTTTTTCTTTATATCGGTCGTCTCATCCGCGGTAATCCATATTTTTTTGGAACACAAATCACGTTTACACACATTTTCTAGCATCTCTTTCATTCGCGGCAAATGATTCTGTAATTGTGTTTGTGAGGGTAATGGATACTTTGGAACGTATTGTCGCCAAAACGTTTTAAAAGCTGCTTTTGTCACCAACGACAACGGAAGATTACAAGAAGTACACATAACTAATAAATGTATGAGGAATAGTGTATAAGGTATTTCAGTTCTTGCATTTCTCATATGCTTAATACCATTGACATGCCTCTGGCAATCAGTTCTGTCCAATGCAGCCAAACGAACATTGCATATTAAGCAAAAAACTGCACTACCGTCATATTTTAAATGGGGAAAAAGTGATACATACTTATGTACATTAGTAGCAAATCTATTACGAGGCATTGTTTTCTTAGGTATGTAAATATTAGTTCTATATGAAACGATACACTAATTATGTACTTGGTATAATACTACAACTCACAAAAAACACCAGCTATATTTTCAAAAGCGATACGTAAGTACATAACCTTGACCGTTCGACTAATCTCTGCAACAGCTCAAACGGTACTAAAACGAAATCTCTCTCAGCGCGGTTTAACATGATTTATATTCAAGGTCGACACTACATGCCTGCTTCTCTACCGGTTTAGTTTATTTATGAATTTTTCGTATTCTTATATTAACCCGTAATACCGACGCCTATGCGAGTCCGCAAGTTTAGGTTACTCTAATTATAACATTATCGAGTTTGTGGTATGCCACGTATTTACCAGACATCCACTGAATAATCTGGTCTTCCTGTATGACAAACGTACGTTCCAGTTTCTTTATTCCAGTGATAGATAGTAAAAGATTATTTTTTGGAGCAGGATTGTAAGAATACATTTCTGATAAACTGTTGTAATAGATATAAAGGTCGCTCACGATAAGTCCTTTCAGAGAGAAAACAAGATACAAAACGTAATTGCTAAAGTATTGAGAAGTTTCAAATTGCAGTAAAACGTATGAATTTGAAAAGTTATATGGCCGTTTTATTTTCAAGAGTTTATACAGAAATTGTGATGAATTTACTTATAATTAATCCCCCTTTTAAGTAATGTGTGTTACAGAATCTCTCTTGGTCTCTCCTTATATTCGCTAATATTATATTCCTTATCTACTATAATATCCTCTTCGGTCCCTCTTTTGAATATTCTTGTCTTCAATTTTGTATTTTTCTTATTTTCCAAATTACTTCCAAATCGGTGCTGTTTCATTACATAACGATTTCTAAATTTTCTTCTAAGCTAAATTTTAAAACTATTTTCATCGAAATGTTATTTCGCTGTCAAGTACTTGTTCTGTTTGTTTGTTCATCCATCTCCACAGGGATACCAAATCATGGACTTCCATCTATAAATGTTTGACCTCTTTGATGATTGTATGTTTTGATGCAGATGACTGTAAATTTTGGTGACTTGATTCCGATGTGGCAAGTGTTTTTGTGTTTTTTTGACAAAAATTTTTATGAAATTTTTTTATTAAGTATATTTTTGAAAGTAACTAGTGACTGTAAACTTTAAAAATTAAAACGTAATTATACGAAATAGTAAAATGTACATACTTCACAATACAGTATATAGAATTCTATCCATTTCATTCTTCATGAATAGCTAAAAACACAAAGGACCATATATGCAATTTATTTTAAGATGCAGAACACCGTAATCAACAATTATGATTAATGATAAAAGGATCTAATACTGTTTCAAAAATCGACATTTGATTTCGTAGATTTTTACCTACACATCTTTAGAGCTTTCACAATACATGTGAGTTATAATTAAAGCTGGCCACGAGCGGTACCGCGCAGTAGCGTAGAGTCGACCAGGCCTCGCGTTCCACTAGAGTTATTCTGCTAATAGAGATGTTTGCTGCCGCAAATAATTTCGCTCATCTTTTAAATAAAAATTAAATAACACGTGCTCAAACACTTACCATTTTAAGAGTCCTCCTTGAAATCACAAAGTGAATAATGTCTGTTAAATATCTGCAACATTAGATATGTTTCAACTGTTGTTTCGGCAAAACTAGTACGGCATGAGGAAAAAATGCGTTTATATGCAGAGAACGAACGTTCTACATCTAGTGACGTAATATTTGCGTAAGTAAAATAATCTTTCAAATAACTTAACGATTCTGTTGACGCACCTTCACAGATGTGTCTTAATGTGCCAAAATTAGAATTTTTATCAAAAACACTTTCAAATTTTTCTAGAACAGAAACATTTTTTGCGTCTTCAATCGCGCATAGCTGTGCGTGAACATGTTGCACTATTTGTAGAGATTCTTCTAAGGGCACCGCAGGATTTTGTAATTTTTCTATTGCATCTGCTAGCCCGAAGTAATTGTCGTGAATGATTTTTAAATCCATTTTAACATGACTATCTTGAAATTTGGACTGGCTTTTCTGGATAGCGGCAGCTTCCTTTGTATCGAATTGTAAAACCACGTTCTTAATATTGTCAAAATATTTATGATAATAAAACGCGGCCTGTAACTATGTTCCCCAACGAGTTAGAATAGGTTCTGGTGGCTCTGGTATACGGGGGCACAGTCTGTGAAATTCGCGAATACGTTTCGGTGATTTGACAAATACTGCTTTGGTATGCGCTATTAAAGCGTCTACCTCAGGATAATATTTTCTGATACTATCCGCCACAAGATTGAGAGCATGAATTTTACACGTAATGTGTAACAAATTAGCAGAATGCTTTCTAAGAGACCGGCCTACAGAAAGCATGTTTGCAGCACCATCACTCACTAACATCAAGAGTTGGTTTGTTGAAAGTTCAAACTTGTCCAATGTATTTAACACTACCGTTGAAATTACTTCGGCAGTACACTGTTGTATTCGTTTGGAGACTAATAGAATTGAAGGTGCCGATTGATGAGTTCCAATTTGCGTGCCATTACATTAAGAACAGAATGTTTCTTCCGATCTGTTGTTTCGTCGACACATAACCACAATTTTTGATCTTTCAACTCCGATTTTAGTTTTTGTTCAATATGTTTACGCGCAGATGGCACAATTCTTCGTAACGATGTTCGACTTGGTAATTTGCACTCCGAATAGTTATTCCAAAAGCAGATGAATGGTTCCTTGTCTAATATATTAAACGGTATATTACATGTGATAAACGTAACGCATAAATTAAATATAAATTTTTCATTGTCTCGTGCGCAATTTCTTTTTGAGACATGCTTTTCACTATTTACGTGTCGTAGACAATGTTGTCTGGACCAACACATTAACGGGATTTTACAGATTACACATTTAATTTTAGCACCTTCATATATTAAGTCTGGAATTTCTGCAATAAATTTTCGAAGTTTGTCCGACCGCGGTCGTTTTGCTGACGAAATCATAATTTTTCTAGGACAGATAAACAATTGCGCAAATGACCGGCAGCGAAAATGTCCGTACTGCTCCGCAGACGAAGTAATACTACCGTTCCTCTCGGTCCGAACTGATTCTACGCCGATGCGCGGTACCGCTCGTGGCCAGTGTTAGTTATAATACATATATGTATTTTGTAACATATTTTTGTTTTATATAATTATATCTAAATATTTGCTGGAGTGTAGCCATTTCTGGATCCCCTTTCTCTTTGGTTTGCTCAATATACTTAATGGATATTATTGACAGAGGCTTTAAGTTCAATTAAAACAATAATGGTGCATGATAAATTAACTATTATCGAAGAATTAACAATTCTCTCGACTAATCATTTCCTTTAAAAGCAAGTATTGTAGTAAAAAACGCCACAAAATCATCTTTAGTCTCCAACATTTAAATTAAACAATAATTTTTTCGCTACAATTCGATTTCACTTATAGTTAGACATATGTATACGAGGTAAGCGCAATCAATTCACGGCCTGACAGGTTTATACAGGTTCTAGACTGTTCAAACTCCTTTGCGTCACAGTTGCACGTGTGCGAGGCCCATACTGTATATATGACGGCTCGAAGACTGGTAGTTTTTAGTAGCCAGCTAGACAACGTGACTAGTGCATGAAAATGTTTCAAGTAACGAAAATTGAGTACCGCACGGTCGTTAAATGTTTAACAAAAGAACATTTAGACGGCGTTTATGGTGATTTATCTCCTTCATATTCCACTATAAAAAAGTGGGCAAAATGTTTCCGTTTGGGGCAAGAATCCCTTGAAGATGATGATCGCCCAATTGAACTGATAACGCCTCAAAACATTTCAATTATTGAAGAAATCGTATTAACAGATCGCCGTTTGAAAGTAAAGGAATTAGCAGTGATGTCTAACATTTCTGAAACAAGTATTCGCCGAATTCTCCATAACCATTCGGGTATGAATAAAATTAATACAAGGTGTTTACCACATCTTCTTTCTGCTTTTACAACGTGAACATCGGGTCGAATGTGCGCGCTCGTTTTTAAACATGCGTAGAGACGACCCGAAACCGATTTTGGACTCCATTGTCACAGGAGATCAAACGATGATTCTGTATTATGATCCTCCATTCAAAAAGGAATCGATGGAATCGTGGCGACCCGATGAACCTCGTCCCAGAAAGGCGAAAGTCGTTCAGTTGACTAAAAAGGTGATGGCCACAATGTTTTGGGATTGAAGGACAATCTTCATGCAAAACGTCGAGGAAAATTGATAAAAGGTGTTCGGTTATTGCACGACAATGCACCCGCCTATGCTGTCGTCATTTCACAAGCTGTGAATGAGGCTTTCAAGAATTGGAACATCCACCGTATAGCCCGGACATGGTTCCAAGTGATTATTATTTATTTTCTCATTTGGTGTTTGGTATTTCTCTGGAAATTGTGTAATAGCTGCATTGACTGCTCTGCGCTACTTCAAAGATTACAATTTATAATCCCACTCTCTGGTGTCCGGTATTCGAATACGTTTTATCTACCGTTTCCTCGAACAAATGCTCTTTTAAAATCACCTATTTATGTGACTTTTACAAACTTTAATCTCATATCTTCGCAATGTGATATTTTTCACGATACTTTACATACAATAAGGATAGTCACTGCTCTTTAGTTTAATAATTTTTTGTAACTTGTTACTCTTACTTGTTTTTTGTACTCGTTTTGTAATTTGTTTAATTAATTACTTGTCCAGTAATTGGAATTTTCTCTGTTGGGCAATAAAGCTTATTATTATTTAAAGAAAGACCTTAGGGGACGTCGTTTTAAGCATGATAGTGATTTACAAGTAATGCAATTTGAGGGATAGTTTCTGCAAGGGTATAGAATTATTCATTGATCGTTGTAATAAATGTATTGAAGTTAGGGGAAATTATATTGAAAAATAAAGATTGTTATATTTTACCAAGTTTATTTTTTCTACATCAGGCCGAGAATTTATGGCGCCTACTACATACATAAAAACTACAACACACTTAATTGCCATCTGCAAAGAAAGGTGGGGTGCTAATATTACCAAATAGATTTGCATTATATAGCCAGAGCAGCAAATTACCTGTTTGTTGGTAAAACTCCCTGCATTCCAATAAAATTATTTTTTTCCACATAAATAAAATAGAAAATTTAAAAAAACGCATCCATTGCGTAGGTCAGCCGATACTCGCTAACACATGCAATTACATTTCAATTACCATCTTCGTGTTCTATCTACATAGTCATTAATCCACTTCATTCATTATTTCAAATTATCTAAACAACACAAACCGTTCCATTCATGGCTAGATGTTTACTCATCAACAAGCGCATTTATTACCGCATCAAACTATAATAAATAAATCCGCGACGCGCCGTCCTCGCTGTCGTCTACCGCACAGAATCATTATATCTCGAATCTATTTTTTCCGTCGGTCTGTTCGTCGATTTTGTTGATTTCAGGACCGTCGTTAAGGAAAGATATATCGCACGAAGATAGAAACCACACAAGTACTTACGTTGGGTACAAGGCTCTTCGAATGTACCAACACCCATATTATTTACTGTAATATTATAACTGAAAATTTGCGCCATGAAATAGTGTTTTTATTATAAGATAGTTTTTCTATTATTGTTATAGTCGGGCCATGGTACAAATGCCTTTAATCACTACGACCTTAATAGATCTATTGTAACAAAATTCCCTTATGTGTGTTAGAAAAGTTGGAGGCTTTTAATAAAACTTAGTACTACTCTAGGATCTGCTTGCTTCAGTTCAGTAAGTGCAAGAAATGGCCTACTGAAATGTTGATGTCGTGTGCGACTAATGGTAACACATTTACATAGGATGTGTTCTGCTGTCTCCAGATCTTGTTGACATAGACGACAGATTTGATCTTCAAATTTTCTTCTTCGCCTGTTTTTATCCTGGAACATTTTCCCAGTACGAGGCCTTTTGATTGTCCTCCCATGCCTTAATTGCTTGTTTTATGTGACTTTTTTGGAGACCACAAAAGGGGTTAGGACCAATGAAAGACATGTTCCTTGGTGGCTTGGGACCCACCGCAAAGTAACGTGGTTATTGCATCCCAGTTGCCGAAGATTGTGTACACATTCGTGTATCAGAGCAAATTCGTATGTGTAGGCCTTAATAGCCTTTAGAACTGCCTGACTGTCGCTGTATATATTTATAGTTGCGCCTCGTATCCTTTCTCAAGGTTCTTTATGGCGCACAGGTTTAAAGCAGAAATCTCTGCTTGAAATATGTTGGTGTGGGGTCCTGTAGGCATTTTTAGATGGTAGTTAGGACCGCTAATGCCTATACCTGTTCCAACACCTTCTATTCTCGCGCCGTCCGTGTACCATTCTAGGGTACCTCTTTTGCATTAAGTCTCACGGGATACTCTCTCAGTACGGCTTTCAATGATCACCTTATAAGGTTGATCAAAATTGTATTGCATAGGGATCATGTCCTTTGCAATATACATCAGATAGTTTATGTTGGAATTTTCAAGGATTTTGAGGTGCCCCTTAAGATTCCCAGGCTGTAATCCCTTCGTTCTACTAAGAAATTCGACGCTGAACTAAAGAGAAAATGGTCCCATCTAGTGAAGAAAAAAATTCTCCACTATCATGATAACGCCCCGGCCCACTCATCGGCAATTGCGATAGCAAAACTAGTCCGGTTGCAGTACGAATTGGTGCCCCATGCACCATATTCGCTAGATTTGGCCTCCTGTGACTTCTTTCTTTTTTCAAATTTGAAAAAATGGCGGGAAGGGGTTCACATCAATTGAAGAGGTCGTTGCGGAAACAGATGCCTATTTCGCAGAGTTCGATAAAACATATTATTTGGATGGCTTAAAAGGATTGGAATATCTCTGGCCTAAGTGTATATAGCTACAAAGAGATTATGTCAAGAAAAAAAATTACCAATTATTTGGATGGCTTAAAAAAGTAGGCACATCGCTGGACTAAGAGTATATTTTTATTTTTTTATTTTATCTTATTTTTTATATTTATTTCGAAGTATACAAAGGTATACAAGAAAAGTCAACAAAACCACATAATATTAATTATTCCAATATTCGTTTAACGAATACGGTTCTAAATTAACTAAATATTCAAACAATCTGCTTTTCAATATTCTTAAATTGTTTTCTAGTTTTGATGAACAGTGGTAGTTTGTTATATAAACGTAGACTAGAATAATACACATTCCTTTCTGTTAATGTTAACCTATGTATTGGGTACTGATAAAAGTCATCTTTTAAACGAGTATTATGTACGTGATTGTATTTAGAATCATTTTTATTCATTTTATTTGAAACAAAAAAATTATGCAATTGTAAATATATACTCCATAAAAGGTTAGTAAATTATGCTGTTTAAAAAACGGTTTTTAGACTGTCTCTACTTGATAAACCGAAAATAACTCTAAGGACTTTTTTCTGAGCTAGAAAAACTCTATATACTTCTGGAGATTGACCCCAGAAAATGATACCATAACTCATGCGTGAGTAAAATACACCATAATAAACTGCGAACATATCCGGAGTATTAAGTATCTTTTTTAAAGTTTTAAATCCAAAGGTTATCGAATTAAGTTGTTTACTGATGTTATCCGTGTGCACTGACCACTTCAAAAATTCGTCAATATATAGACCTAAGAATTTGGTTGGACTGGTTATAGCAATTTTCCTACCGCCCAGTTCAATACAAGAAGGCCTTGGTATTGCTGCAGAAGTTCGAAAAACCACGCAAGATGTTTTGGTTAGATTCAAAGCTAAGTTGTTGTTAAGAAACCAGTTATCAAGTGCACAAAAATAACTATTACATACATAAAGCTACAAGGAAATTACATATATTATGTTGAGAAATAAATCTACTAAATTTAAATCAATTGCGTTGTTTTCCTTAGCACAGGTATTTATCATACCATCCCCGTATTTATATTGTTCCGTAACCTTTCTTCGGTCTGTCCTATAGTCATCAGGTCGTCTTTGTAGCATAATTCCATTGCTGTTATTACCTACATTTTCCAGTATCCTATTCTATATCTACTCGATTTTTCTTTACCGCTTTTGACTATGTGATCCAGCACCATGTTGAAGAGAAGTGGGCTAAGAATGCACCCCTGTCTCAGACCCATTTTATTTTAATATTTCATTTATTGTATTTTATTGCTTGTTGTATACACCACTGGTCAAATATACGAAATATACGTACATACATTTGTTAGGCAATCTTCGGTACATTCATTAAAATGTGGTTTACCCATTTCTTCTTTAGTAGGTATGTTTCAAACGTCTTTATACTGTCAAACACATTCTCCATGTCTACAAAGCACGCATGCATCTTCCCGCTACGATGGCTTTCTCATGAAGATTTTGTCCGTTGCTCCTCTATTTTTTCTGAAACAACTTTGGCTTTCTTCTATGGTGTGTTCTCATTTTTATCTCAATCTGCTTTCTAGGATTTCACCACGCCATTTTCCCAACGTGCTTCCAAAGTGATGTCTCTCTTATTAAAACATTCTTTGCTAGCTTCTTTTTGGATATCGGTGAAGTAATTGCTGTTTGCCAGTCGTGTGGGACTTATCCTTCATTGCTTAATTTTTTTTAAACATCCAGAAACTGAATATTGTTATTGGTATAGAATAATCTTCATTTTTATGGTTTGACACTTACCTTTGATAGTACCAAAATTTGACTCTAAGGAAATTTTAGTTTTTGAGTATTATAACTCAAGAGCCCTTGGCAATAATGTGATATAGGTACACTTCAAAATTTTAACAAAATCTGTACCTATTACCAGTACCGCTGTTTTGGTGCAATTGTACCAAATTTGGTACATGTGTTGTATTGCAAAATTTGGCACATTTTACGATTTTCAAATTCTGAATCTATAAATATAATATTTATAAAATGCATGACACATATGGGAAAGAAACATTTTACGGGAAGAAATCTTTTTTATTGATATCCATTGAACAGATGCGTCTTATCTATAGTCTCTAGGTGGCGCTCAAATAAATTTGTAAGCGTATTTTCTGCTCTTAATTATTTATAACCCTTTCTGATAATGCCAGATAGTTTATTTGAAGAATGTTTTCTAAACTAATTGTAATACTCGTAAGAACTGTAGTTCTTTATACAAACTTTGCAACTAATAACAAATAAGCAATATTTTTAGTGAAACAGCTAAAATTAATACTAAAGATCTCTCAAACTTTTTAATCTAGAAAATGTATATTTAGCCCATAACGTGCAAGAAGTAATAGACAATAACCTGAATGAAATAGACCCTAAAGAGCTATATATTTTTAAAATAAATTGTTTCAATGTTTACATTGAATTGTGTTGTCAAATAAAAAGTAGGTTTACATTTAATGGCGATATATAGCAAAAATTAATATAGATCCACAAAATATTTATTCCGATACTGAAATTCCTTCTATTATTCCTCTAGTTGGAAAGCTTCCAAATTCTGTACGTGAAAATCAATATGAATAGAAATTAATCTGAATGGAGATGCTTTTCAGTATTACCAGAAGCTAGATTTAACAAAGATATAGATTCGGAAGAATTCAGAATAGAGCTTGGAAGTTGTAGTGGGAAAAGTATTTTCAATTTTGCAAGTATTACAAAATCATGCTTACCCCATGGTAGCGCTGTGGCTGAACGTATTTGCTCCCCGTTAAATTTAATTAAAAGGAAAAATATAAATTGTCTAGGTGTGAGCGCGTGCCATTATTTATTATTGATAAAAGTAATGATACGTTCAACAATATGCTATGATTAGGAATTTACACTGGACAAGAAACGAAATTATTTTAAATATTAAAAAGAAAATAGTTTTGTTTTTCAAATCATGTAATTTTTTTGTTTGCATTTTTGAGTTATATAATAAATCTTTAAAACATAGTATCCCATTAACTGAATGCATCAAAATTAAATCACTTACGTATGTAATGCCCACATTTCCTAATAATATATTTTCCGCTACGCCCCTTAGGGCAGACAAGTAGAGGCAGCGTTGGCGGGTGAGACGATGCAGGTGTCTGTCGCCAGAGAATGCGCACAGGGAAGGGTACTGTCCCCTCTATTGTGGGACATGGTGATAAACGAACTGCTGGCCTTGATGGACAATGCTGGCTACTATACACAAGGATACGCTGATAACATTGTAATTCTCACCAGTGGGAGAAACGTCAGCATAATATCGGAACTAATGCAGAGAGCATTAAAAACGATAGAAGTATGGTGCAAGAAGGAGAACCTTAGAGTAAACCCTGAAAAAATTTGCACTTGTACCCTTCACCAAGAGAAGGAAACTAGATGGTCTAAGAGCGCCGACTCTTTGCAATGAAATAGTACAGATCAGTCAGGAGGCTAAGTTCTTAACCTTGGACTCTAAACTGAACTGGAACCCACAATTACAAAAAATGACCGACAAATGTAAGAGGGTGATGATGACATCCCGTAGAGCAGTTGGGAAAACATGGGAACTCAAACCACATATGACGTACTGGCTGTACACTATGGTGGTAAGACCCATGACAACGTATGGCTGCCTGGTTTGGTGACCTAAGATCACACAGAAGCATGCGATAACCAGTCTCCCGAAAATTCAGAGATTGGCATGTCTATGTATAAGTGGAGTCATTAAAAGCACCCCAACATCTACTGTGGAAACCATACTAAACCTACCTCCTCTTGAGATCCATTATCAAGGGAGAAGCCAGAATGGGAGCATACAGACTGAAAAACACTAGTAACTGAAAAACCCACAGTGGGTATGGGCACACCAGAATAGAAACAGCAGTAACAAACCCTATCTTTGATATGGGTAGCGATACAACAATCTCCAGGATCTCCTATGACAAACCTTTCAAAGTTTTCTTAAATTGGGAAGAATGGGAAGATGAGGAGGGGAAAAAACCGAAAACCCAAATCTAGTACACAGATGAGTCAAAAACGGGGATTAATTCTGGCGTTGGTGTTTATGAGGAAAATCAGGGATACAAAGTATGTGCATCACTTGAGCGATACACCACGGTATTTCAAACAGAAATATATGCTATACAAACCTGTGTGTGGGAGAGTTTGCGTCGGCGACCGCAGGATAGGACGATTTGCATTATCTCTGACAGTCAGGCAGACTTAAAGGCACTAGCACCTTACCATATAGCACCTTATCATATAGTAAAACTAGTATGGGAGTGCCTACAATGGTTCTGTCTAAACACAAGAACGTCACACTAGTGTGGGTGCCAGGACACAGGGGTATAGCGGGCAATGAAAATATTGACCAGCTTGCGAGGGAAGGCTCAAAAATGAATTATATAGACCCTGAACCGGGTCTAGGTATTACCAGTGCGTGGTGCAATTAATGAGTGGATCATAACACAACACCAATTAAATTGGAACCATGCAGCTGGACAAAAGCACAGCAAACTGATGATGGGAAGACCGTCACAACATCTGACTGTTGACCTGCTTGAATTAAGCAAGACACAGCTTAGGACAAGAACATGTCTACTAAGAGGACCTGGCTGTTTGAGAGACCATTTGCATAAGATGGGGATCTACAAAGATGAACCTTTATGTAGACTCTGCAATGTGGAGGAGGAAACAGCCCCTCGTATTATTTTCGAATGCAACGCAGATCTGCTATGCAAAGCGCAATTAATCTACCAGTGGAGAAAGATTTATTACATAGGCTCTTAAACTTGATCGAGGGAACTTACCTGTTCAAGTAAAACGAAACCAAAGCAGGAATAATACAATAGATTACTAAGCCTCAGTGCGAAGGATGCAAAGACTAACCTTGCTTTAGTAGAAATAAAATCAAATCAAATCAAATCAAAAACGCATTTTAGGGTAATTCTTAAATTTTGGTACATTTGGTACATTTTTTTCATCAGTTGTTGGTACACACAGAATTAAGCGCGGCAGCACTGCATATAGCAAAAATATTCTGATTTCAGCTTCAAAGAATATATTTTCACAAAATTTATCGTTTGAATTTAGGTTTAAAAATGAATATTTAATCAAATACTACAAGTGCTCCATACACGTCCTTATGACGGACCTGAATATCACTCTTTCTTCGCTTCTTTCCTGTTTTATTTTATCTCTTTTCCTTAACTTCGCCTCGTTTCCTTTTGTGTCCGTGTACACGGTTCCTTAGCACATATTTATCTCATCATGTGCCACCACATGTGGCCGCCGTAATGGTTCGCGTTTTCCCACACGCAACGGCTTTTTCGAATGTCTCGTCGCGGTTACGTGTCATTTTCAACTTTTTTCTGTTCGGATCTATCACACTAACCTATATTATTTCTATTCGATCAATAATTAGCATTCGCAGGCGTCTTCTCGGCAGGTACTTTGCGTAAAATTTGCGAATAATAGATCGTGTGTAAACATGTCTCGTCCAACATATTTTCGAACATTGGTCTCCCTAGGATGCTGCATGTTTCTATGCGTGTATATCTGTGGAATGGCGTTTCAAACTGTGCCGGGAAAAGATATTGGCATGTCTCCGATGTGTAGACGGCGCCAATTCTAACATTGGGCGTTGTAGAAGTTTTTTTCTTCTTCGGTTTATGCACCATATTCGCCATATTAGATGTTATAAATAATTTAACAGGACATTAATGATATTCTCATCGGAGAAGATTCCAATAAAAAAGTTTTCAGCATGGTCCCTAACAAAACCTCAGAAAAAATGAATGAACGCGCTTGTTCATCATTAAATTATTCGATCTCCGAGAGAGTTCAGTATGTCAAAAGCTTTTTTTCCGAATTGCTAGTAGGTCGTATATTTTAACTCAGACATAAAAAATACATTCATTGAAATGAAGCATGCGATGCGTGTTTAATGAATTACTTTAATGGTAATAGACAGTAAAGGGAAAACATTTTCCCCAAATTTAAAAAAAAATCCCCAAAAATTTAAAATTCAAATGAAAACCCAAAATAATCAAATTTAATTGAGAATTTTTAAAAATAATCAAATACTAAATGCTTGTACGTCTTTCAAAATATATTTCTCTCTTTCCTTTTTTTTTATTTTTGCCCAAACAGTGCAGCACCAAACAGGACCTCGGCGAACCTTTTAGCTGAATGATTTAACATAATTTGCTAAATCCGTCAGTCAGACGCCTGTTCACAAAGTAAGTCATCGGTGATCAAATTGTTCAACTCGAACATTATTAATTGATCAGTTCCTTTGATCCTTTGCAAATGGGATGCGATCTATCAGTAAGACTCGAATGCTCTGTTGCCATTCACAATATCCCGTTCGTATCTGGACCGACGTGTACGTATATTTCGTAAACATCACAAGCTATTAGTAATTGGCTCTTGGGTGGTTAATTCTTCCACGACTCTTATAAAGTCATTCTCCACTTTTGGGAAAATGATTATAAATCAAAGCGCCTTGTAAATACCAAGTACAAGGAAACAACTGCAATAACAAGCGGGCGTTGTTATTCTTAACTGTTATTTCCTAAAATTTCTACCTTTGAACATATCATCCATGTGCCAATTGTATTGCGTAAATTTTGGGTTTGCTGTTGGGAAGTTTCTTATTTTATAAATGATACACAGTTTGGCGATATCTACAAATAGATTAGGTATTCGAAAGTTCAATTAAATTCTCAAATAAGATAGTTTGAATGTTTTATAAACGCTTTATAGTATTATGATTGGTGCAAAATATGAAGAATAATGCTGCTGATGGTACAATAAAAGCAACAAAATACTGCAAAATTGTCTTTCCGATTGTGAATGGCATAGATATCCTTAGAATGGAAACAGTATGTTTTCATAATTTGTTTTCAGTGTGTAATTTGCGCATTGCAGCACTTGAAGTGTTTTTTTTTGCTTTCAAAAAGCAGGAGGTGTTTTTCGGAAATTAAACGAAATTTACTTGGACACTCTTATTTTCAAGCAAATTGCTTCTTCGTCCGACTAAGCGTGTGTACATAATATTACAACATCTGTTAGCATAAAGTACAATGGAATTTCTTAGGTATTTATCCAACAATAGAATAATCAAGAAGTGTTAACTGAAAATGCAACTTGAACCATATGTCAAATGCAAACAATTCTGTTCCTTTTGCTTAAGTGCCTGATACGATATTCATAATTCGATTTCATTTAAAAGTCAATATGCACTGAAGATCCGAATAAGCGGAGGAAAGTGAAATGGCATGTAGATGGGCGTCCGGTGCGTTTGCTATACGGTCCATCGGAAAGGAAGAAGAAAGCTAATAAAAGGCAAATACAAACACAAACGCAGTGATTTCGAAAGCACCATCGCGCGGTTCTTTAGCGAACTGCGTATGTATGTACTTCAATCTGATTAAGTGTCGTCCGCATGTGTACAAGCGGTGGTTGACTGGATATTGGTAAGGATGTCTTTGACTTGACTAATACCCGTACCCGGTTCGCTAAAAAGATCTCAACGAGAGAGAGAAGAGAGGTCATCCAGACCTCGACATCGAAAGCCATTGTGCTGTCCGCACGCCGCTTAACAAAAAGTTCCGAGCACGACTACGGCCCAATTAACAATAGAATATAATTCATCTGCAAGAATCATTAACCGGCTTGGATGTTGGCGACGTGCAATAGGTTTTTATCTCGGACGACGAATTTATCGAGATTTTACTTGTTCTGCTGTTGTCAGTAGGATTAACTCTTGAACGGTTCAAGAACATTTTGTAGGCTTATAACTATTACTGGTATACATGTTTGATAGCTTGTTGCCTATTAGACAACAATATTTTTAGGTTAACTAAAATTCCTGTCTTCGAAAAGAAGAATAGATAAGAAAAATAGGTTTTGGTATTGTTATAAGTTGAATTTAGATGGATGAGATAGATATTTTTCCCGTAGATACTCTTTCGGCAATTTAAATAAATAAATTGAAATAAACTATTACCAACGATTAATAAATTACGGAAAACTTTGACGTTTTATGCGCTCTCTATATTTTAGCCCGTTACGTTCGTTCTTTCAAATGATCCGATGTAATGAAAATTGTATTTTAAAATACTTTTAATCAGTCTACAGATTTAACCAGTGGTGGATTAAGAGCCTTCGGGGCCTCTAGGCATAAGTAATAACGGGGCCTCCCTACAACTTTTATTGCAAATTGTAAAATAAGTAATTTCAGAAATGAATAAACAAGTAGGTAAAATGAAAATTTTAATTTTTTATAAAAACATGTATTTGCAAATAATGTTTAATAATATAACAATAAACAAAAAAAATTGAAAACAAATTTATTTTCAATAAAAATATTTAAACAAAATTTTACATTCCTAACAAAAACATTGTTTTATAAATATGTAATATCTGTAAAACCAAATTAAAATAAATAAATTTTTATTCTTAATAAAAATATTTAGTGAAGTCTACACATTAGGGCTCTATAGCAGATTAACTTTGCGGACTTTAGAAGCAGCAATTTCTTTAAAATTTATTTTTTTTTTACGATTTCATGCTTTATGCATAACAAGCTTAAAGCATTTAGCCGATTTTGGTTCAAGACGCCTCTTTTTTCGTTTTTTATTACCGCCAGTTTTGAGAATGTTCTTTCCCCTTCACAAACTCCGCAAGCTAAAGTTAAATATATTCTAAATTATATAGCTACATTAGGATAGAGGTTTGGCTTTAATACTTCTTTAACACTTTTTCATGTTTCTTGGCTGTTGCAATTTTTTAAGCTCTGTTTATTTATCGTCAGATGTTCATGAAAATGTATTATTTCGTTTTCTAATTCACTTTCCAAATCTAACGGATATTTTTTAAGAAGCCGTTGAGCTGCGGATCGTTTGTCATTCAAATTTGTCGTTTCATAATCAAAAATAAACGAAAAATATACTTGCAATTCTTTGTAACAACAAGATCTTCTTTCCATTTCAGAAATTATGCTATCACATATTACTAAAAATACCTTTACTCTAAATTTTTGTTTTGGAGAAAAATTTTCTGAATTTCTATCATTATATTAAACAAAACAGAAAAGAAAATAAGAACCTTTTATTGATAAAATAGACCAATATAGTGTTCTCAATAAGATATTAAAAAATTATTCAAAATGATCCCCTCGTTTCGCAATACAGGCGCTTAATCTGCGAGGCCAGTCATCAATCGCATTACGCACCATTTTCATGTCTACCTCCGCCACTGCCTTCTTGACAGATGCTTTTAGCGAGTCCAAATTTCTATGGCGTTGCCAGATTTTATAATCCAGAGGATTAAGATCGGGACTAGAAGATGGCCAATCTTCATGCTTGATACAGTCGATGTTATTCGCCTGTAACCAACACTGAGTACTTTTGGCCTTGTGAGCAGGCGCAGAGTCCTGCTGGGAAGACCCAATTCTGATTTTTGAATAAGCTCTGGCTTATAGGTTTTACTATTTTTTCCAGGACCGTCTCTTGATAGACTTGAGCACTGGTTTTCACTCCTTTCTCACAGAAATGAACTTCAGTTGGTCCGAAATAAGATACCCATAACCAAACCATTACTGAGGATGGATGATGACCCTTTTGAACACGGGGGCGACCACACCTGCTTCTTCACTATTGGAGGCATACACTCGATCAATTTGCCGATTAAATTGTTCTTCAACAGTGAAGATTTTCTCGTTGGAAAATAGGATACAGCGGTGGTCGTTGTTAGCGTACCGTTTTAATAAGACTCGGCATCTTTGAAGCCTTATACTTTTCAGACGTGCGTTGAGCAAGTTACCGCTTTTTCTTCTGAAAGCGCGAAGCTTAAGGTCTTGATTCGGGATATTTTTCATGGTATGCAATGACAATAGTTTCTGCTTTCGGAGAGGATTTCGTTTGATGCGTGCCTCGATAGCTTTAATGACAGCCGGAGTGCGAACTGATCGAGGATGGTCAGATCTTTCCTTGTCATCGACACTGCCAGTTTCACTGCATCTTTCAGTGGTACGATAAACAAACCTTTTCGTAAATACCAATTTTTTTAGCAAATTGAAAATTGTACTTGGCGAATGTACGCAACGATGTAATGCAATTATAGCAACACGAGCTTCTCTTTGGCTCCATTCCATGTTTATTTATTACTCGTTCGCAACACCTTTAACATCAAACAACTCAGAATAAATGACACAACCTCGATTAGTCGTTTGTTTTTATCAGTCGCATGCTATGCGTTTGAATTTTTAGAAAAACTTTTGTGACAGAACTTAGTGACCGTAAAGTAAATATTATTGTATCATAACCTACAAAATTAAGCAGCTTGATTTGTAATTTTATTATTACATGTGGTATAGTGATATCATGGAAAGGCAAATTGCACTTATACTATAACTTACATCTTCTCTTTTAGCAATATTTCCTCCTCGACGAGCGAATTAAAAAATCGTTTGAAATAAAATCCATTAAAAAACCATTTCAATTTCTTCTAAATTCATTCGTTCCTGATAAATTAAAGTGAAATTGTGTTAAGCACTTCAACAATGTACGTACATAAACTACTTATGTACACATTACATCTAACGGATGCTTCTCCTAACACACCTACGTAAGTGTAGATCCAAGAGTCGATAAATATTACTACATTACGAAAATTAATGAGTTAACGGTACAATCGAACAACGTAAATTATCACGCAACATAGTTTCAATTTCAAACTGGCTATTATAAAACGTTTGAACGTAGATCATTTACAATAACCGCAGCCCAATATGTAAGTATTATATTTTAGAATCGCTGTTCTATGGTGGTTGTCTCGTTGATAGGTTTAGAAAAGCGCAATTACAACCTAATGCGCTAGTAACATAAAATGGTGCAGATATACAGCATGTCTATCTAGTGCGTGAGCAATTTAGAGAAAGAGTTTTGAAATAAAACATATTTGGAGATAAGTTCTGCATGACATAAAATTATATTCAAGCATACAAACATCAGTTAATTCATGCCAACTTTTATCAATATTCCCTATTCCTATCTTTGTTTTCGAGATAATTGACTTAACTTGAGAGTTTTGCGAAATGCCGCTCTTTCTTAATGGCTGATATCTTAAACACCTTGCATGCTAGAACGGTGGTTCGAATTTTATTCAATCGAGCATTTCCTGAAGTTTTCGCCAGTACATCGAGAAATATTTATATCAACTGACGTCTATGACGGACATCGATATAGTTGCCATATTTAATTCATGTTGTCTCAATTTTTTTAATAGAACACCTTGTATACTTTTCCAGAATTTGATAGAGAAGCTGTTCTAGAATTCTTTTTATAATCATTTCCCTATACCTTCTTCAGTAAACTAATTGAAGAGTTCTATTTCAAAACTGCATTAAGTGCACTTAAAGAAAAAATACGGTAGCGATGACTTCCAATAGCCCTATACTGTTGCTAACACGCCCGATTTATTTTCACTGAACAGTCACCTGAATCCTGCATAAAACCTCTAACAATTTTGCGATTTTTTCCAGAGCTTATCTATCTCTATCTGCCTAAGTATTTAAAACAAAACTTGACCCCATGCTAAAACTTACGGTACAGAAATTCAGCTGTTATAACAGTTTTACTATACTTTGTTCAATAAAGCAAAGTATTTCAGATTATATATTTCCCATCCAGAGACATAGCTATATGCCACCTGATCACGTTTTTGGAGATAGAACTAATCATAAGAAAACATGAAAAAATAGCAGCACCTGAAGAGTGTCACACTATATTTGAAAAATACTATACGGTTATGGATTTGAACCCGGGAGACTGGAAGGTAACAGACTTCAAACAGTTACAAACAGTTTACTAAAAGTAAAGTAAAGTTTTGGTGTAAGCAATTTAGATGGACAAGGAATCAATTCAAAATGACCCAAGATGCGGAAGGCCTATTGAAGTAAGCACCAACGAAAACATCAGGAAAGTTGAGAAATTGGTCTTAGCAGATAGAAGAATGAGTTTCAATGATTGCAGCTGAAGTAGAGATATCAGAACCTACGGTGTTAACAACCTTACATGAAATTTTAGGAATGAATAAGGGGTCAGCACATTGGATTCCGAAATTGCTTACTCCTGAACAAAAATGATGTCGACAATAAAGTTGTGAGGAAAACTTTGCGGCATTGGCTGACGATAAATATTTTTTTTCAAAAATTGTAACGTGGGCATATCTCTGGGACCCATCGACAAAACAAGAATCCATGCAACGAGTTCATAAGGGATCTCCGCCATAAAAGAAGCAAGAACGCAGTCTTCATCAGATGAACTGATGACTACGATATTTTAGAATGAAGAAGGGATATTGTTAATTGAATGTATGGAGAAAGGTACTACAATAACAGGGGAAGTCCATAAGGAAATTATTAGAGAATTGAAAGCCGCCAATCGATAGAAAAGAGCTAAAATTTGTGTGCTGCTTCGTTACAATGCCAGAGTCCAAAAAGCTCACCAAACCCAAAAAGTAATCAATGACTGCGGGTTTATAGAGATGATACATCCAGAGAGACTATTTCTTCCCTAAATTAAAAAAAACTCTTGAGAGGACGGCGTTTTTCTTCACAAAATTTACAGTGAGATATGTGGCAGCTACACTTTATCTTAAATCCAACTGTAATTTTTGTTAGAGCAACTACATATTGTGTTACATTAAATAAACGTGTTGTAATAAGTTCTATAATTATTTTACATCTCCCTAGTTTGAATGGAGAGAAGAACTTAAATTTAGAAAAATGTAACTTCTTGTATTAGGAAAAATATACCACTTCCAAAACCACACCTTTTTATCTGTAAATTAAAAAAAGATTCGCAATTCTGTCCGAGACCAATTTTACTTTATTATCCTCCTTTTAATCTATATTCCATCTGTAGGGGTATCACGTTCCTTTTCTCTGCCCAAATTAGCAAGCGTTTTCACTGCAGAAGCTTTTGCAATTAAAGAAGCATTAAATTATTTACATAAAGTGGATCATTCTCGTTTCTCAATATTTTGCGATTCTCAGAGTGTCCTGAAGAGCATTAAGGGCTTTCATGTGCAATCATCTCCCATCATTGGCGATATAATCAACGCGTTGTGAAGGCTCGTCGCCCAGCGGATTTCTTCAACTCCGGCTGCGCAACGCCCACAGCCCCAGACGACCATCACTGACTCCTCAACAAGACACACCCTATTTGTTAAACAATAAAGAGATGACCCAACCGTCCCCAAAACTCCTCTACACCAAACTCCAAGCTGCGCGAACTGAGCCACCTTTATCATAAGATGAAAAAAGGGTTCAAGGCAACTCTGTTCGACCCAGTTTCGAAAACAGTTCCCAGAGAATCAACGCGTACAACGTACTATTCCAAGATGGTAAAGAAGTAATTTTCTTCTAGATAAAAGGACCCTCAGGAATTGAAAATAATGCTACTGCTAACCAATTGGAAAGAACAGCTAGCAAATCAGAACCTACATCTAGGATTTTACTGCCTGTTGGAGACTTGTTTCACGCTATTAGAACACGAAAATATGACAAATGGCAACATCGATACAACATCACTTATAAAGAGAAACCAACAAATTACTACTTGTTGAAACCAATTATTAAGTCCTCGCGTTGGTATGACAACTTATCCATCAAAAAGGCTGTATATTGTCAGATAGCAAGACTGTGCTTTAATCACGGAAGATTCGCCGCGCATTTAAATAAAATAGGGATTCAAGAAAACAGAATCTGTGAGGTTTGTAATGAAATCAGCGAAATCAGCGATTTAATTCTAGGATGTAGTAAGTACAAACAGAACACTGGTAGCTTCATTATAAGCTTACATAGAACCGGATCGACTTTGCCATTAAACGTCAATTATATTCTTGCCCAAGAGAAAGCTAATATCAATCTGAAACTATACAAGTTTTTGGACGCAAATAAAATTAAAATCTAGCTGACGTTCCTTTTGTAAATTTAATCTCTGTGGGTATTCCTTTCATACCTAGGACCTACCCGCGTGTCTTTTATGTGAGCCACTCGGTCGGCCCCGAGTGTGAAAATTTTTGTCTGTGTCTACCCTGTCGTCCCTCCGGGCCAGATAGGTATACCTATGCGGTAAATGTCTCAATGGTGCAAGCCAAAGCCAATAATAATAATAATAATAATAATAATAATAATAATAATAATAATAATAATAATAATAATAATAATAATAATAATAATCCTCCTTTTAATTTCTGATAAAAACATATAACATATAACTCTGTACATTTGAAATGTGTCTCTAGCGATCTGCATTTCATACACTCCAACATCAACAATGTAAAACTTCGAAACAAATTTGCCTAACAGACAACCACACCTACTCTCTCCATCAAGCAGCAAACTATTACATCTATCTCTAGGATCAGCTAATAGTTTATGATTGCGAAGCCAATTAGAACCGAATAGGAACAAAGTATACATTTTACGAAATTTACGAGCGTAATAATAAACTAACTACTGGCATGTCTAATTAAAATTACCCATGTGAAAATGGAATTCGAGTATTAAGAAGAATGCTGTTTATGTCAGGTAGATAGTCTAAGGAATTTGAAAAATGATTAGCTGTAAATATAAAGAGCCATAAAATTTTTCTGCTTTAAGAAAGGTGTTGTTGATATCCAACAGTCTATGATAGCGGAATGTCTTGAGTTATTGTTTCAAGAGAAAGGAAATAACGTAACTGGCATGCATATATTACGAAAATTTCGAACAAATATTAAAACGAAACCGGTATAAAATTTAAGTCGAATGTTTGCGGCCAGTACTAAATTCGAAGATATGTGTAAGTGTAGTTGGAATGATAACAAATTTCAAATAATATTTCAACCTTTTGTGCTGCTATGCATACTTAATTAAATTTAATTGACGCTGAGGCACTCATTTAAACAATCCATATGTATTGATTATACACTAGCTTCATGCTCGCTAAATTAAGGTGTTAATTTAAAAATACAGGATTCAATTGATGTCCAACCATTTGGTGCAGCTAATAGTTTGGATTTCATCACGTTTTTTCTAAAGTTCTACACAAGGATAACTTTGGATAATTGCTTTCCTAGCCTAAAGCTGTCGGCGTGATTCTCATGGCCCCCGTGGCACACAGACATGCTAGTCTTTGTATGCCACTTAGCCGCCTTATTGCCTCCACCTGCAATGTCTTTGTCCACTCTACCACCGAGCTATATGTTATTATTGGTCTGATGGGCTTTATACTCAGGCAGGATCCTGACCTGCCAAGTGTCTCTGAAGATACCATTTCGATTGCCCGCGCCATATAACAGAGAACCGCGAGATCGAGAAACCCACTGTTGGGATTTTCGTACGACCCCTCAGGCGGACAGTCCAGGAGGCTCTAGGGAGATGACTCAGGAACGTTATTCGGATAGTCGATTACACGGCAATTAACAACCTTACCGACAAATCGTGGATGACCTGCCATTCTACTCGCGGGGATGAGCGACGCCTTCTACAAACAGAAAAGAAGGTCGAAGGGCTTAGACAAAAGCCCTGACCCTATGAAACAATTGGTCTCGTGAATTAAACGACGTCGAAACAACGTAACTCTGACAAATGTTGCCGGAGCGTTAACGACAATTATTTTAAATACGGTATTTTCAACATTACAATACACATAATACACATAAAACACATTATTATAATTAAATTTAAAAGCAAAGTTAACATAAGTAATAAAGAAGTAAAGTGTAGAACTATATTAAGAATTAAATATGGAAAGAGGATCTTAAGAAACATTTGTAGTGCCTACAATTCAAATAAAATTATAACGCTGAGGAGAAAGAAAAGAAGGTTTTACTTCACAAAATTCTGCTTTAGGATGCACACCTCAGGCCAAAATTCGATAATGCGCTAAAAAATTGTCAAAACAATAAAATGAATTTCAATTGTATATGTTTCCACTGGTCCAGAACAGAATTTTCTTTCTTCTCACCTTTATTATGAGTAACTTACATAGCGTCAGCATGGAATATTTAAATAAAATTAAGCTAAAACAAAACCCTCGTAGTATTAAAGAATGGAAAATTTACACCAACCTCGCCAATTCCGAAAACACTATCAGTGGGCATTTTATACATGGAAAATATGTTGAAACTATGCTATTGCACCTCTATAGTTTGCATAAATTTCAATATGTAGTACTCACTGACAGTGAAGCCAATTACTACAATTGTTATAAATTTTAGACCGTTATTACAAAAAAGAGCAACAAGTTATGCAATAGAAAAGGAAGACGTGGCAAATTGAATGAGCCACGACAAACTCTCATGATTCGACACTTATTGAATGTTCATCAACATTCGTCTAGTTTAGAAAGGATTCGAAAAAGTTCTGTGACATTTATTCTAGAAGAAAAATCGCAAAAATGACAAAAGTTCATCAGAATATTCTACAGATAGCTAATTCTAAGAGAAATATCCGAATGAAAGCATTTTTCCTTTAGTAGGAATACACTTAATAGATACTGACGTTGTGAAATAAAGTTTTATACTTTGTACCGAACAAAAAATATAATCTGTGTTGAATCTAAAGCAGCTCATAAACTTTACACAAATCACAAAATTTGTTGACTCAAAAATACATAAAAATTCAACTTCGTATACCTTTGTAAATGTCAATGAGTTTTAATCTTGTCATTTCAACCAAACAGAGAAAATGAAACTGAAATTTATTCCATTAGAACAGACGCGAATGTAAGATGACAACAGGATAAAGCAGAAAAATATGAAACGTCTGGCACACAACTAATTAATTATTATATTTCGCTTTGTACGTATTGAAAAAACGATAGTAGTCGTCTTCGTAACCCGTCCCGTCCTTCTTCTATGGCTGTTAATGCCCTCTGCCATCTTCAGAATTCAATTAAAGCAGTATCGGTGTCTTAATTCGATAGCATGCGTGCACCTGCAAAAACCAGGAGTGCATTATCATTACAGGACTACAATGCGAAAGATACATTTATGTTTTTATCGGAGCAATAATGCATCTCGCTCATCTCGAACTATAGTCACAACAGTAAGTAATGGCTTCTGCGCTAATGGAACTACCATCTTTGATTTTTACGAGCAATTCTTGTCTAACTAGAAAAAAACTTGTACATCAACTGAAAATAAGTACGTTTATTGTCTGGAGTAATAGGTATGAACTATTTCTATGGTATTTTGAAAACGTTATGCCATTTGAGAATTGTATTAGTTTTAAACTATAATATAATGGTTAAAGGCTTACATTGCCCAAGGTACTAAACAGAAAATTCTGTTATTAATATTATTGCTTCCAACAATGATAACTTATGTGTGTTCTTCCACCAGGCACACACGGAAGTATATATACATATACGAGGGTGGTATCAGAAGTACTTGGGTTTGGAGACAAATGGCGCTTTGTGTCAAAATCTGCATTACTAACTGTGAGTACCTATTATTCTTTAGTCGACATCTGTCAACATTTCGAAGAGATTCATCGAGCAGTGTTGTTTCGAGAGCTATTGAAAGTGAGCAAGTTTACGTATTTGTGAAATCATGGAAAAAGAACAATGCCGGTCAGTGATTCGATTTCTTTTTTTGAATGTGAAAACGTGTGCGGAAATTGAAGAGAAGTTGGATACACTTTATAAAGACCATGCACATTCGATGACCACTATCAGATACTGGTTTAACGAATTTAAGCGTGGCCGAACATCCGCCTTTGATTAGGAACAACCAAGTTATCACATTGAGGTGACTACGGACAATATGATAATTAAAGTTCATGATATCGTATCATACCACGTATCACTACACGCTAGAAAAGGTCAGTCGGAAAAATAGGTTTTTCCCGGCGAACGTGCACTAAACGAGGCGAAAACGATTCCATCAGTCAGAAAGGTATGACGACAATTTTTTGGGATTCGCAAGGCATAATTTTAATTGATTATTTGGAGAAAGGAAGGACAGTCACAGAACAGTACTATGCTGATTTATTTGACCGATTCGACGCTGAACTAAAGAGAAAAGGGGCCCATCTAGCGAAGAAAAGAATTCTCTACCATCATGACAATGCGCCGGCCCACTTATCGGCAATTGCGACAGCAAAACTAATCCAGTTGCGGTACAAATAGGTGCCTCATTCACCTTATTCGCAAGATTTCGTCTCCTGTGATTTGTTTCTTTTTCCAAACTTGAAAGAATGTCTTGGCGGAAAGCAATTCACGTCAAATGAAAAGGTCATTGCCGAAACAGAGGCTTATTTTGTTCGACAAATTCTATTATTTGGATGGATTAAAAAAGTTGGAACATCGCTGGACTAAGTGTATAAACCTATAAGGAGATTATGTCGAGAAATAAATTTACGAGGGATGATCGTAAAATAAGGTTCCCATATTTTTTAAAAATAGACAGCATTCTTTATTTCCTTAACATTACACATCGTTTTAAAGGTAAAAACATAAGCTATTTTTCGACATAATCGCCATTTCTATCCAAGCATTTTTACAGACGGTGCTCCAACTTCTGTATCACCATGTCGTAAAATTCTGCCGCCAGTCAAAATCTTTTCAATTGTGGTGTTGGAAATCTCAGGAATCCGAAGAGCAAGTTGACGAATGGTGACCCTCCGATCTTCAAGCAGTATGCTCTCGACCTTTTCAACGATTTCTTCTGAAACTGATGGTCTTCCGCTCCGCTGTTCATCGTGAATTTCCGTCCGACCTCCAGTGAATTCCCTACACCCTACACCATAAACTTCGGTTAATTGACGATGAATGTCTATAGGTGAAACCCCTTTCGCGTTTAAAAAACGTATCATAGCGCGAATTTCGCACCTGGCGGAAGCGGCGATCGAGAGTTCCATCTCGGACGGCTGCTTAGCCAACACTGAGCGGAGTAGCGAGACGGGAGTGGTACGTATATAGAGTGGGAGAGCTGCTGCACACGTCAATGTTGTCGGATTTCGCCTAACACCTTTTATTGCTGCTGTAGGGCTTTGGGAACCTTATTTTTCGATCATCCCTCGTACAAACAATTTAATTGTCTTCCTTAAGACACAGGTATTTATCATACAGATACTGAAATGTTTTATCTCGGGGATATTGTTAAAAAAAAATGGAATTTCTATTAATTGATTAAATTTTTAAATGAACTGTGGGATTCGGAAGTGTTCTTATACACTCTTTCGGAAATTTTAAACGAATTTTGATATTAAATAAATGGAAATTAACGAATGTTAAAATTGAAAAATGCAAATTAACCTTGATTTTACGAAGATGTCATATAAACTCTATGTTCCTTATGACATTCACAGGAAGCCTGCCTATTCTCATTTCTAGGCAAATTTGGCGGCCAACGTGGGACAGTTTTTATTTTGAAATTCTGTTATAAGCAAACAGATAAGTAAGGTAAGTCGCAAAAATGCCTAGAAATAAGAATAGCCAGGTTTCCTGTGAATATCATAAGGAACATAGTGTTTATGACATCTTCGTAAAATCAAGGTTAATTTTTTCAATTTTAACATTCGTTAATTTCCATTTATTTGATATCAGAATTCGTTTTAAATTACCGAAAGAGTGTGTAAGAATACTTCCGAATCCCACAGTTCATTTAAAAATGTAATCAATTAATAAAAATTCCAATTTTTGAACAATATCCCTGAGGTAAAACATTTCAATACATATAATTACATTTTTATCATTATCAAAGCAATGTAATGATATGTATTTATTTTATTGTTTGATACGTTGTGACATAGCCTCTCTTTTTGTAAATATATATCGAAAGCTAAGCCTTCATTTATTGTGTAGTTAATTCAATTGCCTCTTAATGCAAAAGAGATTGATTTCATGAATTTTTTCAAATAATTCAGGAACTAGTGCTTTAAGTATAGGAAGCGTTTTGAATTAAAATATGTAGAAATGATCAAAAAGGGAGGTTATTATTAAAAAAGTTACTTTTACCCAGTTGAATATGTCTACGTTTCGATTGACATTTTCACACCCTGTAAAATAAAATTTTCAGAGAAAAAATAATTGCCCAAAGTTGATACTTCTCAGAGCCATGAAGTGTTATATAATTTAACTTAGATTTAGGAGGGCTATGCAAAAAATCCGTAACATATAGAATGTTCCAATTGAAATAAGAAAGTTATTTGGTTCCAACTTAATCAAGGGTGCCATGAAATTGAAAATATTTTTAAAATATAGATCTACCATATCGGTCACCGAAGATTTCGAAAAGATATTTTAATTACTGTCACAGGTACGTCTAATAGGCTATCGCAGCGAGTGATTCTGTATACATTAATTGTTACGTTCTCCTGGTTTGAAGAACAATGCCGCTAGTCGTCTGCTTCGATGTACCTTTCTTGCGAAGAGCGAGGACCAATTGTTTTTCCTAGATGTATAAAATATTTGATGGCTCAGTACTAGAGCAACGCAAACTGCGCTGAAAGCCAGTGGCGGACGCATAAAAGTTTACACAAAATAAATACGGCCGGGACAATTCGGCATAAGCGTCAGTATAACTGCAACTCAAAAGCCGATCTGTTGTGTATGTATCTACGCTGTCGTATACTATATCGTAGTTCTACGTTTGTTTTGAAAATGTTTTCTACGTCGCGAAAACGACCAAAGTTGGACACAATAAGAGAATTTATTGTAGAAATGCCTGATTTAAAGTGTGACGGCGTTAAAATTCAATGTGTAGTGTGTAGAATAGATTTAATTAATAAAATTCTTCGGTGTCGTTAGTGGAATCTTTGCAAATAGTGCAACATATTCACGCACAGCTATGCGCGATAGAAGACGCAAGAAATGTTTGAAAGTGTTTTAGATAAAGACTCTGGTTTTGGCACATTAAGACAAATTTGTGAAGGTGCGTCAACAGAACTGTTAAGTTATTTGAAAGATTATTTTACTTACGCAAATATAACGTCACTAGATGTAGAACGTTCGTTTTCGGCATACAAAAACACTTTTTCTTCACGCCGCACTCACTTTGCCGAAACAACTTTGGAAACATATCTAATGTTACAAATATTAAATAGACATTATCCACTTTGTGATTTCACGGAGGACTCTTAAAACGGTAAGTGTTTGAGCACGTATCACATTTAATTTATTTTGTGTAAACTTTTATGCGTCCGCCACTGGCTTTCAGCGCAGTTGCGTTGCTCTACTCAGTACCTCTCGAAATGAAACACAGTACGTATGTATAAAAATAGATTTATTAAAACTTATTATTACATAAAAAATATTAGAAAAATGTGAGGTTTCCCTTTTGTAATATATAAAAAAATATGCGTGTACCTTAGTATTATATACATTTTATAATGCAGTTTCCTTATTTGTTTGTATACATATTTTGTGGGCATATATCTATGTACATTTGTATAAATGCGTCTCAGTATATATTGAATCGCAACGTTTGTATGTCTTTCATAAATTCACAACGTATATTTGCGTGTACAATTATAAACGCACCTAATACGAATGCGAGGCATTTTGTTACCTTAAATGTGTCTTCAGTACCGCAAAGCTTGCTGGTATATTAATTCGCAACGTTTATATGCATTATGCATTCTTAGGGCCACCACCCAAGCCTTGACAGAGCTCGAACGTCTGGTCGCGGAGACAGTAGCAGAATATAGCCGTAGAAGCCTACCCAGACGTTCTCGTGTTAGAATATACACGCTATGTGCCTTATATGTCTTGCTACTGTCTCCCTATAGTAGCGGAGATTCCAAAGACCAAACATAGTGCGGGACCGAGCGCTGCACTGCGCATAGAAAAAGGAGCGACGGATGGCAATCGTGACACTTCGTACATCACGTTCTACGACGAAGTTCCGGTACTGCGAGATAAGGACACGTATATGTGCGTTATACTTGCTCTCTCGACAACGACTCTCCATTTCATGCTCGATCGCGGTGGTTCTCTCTTTAGTGTGCGTCTTATCTCGAAGTTTACAAAACAATAGCGTACCGAAGTTGCGATTATTTGATTATATATTACATCAATTCTCATTTTGTGTGCGGTGATTTTGTTATATTTATGTATGTCAAATTAATTTAAATGTGTTTTTGTGTTAAATACGTGTACATTAAATGTATACGAATGCAATATACATGGGTTTATAAGGTATAAAACAAAAGAAATAGTGAATTAACAGCTAACACCAATGAAATATTAAATTAAAAAAAAGAAATAAAAATGATGGATTTACAAAAATAGAATAAATGCAGTAACAAATTTGTTAACAATAAAATGTTAAGAAGCCTTAACAGTAATTTTTATACAAAATATCTAATTGCAATTAGAAATTCAGATCAGAGTAATACCGAAAATATAAGCCAATTCTTCAACTTAATCAAATAACTCAACTGGATATAACATGCTCATATTTACACAATTTCAATTACGTTACTGTCTTGATTTAAGTGCAGCAATCACAGCCAACATTATTAATTAAATATTTTATATAAGAACGTCAACCGTGTTCTTGTGGCCGCGTTTTCAAGCCGTATCCGCGCATCTCGAAAATGAACGTTAATTGCACCCAATTAAGCGGTTCTTCGGTATATTTCCTGGTCGTTAGGTGGCGCTAAGTTCGTCATCAATCTTCGGGCCAAGGCACGCTTGCTGGAAATAAAATTGCCCTTTCGTCGTGCATCTCGAGGAGAGAATATCCCAGCGCAATTTTCGACTTAATCAGTTTTCAGCAAACTTTCGCAGTTAAGATTAAATGCGAGAAGGTGAAACGGTAACAAATTTTACGGTATTCGCGAAAATTTTTGTGGAAGTCGGGAGATGTTACACTTTTGTGAGTTCCTGAAATATTTTTCTATACAAACTCGAACTTATAATTAGTTCCTTAAGATTGATCGTAACGGTGATTTTGGACGATTCAAAATTACCTATAACGCTAAATAATTTTTAAAAATTGGGAAATGATACTAAAATTGAAAATAAATCATTTAACTTGAAACAGTTGTGGGTTTTGTTAACGATGCATGTTGGAATATACATTGAAAGAAATGGGGGTAAATTTAAGTCCTCATATTACGAAAAAAGTATATATCTCCGGTATAAACGTAAGGAATTTTCCTATAAACCTTTAGTATTTATTAGAAATTATGCGAAAATTTAGAACTTTATCCAAATTCTACGGAAATTTTCAAAAATTCTGAAATTCCAAAAGAGTGCTTTAAAATTTAACCGAAACTTTCTTGTTGGTATCAAAATGCCGATACATATAAGAGTATTATATCTCCTATTCCTTAAAATATTTTAGACGTTGACGCGAGAACAAAACATCAACTCTCTATTGTCGTATGTATGTTACACGAGCATATTTGTGTGGCATTAGTCCTTATATTATACTTTTAGATCCAAGAAAAAAAAGTAAGTTGCTATTTATTTTAAACAATCCATATCAATATCTAGTGTATGTATGTAATGCAAAGGTTTATTGCGTGAAAATGGAAAATAAAGTTATACGGGCGTTATTTGGAGGTTATAACGTGCAATGTATTACATATTGCTTTGTTATAAGTCTGGGCCAACAGCAGTAACAGTCAGTGTAGTAGATATGTGGTGCGGAGTCGGCGATTATTTATTTCACGCGTTCACAGCGTCAGTACTAAATCGATGCTGTATGCGAGTAGTTCTGTGTATATGTAGGCTGTCGTAACTTATTTCGTAATTGTACGTTTATGTTTGCTTTAAAAATGTCGTCGCGAAAACGACCAATGGCAGGCACAGTTAAAAACTTTATAGTGGACATGCCGGACTTAACTTTTGATGGCGCTAAAATTCAATGTCTAGTTTGTAAACTCCCTTTAATGTGTTGGTCCAGAAGCCATTGTCAACGTCACATCGAAAGCAAACAGCATTCTTATGCAAAAAGTGGCATACGAGACCAAGAAAAATTTACATTTGATTTATGTGTTACTCTTATTTTATGTAATCTATCGTTTCGTTTACTAGACAAAGAAGCATTTGTCTCCTTCTGGAATAAATATGCGGACTGTAAATTACCTAGTCGGACATCGATATGAAATGTAGTGCCATTTGCTCGTGAACATATAGAAAAAAGAATGAAAACGGAATTGAAAATAAAAAACCGTGGTTGTGTGGACGAAACAACAGATCGTCAAAAACATTCTGTGGTTAATGTAATGGTACGTACAACGGAACCACATCGACCGTCATCTTCGTTCTTATTTGCTTCCAAAAGAGTTATAAATTGTACTGCCGATGAGATTTTAAAGGTGGTGTTGAACTCATTGAACAAATTGAAGTTTCAACTAAGCAACTTTTAACGTTTATGAGGTGCCGC
This sequence comes from Dynastes maya, assembly GCA_029619315.2. Taxonomy (NCBI): domain Eukaryota; kingdom Metazoa; phylum Arthropoda; class Insecta; order Coleoptera; family Scarabaeidae; genus Dynastes; species Dynastes maya. Next base: position 902,953 of record JAROYE020000029.1, read on the forward strand.
AAAGAAGCGTTCTTTGGGCCGATCTCTTAAAGAACACAGTGGTAACTTCTTACATATAACGTGTAAAATCCATACTCTAAATCTTGCGGCACAAACGATTCCTACATGTTTTCCACTAGTAAATGCAGCTACAGAACAAATTCTATTTTATGTTTATCATAGTATCACAAATGAACTATCAATTGCTAATAAATCATCAAGTCCAGTAGGAAATGCCTACATTGTATAGTTGCCGATACTCACTAGTGTCATCTTGTTGGAAGACAGATGGCGAACTCACATGGTCTATTACAATCTGCAATATGGTATTTTTTAAGAAATGAGAATTTTTTCAATTTTTTTTTAAATAGTTTTTTAATCTTACGTTATATTTAACAAAATTACTTTTGAACACGAAGAGATGTCTTTAAATGTATTAAATGTTCTGTTTTAATACAATATATTTTAAGTTATATCACGGAACATAGCCATTTGGATACTGATATATGTTAATTTATATTTGACTTATATTTGATCGGTGAATCGTTTTACTCTACTAGAGGATTCTTTACTAAAACAGTTTCTGTAGGGTAATTTTCTTTACTAAATTATTTTTTAATGTGTGTTTTAATTGTGTTGCTTGTGTTTTTTATATATTGTATGTACTTTTTCTATTTACGTTTAACGACAAATATGGTGTAGTTTATACATGCATATTTCGATGTACTTTATTCTTATATAAGTGTGACGTATTCTATACAATTTGTGTATTATGGAATCAATTGATATTATTATTATTATTATTAATGTCATATTCACCGCAGTGAACGTATTGCAACAATTATAATAACTTGTTCTACAAATACCCTCCTTAAAAATTATTGTATGAAAGGTAATGATAGATTAGGTAAAACACCACATAATAGGAAATTAAAGACCCTGGTTAAATAGCATGTCTGTAGATTTTCTCGTGAAATTGAACAAAATTTCGAATAAAATTGCAATTACTGTATCAATTCAATCTTAGTTTCGTCCAAATACATGTACATTTACAAATAATAATTTCATTAGTCGATGAAATATCAACCACAAATACATTTTTCACGAAAACGGTGCTCGGTTAAGTGTTTGGTTTTTACTTTGAAAGTTCGTTTTTCCAAAATAAAATCGAATGGGATGCGAAGAAGGGCTCAGTTGACGACTGGCATTCTCTTTAAACCGTAAGCCCTTCAAAATTTAAAAAGGAAATGCAAAAAAACGATTCTCTTACAAGCTAATATCGTACATGGTGACACATCACCTAAACAGCGTGACGTCATCGAAGAGCGCTACGGTCTTGTTATATCGGCGGTAACGGTCTGGCCTGAATTTGGACTATTTCAGCCCAACCTAGTCCATTCACACGTCTATACTCTACCAGATTTACATACGTAATACAAGAAATATTTTTTTAATTTTGCATATGAAATCTGCACGCAAACGCGTGTCGAAATGATCTTAATTACGACAGGTAACATTTTATTATTCGGCTTTGGTATTCCTGACTGATGACAAACGTACTTAATACAATACTTATACTTCTTAATGCAAGAAATCTACGCCTCTTTTCAAGAAGAATATAATTAATGGAGTATGGAATTTTATTACTAAGCGAATCAACAACAAGAGCATAATTTCACGAGCCTTTGTTTCCTTCATACGTATACGACGTGCCATACATAAGTCTTATGTTACAAAAGTTAATTAACGAGCGATATGAGTCCCACAAGAGAGTGCCGATCGTTTCGTTTATTTTTTGTTTTAATAAAGTCATTTTTTACGCTTTTTTGAACCTGGTCGTTGACGTCCCAAATTGAAAAATGTTACTCCATATCGGTAGCAGACCGTCAAAGATGCTTTTTTTAGCCTCTCGTAGGTTTCTGAATGAGGCGATAACACTGCCGGCATCATTAAAGCTCCTTTTGTTGTGACAGCTGGTGGTACAGAAAGGACCGTTTCTGTACACGACCGAAGAAATATTTCACAGTCGGGCTTGTCGTACGCACGCAGGGAATTCATTTACACGAATTTAGGACCGTACAAGAAATATAATATTAATGATCCACGCATTTAGAACTTCTCGCCTTCTATCTATGCCCCGTTAACATCGAAAATTATTTCTTAGGATACAAAATTAGAAATTAATAAATGTCTACATATAAAAAAGGGCAGCAACTATCATGAAATCTTGCTTGCTTGTAAAATATGTAAAAAGGGAGACTGTATTATATCCACCATTCATATTTAGATGATTAATACGACAGAAAAACAATAGATCATTTTTTCTTGCCGAAACTAATCTAGTTTCAAACATTACAATTTAAAATATGTCTACACTGATGTAATATACAAACGAAAACGACAAGACAATGGGTACATATAGCCAACCAAATTGTCCAAATATAATATGAACAATTCGATAAATCATTTCGTGTAATGATAGATAGCCCAGGCAAGAGACCCTGGTGACACACATATAACTTGTTGGATGGTAAAAAGGTTAAAGATAAACTTTCACTAGCTGATTATGAGACGTTTGCCGGAAGAGCTTGCATAATAAATAAGGTAATGAAACCTGTTAACTATACGTTCATAAATCTTGAAAATTAGAAAGATCAGTTAAGGTGTATGCGTTAGAAACGTAGAGTTTATTATCGCCATGATTGATTTCAAAGCAGGCTATAAATAATGTACCTATACGTTGAAGTGGATATGTTAGAGCGTATGTAAAATATGCGCTTTGTTAAACATATTACACCTCACTGTTATTGAACAATAAATAATATCAACAGCTTAAATCATAATTTGATAAACTAGTTTTGAATGTTTAAAAAGGCAGCCAAATTTTTAATGGTACAGTAGCATCTGTCTTAACTAACTAATGCCAAGATTAATGGCACCATAATCCTTGCTCAATAATAGTTCTGCAGTTGAAAATTAACCGTCTGGTTCGGGAATCGAACCCGTATTCCTCAAGTAAACAATGGAAGGGTCGTAGTCCTTTAATAAGCAACAGATAAATATAAAGAAATTGTAGTAATAATACTAACAATAAACGAGGTTAAACTTATTACTATTTACATTAACTGTATGACTTCAGCAGATCAAATTCGAAGTTTTGGTCTAGCCTTAGCCTATAAAGTAGCCTGCAAGACAATTACTTTTTACCCATTAAATAAAGAAATGACAATTACTTTTTACCCATTAAATAAAGAAATCCATTCGTTAAAAAAGTAAGTAAACAAGTAATCTATAAGTTTAGTGTCAGGGAACAGCAAGATGCGAAAAAGTACGACTATAAATCAGACACGTAATGCATGATTATTATAAGGTAAGATAATCGTGTCGTCCCAGCATAGCCGTAACATCTGGAGCAGCCAACGGAACTCGACGCGCGCCTGTCTGATGCGATGCGAAAACATCTGCCGGGTGACAAAGCAGTTCAAATTCGTATATATTCACCATCACTAGCGCGGCGTGTGCGTGCGAATTAAATCAGGCGAGCGGAATACTAGTTATTCAAGAAAATTTTTAATTAAAAATGCCCAGTGTGTGCAAGGCTAAACAACGACCCTTTGCTGATAAAGTAAAAAACTTTATCTGTGAGTTTCCAGATTTGTTGTACGACGGTGCTAAAATAGTTTGTAAAGTGTGCGAGAAACTTGATGTGCTGCAAAAGAACGGCTGTAGGAAGCATGAAAATAGTGCAAAACACAGAAATAGAAAAAACGGCGCGTCAAATAGAAATGACTTTATTTTCGATTTACTTGTCATGATGATAACATGTAATTTGTCACTTAACATACTGGATTCTTATCCAGTATGTTTAAGAACTTTTGGAACAAATACACCCGAGTTGAAGTTGCCAACTACGGCAACAGCACGTAAGCATGTTTTATTTGTACGCAAAGAGGTGGAAAATAAAGTCATATCTACATTAAAAAATCACTTGCTTGAGTGTGTTTGACGACAAGATGTTGTAAAAAAATCTATTATACATGTATATTCGTGTACTGATCACATAACCGACATTCACTTCTAGCTACAAAAGATTACAAGGGTGTCTAGTGCAGAATTACGGACTGTATACTTACTGTTGAAAAAACGTTGCAAGTTTTCAAACGTCAATGTTGATGTTTATGAGCGATGGTGCACGACAATGCTGCGGTGGCCGTTCTTCTGAACACGGTTGCGGCGGGTTTTACATGTAACTTTTTAAATGCATGCTTTACACTTGTGCACAAACATTAGATGTTCCCGATGTAAATGCTTATAAGTAAAAAAAGTGTTTCTCAATTCCACGTCTCGAACATTTCAGCAGTATTCCGTATTCATGACAACCACAGCTTCTTACGTGGAACTGTGCAGCACTTTTTATATGCGACTTCAAAAATTAAAGCTGTTTTACATTCATCTCGAGCTGCAGCTATTAAGGATACCAGTCAAAGATTTAAAAGTATTCATAGCTTCTAAAAATGCTTTACATAACGCACTGAAAATTACAAAACAGAGCGTTTGTCGTATGAAGTACTGCAAATATGACGAAGTCATACTCGGGTACGCACTATAGTGCACAAAAATATTGGTTTAAAAACGTTGAGAGGTAGAGAATTCCAATTTATCACATCACAATGTTGTAATGTCGACTAAATCCATTAATTGGTTAAGTTATTTAATCTACATTATACATCGTAGATTCGACGATCTTTCTTAAAATAACAATTTCTCCACTGCGAACACGGTTCCACGAGACAACTATTATATAAGAAACCGTATCTTACTCTAATGATTAAACTATATTCAAAAAGTAGTATTCATACTACAAAAAACTCTGTTCTTCATTGCAGAAAAGCCGTCTAAAGTTCTACTATTGCAATGATATATTTTAAATAAAAGAAGTTATTATTTCAGGATTAACGTTTTTGAAAATGACTACTAATATTTATAGTTTTAGGTGGTAAACATGGATTTATTGATAATGCCTTGTTGATCTATAAGTCCGGCCAAAAAAGTGGAGATTATCACGACGATATGAACTTCATAAATTATAAAAGGTGGTTAGAAAAACAGTTGATTCCAAATTTGCCACCTAAATCTGTTGTTGTGATGGATAATGCAAGCTACCACAACGTTCTCTCAGTTAAACATCCAACTACTAACAGCAAAAAATCAGAAATGACAAAATGGCTAAGTGAACGTGGCATCATATTTAATGAAAATTTGACAAAAGTTGAATTGTATAGATTAGTACATATGCATAAACCAAGTTACAAGAATTACACTATAGATTTTATATTTGCAAAAGATGGCCATACAGTGTTGAGATTGCCTCCATATCATCCGGAACTCAACCCTATTGAAAAGATATGGGCAATTTTAAAGGGCAGAGTAGCATCTAAAAGTATAACTTTTAAACTAAATGATGTCGAGGAACTCGCTAAAGAAGAATTTGCAAAAATCACAAAAGATGAATGGTCACATGTTTGTCGGCATGCAGTGAATATTGAGGAAAATTATATACAAAAAGAACACATAATGGATAACCTTACCGATGAACTTATTATAAACCTTGATGATGACAGTGACAGCGATTTTGATTTTTCTTCTGATTATGATTAAATTAAAATTATATTTGATATAGTTAATTTGAATATGTATATATTATCTTTAAATGTATAATAAATAAAAGTGTAATTACATTCCGATTACTCTTTTTTATTAAGTAAATATATTAATTAAAGAATTTAAAGAAATTATTTAATACATAAAGTGAAATGAAAAATTAAGAAAAAATACATTAATATACACATAAGTAAGATTTATGCTATTACTAAATACTATAAATTATAAAACTGTTAATACTATCAGAATCTAAATTTGTTTTGTATAAAAAATTATATACAATTTAATACACGTTTAACCTTCTCGTATACTTTTAAAAAGCGCGCGTATTTTGGTCAACATATTTAACACGGTCAATACATATCAGCTGACAATTTTCGCCCAGCTTGGGTGTCTTCCGAAAGTAAACGCAGTCTAAATAGCAGTATACTTGTCCAAATGCGATACGATAACATAGTTTTGTTATAAATAAATATAATTGATTTCCGATAGTAAATTTCGTTTCTAATATTAAAAGTTGTTTCCTGGACTCTTTTTTTATTTACAAAAATACTTCGTGCAAGACAAAGAAGTAAAATCAAACAACTTTAAAATCTATTGACAACTATAACTATCTATTCATTTCAAAATTGATTTGTATAACTAATGCCAAAGAAGAGATTGTGAAGATACTAAAGTTTGCACCTGTCAAGATTCTCAGAAAAAACTAATGTCTCCAAGTTGGTTGATTCCAAACTCATGCTATGCCATATATTTCAATTTGAATTTAAGAACCATAATATTATATATTATGGTTATGAATGTTCTATCTGAAATAAGAAATTTAATATCTGCATCCGATTTACTCAAAGGCACCATAAAATTGAAAATATTTTTAGAAAGTAGATCCTTATTCATTATATCCAAATTTTTAAAAAGATATTTTAATTATTTACAGAGATGTGTCTAATGAATGACCTTGTATATTCCTCAAGTGAAAGCCAGCAAAGCCCAATATTAAATGAAGTGACGAAATCCAAATTTAGCATTAAAGTATAAATTAATAAAACGTCTACTTCTCTTTGCCCCTAACCATTCATTTAAAATTCGTATAGTTTAACCTTTAAATATAATTGTTATCAGCCAAGAACCGCAATAACACGACGAAACTTTGATCGAGCAATTCCAACACGTGGCTATTCATTAACTTACCATCCTATCGCAATCGATTTACTGACGGACGCGGACATCATCATTATTTACAATGTAATTTAATTAGCGAGCAATAGCAGTAACACCTACTCTCACGATCAAATCATTATTATTAACAGGATTTTTATCCACGGCCAATTTACGTCCATAATTCACGCTCCTAAATTACGATTGACAGTTCAATAAAAATAATTAATCATTCGTCTTAATCAACAATCGCCCGTCAACACCAATCGCCAACGTTGGGTGTTTCCCTACCGCTATTTTTCAAATTCTCGCCAGTACTTAGTATAATACGTTTAATGAACGGAATTCAAGGGAATATGTTTCGGATTACAAAAAAAATGGCGCTGTAAATCAATCTGGAGTTTAATGACATCAATCGTCGTGATTATGTCACACTCAAGTATGAAGAACTGATTTCTGCACTCAACGGACCAATCAAGGAAAGAGTGTTGCTCTCTTCTACTTCAAAATCTAATTGAATACCAGTACTTCTAATACATTATTTTTTCAAGAAAATAAATGTGAATAAATTTAACTATTAAAGGGCACTCATCGTATTGACAATTAACATAAATTTACTAAATTGACACAATAAGCTACGTTATTGTTCTAACGAATAAGCTTCATGAAAACTCAAAGTGACTGTTTTCTAATTGCTCAATAGCTTGTGCAATTTCAGAATAGTTCATGGAAATTTCATCTATTTGTTGTTGAACGTCCGAATTGGAAAAAAGTTCCTGATTATCTCGAACTGCTGCAAAATCATTTGAATCAAGTTTCAAGATGACATTTTTCACTTGTGAAAAATATTTTTGATAGTAAGATACTGCCTGGAGCTATGTTCCCCATCGCGTTATTACAGGCTGAAGTGGTGGTGGTAATTTCGGACACAATTGTTTGAATACACGAATGTGTTCGGCAGATTTGATCAACACTTTTTTGGTAGATGCTATTAACTTATCCACCATCGGATACTTCTTTCGAATGGTTTCTGCTACGAGGTGACATCCGTGTATGAGGTATGTTTTATGAAGAAGAGTCGGAAAGCATATTTTCAACATCCTACCAACTCTCAGCATTGTTGCGGCTCCGTCAGTAACGAACACTGTGACTTGGGTTCCTGTGATACAAAATTCTCTCAACGAATCTTTTATTATTTTGACAACGGTTTCTGCATTAGTTTTCTGAATCCTTTTACTGGATAACAACAATGAAGCTGGTGGATCATCACGTTTTAAAGGAGGCGCTACAACATGAATTACGCTGTGTTTCTGAGCATCAGTAGTTTCATCCACACATAGGCAGATTTTTTTATTTCTCAACTCGTCTTTTATACATTCCTTTACTGTACCTTGCACACGTGGCAAATTGTATCGTAATTGCATAGATGTTGGCAGCTTCCATGAGGGAACGTACTAGCCGAAAAAAGGCGAAAGTGTTCATTAGATACTTGATGTTGTGGGATGTTGCACACTTAACATAAAAATAAAATCATATAAAAATTGTCAGTACAATGTTTTCTTCGTTCAAACCTATCGTGACTTAGCAATCCGCTATTGCATATTGTGCAATAAATATGCGGATTTCTATATTCTAATCCAGGGAAATGCCCAAGATATTTATTCGCATTCGAAGGAAACGTTACACCCTTTGGGCGTTCCACCTCCGCGTACTTATTTGGTGTGCAGCGTGCAACGTACTGTCGCTTTGAACTCTCTCGCGGTACGGTCAAGATCGACTACGAGTTGAAAATTACCCCTATCCACGCTACTGCCATCCGGTACCACCTTTTTAACAAACTCTAGTGATGAATCTTGGTTTTTCACTTATGATCCCGAAACTAAGCGTCAATCCATGCATTGGAACTAAAAAAGCAGGAATGAACAAATCAAAATTCGAAGCAATGATGATTGTTTTTTTCGATATTCATGGGATTGTATACATTCACTGGGTTCCTGAAGGTCAAACTATTAATCAACATTACTGTAATAAATGTCATCATTTCAAAAGATGTGAAATGTCAACCTCTTTTGAAACCAGAAAACCACTCAAATACTTGAGTTTTTCCAATAGCATCATCCTTGTAGGCCGTTTTTAACATTACAAGAGTTTCTGTGCCAGTTTTTCCGAGCAAGGAGTAAAACTTTACGGCCGCGCGCTGTTCGCGAGAATCAGCCATTGCAAAAACGACGAGCACACAAAAGAAGTGTCACTAAAAAATTCACACAAGCCGAACGGAACCTTCTTTAGCGCGACACTTGGCTTTCTGATTCGGGATTCTCGGGAATGGTAGCTCTATACGCTCCTAGCGGCAAAACGCGGTACTATAAAAGCTCCGCCCACCACAACATCAGTTCGGTTTATTTTGGGTACTCCCTCGTATATTGAAGGGGATAATAATTAGATATGTATAAATTTAAAATAAAATGTTTTACTGCATCAGTCTCGTTATTTTATACCCACATCTCGTATTTACCAAATGCTCTAAAGGCTTCTTATCGCGCCTTAAAGAACTTGCATAGGAGTTCCGATTCTTTTTTAGTTCTACATCAGGCCGCTATTCGATTTCAATCGAAGACCATGCGGCCATCATTCAATTTTCAAATAATTGTGAAGCAATTAAGAAACAAAGGACTACTTAATCGGACGATTCATTAAAACTAATTGTACCTCTCTTTTCTATCGAATGAATTATTGGTATTCACACAGATCTCAACTTTGACCTCTCCTCTTCTATATTTCTTCTCTCTCCACGTCGTTCTCTTTCCTTTCCAGGCGCTCATCTGAAATATTGGGGAACGATAGCATCGTCGAAATTCATTCAATTTCGATTATGTAAGAACCGAAAGACCATATCTATTGTAAATCGGCGTAATAAATTTCGTTCGTATTACGTTCGATGTCTCCTCGCTGAGCTAGTTACATGCCGTTAGTTCAACAAGACAATGAGATCGAGCAGGCTGATTAGAATTATTGCGAGTGATTTTCGGTTTTGTTCGTCGTAACGTGCTGTCTCAATCAGAAAGAATGGAAAGTATTGGTTGCCAATTGTCTAACTCCTGCTGCATCTAGCGATTCTAAATGTAGATCTATTAGTGTTTTAGAATACAATTCAGGTTTATGTTGCTTCGTTAACTGTTATTAGTGAAAATTTGAAGGCGTATCTCGTACCTTTTAAACTATTTGAAAAGAAATCATTACAACTGGCAGGAAGATTTCTACTAATTCCAAAATGTAAGCATCAATAATAATTGGAGAGTCTTCCTTTTATGCAATACTTTCTCTACCTGTGGACTCTTACTGCATAGGCGTATGCGCATGCCCCCATAATTGGTCAAATGAAGAATGTATATGTATCAAGTGATCATAAAGCCAGTAATTCAATGCTTAACTATACACTATCGATACCTTTTCACCTTAATGTGCTTCTCTCCATACACTAACGCTTTGCAGCATGCGTGGTGTTGCCAAATTCCTTGTATTATCGAAAGTCCGCAGTCGATTACAAACTACAATCAACATGACGCAGTAGGATTTGCCCGTCCTATTGTAGTCTAGTGCATAATTAATGTATCACAGATTACATTTTTATGATAATTACACTGTGCTAGTTGCAAAACGCAACAAGCTGGGCACCCGGGGGCTAAAGTTAATTCCGGTACGCTGAATCCAATCGTGCCAACCGTTTTTAAAAGTTAGCTCGCGTTTGCGATAAATTACAATTTAAAAATTTTAGCCCCAAAGAACCTTCCGAAACATTCTGGAATTTTCCGGAAAATCTGGTCAATGGCCGAACAGCTTTCTGGAACCTTCGAGAACCTTCCATGGACCGTTCATGGACCATTCGTAAACCTTCCATCCCTGCTACTGCCACTTGATCAAACGAGTATATAAGCGGCGTTGTTAACCGCTGAGAGCTCAGTCTGTTTTCAGAAGTCAAAGTGTTAACATCTAAATATTAAAGCAAATAACACAAACGGAAGCGAATAATGAAATGTTCGAGACTGTTCATTGTATTGGCTTGTAAAATCAATAAATTTGACATATCAAAAACGGATAAATGACCTAAATTGAATACTTTTTGTTTCTTGTGTGGGAAATTTGTAATTAAGACCGCCCGGTGTAAAATAAGTGCTGAAACCACTGATTTGTATCAACAGTATTGGACGCCGTCTATTGTTTGTACAACATGCATTTTGAATTTGAATAAATGGAAAACAACCGGAGCCGCTATACCATTTGATATTCCGATGATTTGGATAGATCCAAAAGAACATGATCCAGCTGAATGTTATGCCTGCGTGAATTATACTGACGGTATGAACAGAAGAAAAAGTGGTTCATTGAAATACATTCCAAACCTAATATTATGCAGTAAATAATATTTTCTAAACTAATTTACGGAAAAATAATAAATAGAAAATAAAACATTTCAAGAAAAACGACATATTTCAAATCATTTATCACATAATTCTATAAACGTTTGCGGCATCTTGAAATATGTGCATGAAAAAAATTCTTAGAAAATTTAAACACAATATGTGAAATCGGGTCCTGGACAAGCACCTGCCTCTAATATGCTCTACTAAACAATCAGTTTAATTTAACATTCATGTGAGCAAACTAAACACAAATAAAGAGATCTCATTATTTTTTTAGATAACATATTTGCAATCATTATGCCAGATTAATAATTATTGTTGTTTCTGCCTCGCTGACCCAAATATTTGGAAAATTTAGGAAAGTCATTTGTTAGCATCTGTTATACATACAAATAATAATTATAACTAAAGAGTACACAAAACAAAGTGCAATGTTTATACTTGTAGAGCTTCTATGTTGTAAAAGCAATTAAACTCGTCTTATTTTGATTGAATTCTTAGCTGGTTATCGACGCTCCAATTCTCAGTAAGTCTGGCCATATCGAACCTAGATTTATACACTTTGGTACGATACAAGTAGAGGTATTTTCAACAGATAAACGAATAGCATCCATTCCCATTACGAATTACTTAAACCGCGTATAAATTCAATGTAAATACCTGCATCGGTATATAGTATAAGTACGTATTTGTAGACTTATACTCCAGATAACCATCGGCGAACGTGCATTGCCTAAAATGGACATAAGCAGAACAGCTGGTGGATACAGAACGATGCGACAAACGAGTATTTCTGCACTTGCTTCTATCTTACTAGGTCACAAAGTAGCTTTTTTCTGAACGCAAGCAACTCTTTACAGAGAAATTGCGACTATAAAAGCTATACAATATCGCTTGTTGAACGTATTATATGGAGATACATGTAGATACGCTAAGAGGTAGCGAGACGTTTCAATTTGTCAAGTTTTGATGTAATAGAAAACGGAACATGTGCTCGCTTCAGGCAAATAATGCGTTTATCTGGAGTGTTTAATATGCATATACATTGCACACGCATATTAATATTATATGAGTATAATATTTCCTCCAAAGCAGTTTTTAAACACTTACTCCTACGTATTTGTTTTCGCTCTGTCTGGTGCTTCATGTAATTAATTTCACATCTAATTCATAGGTAGAACAAATAATTTCACAGGAAGCAATAGATCGTCAAGGAATAGGAAGCTGATTGACCTCAATTGTTCATGAATATTATGCTCTAACGATTAACATAGTAAGCTGCATCCGCGGTTTGTTTTTAATTAAAATGAAAGAGCTGCCGATCGTGTGTACAACAAATAACCGACGATTTATGCCAACCAAGGCCAATTTCGCAGGAAACGCACGATATTTTGTACATACTAATATGTAATGGAACATTGATACGGAAAGCACAATGGCATTGTTTTGGAAATAATTGACGTAAACTAAGCCACAAATGGGAGATATGTATTCCAGATTTCGAAACTTAATTAACGCAATAAGGCAAAGCGGTTCGTATTCGTATGCATATGCGTGTCCCCTAACAGTTTGTGGGTATCAACAAGGATTGAGAAATACACTAATATAAAATTAGACGGAATTCAGTAACTCAGATAACAGCATAATCGAACGACGCGCCTAAACGATGTTTTCATTATAATTTTTTTATTTTTTTATTTTTTAGTGTACTGCCCAACGTGTATAAGCTTTTTTAAAGCTTTTCATAGCCTCAGGAGCCTTAAGTGTGTAAATTGTGTGTGTAGAGTGTTCCATGGCTTTGTTACTATCACCCCCTCGCCGTAAAGAGTGAAGCCCAGTTAATTGTACCCCAACTGCGAATGGTAACTCGAGAGTGTATCGGACGCGTTAAGAAAATTTGATCCTAGCGATCCTATTCGAACACACAGTGCCTAACTCTGCCCTGTTACCGCTAGACCACCGAGTCGTTAAATAATAATAATAATAAATGGCTTAGACACCCCTCCTAGGGATTTCGTCGCTTCAGATGAAGCTTTCTAAGTCCCTTATTAAGGGGAGAATCAGTCCCCGTTCCCTCCTATTCCACTCTTTCGCATATCCTTTTCCATTCCGTTCTATTTTTACCTTTTTCGCTCACTTCATTTATCCAGCTAGACCTAGGTCTTCCCCTCCTTCTTTTCCCCGATGGCTCCCAATTTGTTATTACATTTACTGTATTCTTCACCTCCTGCTCTTCACATATGACCCAACCACTCTGGTCCTTGCTGTTCTATCTTCCTAGCTATATCTTCTCCACATTCCTTCGCTACCTCCCCATTTCTTCTTATCCTATATTCCAAATTTTTCATTCTGGCCGATCCTAGTATTGATCTCAGTATTCTTCTCTCGGCGACTCTCAAATTTTCTTCATCCCTTATTGTCATAGTCATTGTTTCCATTATAATAAACAATTAAAACATATTCGCTGTTTATTAATCCTAATATGTGTCAATCAAAAAACAAAACAATTCAAACCCTGGTTATGAAATAATAAAGCTCAATATGTTAAACATCTTAAGCATGTTTTCAAAATTATAAATTGAAATCAGTGAAGTGCTTGAAAGGTTGCTAAAAATATAAAACTAAAAATATTATGTTCGCAAAAGATTTTAACGTAAACCACTTCATACAAAAATAGCAACCAGTATAGGTACTTGATATTATCGGATACACATAACACCTCAAGGCATTTTCAGACAGCACAAAGAATAGTATAATGAGAAAGCGCGAGACTAAACTATAGTACTGGCACATTCAAGAATGATTTAGTCAGTCATGCAATACTTGGGTTTGTTTTGTCACAATTATACCATAGGCCTCTACATTATTATTTCATTAAGAAGTATCATTGTCGAGATTCTTTTAAGTGTAACCTGTTAAATATAATAAATTGGAGATTTAAAATAAAATAATTGCCTGCCTATTATTGAAATAGTGTCTGCGCCCAAACAAATTTACATTCAGCACGAATCCAACGCGAACAGCAAAGCAGTAGAATGTCCTATTGGATCTTTATCGACATCGAGAAAGGGACGTTTCGCTGTAGTTTCACAGATATTACAGTAAAATTTATTACAACTTAAATGCTAATAATAATAAATAAATTAGAACTTAAAGCTAAATAGCTATTTATTTTGCAAGTCTGAAATAATTAGCGATCAGCTCTAATAAACTCTTTAATCCTGGTTAGCAGTGGCAACGCGTGTCACATATTGGGGAGACTAAAAATAGTAATCTAAAATAAATGATATTTTCTTTAAATGTGTAATTATTAGATTTTCACTTAATAATTCATCTTCTACAGCACGAATTGTAAACACTAATAGTAGAAGTGTAGACAAAATCTAATTCATTGTCTACACGATATGTTAAAAGGCAGTCAGATAATAAGTTTTTTCTTTTTTGTATACGGAATACTGTAACGATCCACAATTTGCTTTGAACACCAGGATTCTGGCGTTTGTGCCTATTGCAAATATGGACGACGCTATTGATATTCTTACCAATGCTCTATCTACAGAGCTTTTGCCACTCGTCAATTTTCCTACAATTTTAAATAATAGAAGGAGTATGGCTACACTTAAGCATATTAAAACCTACATGGAGAATTCCATGACAAATGACTATCGAATTTAGGCATACTGTCCATAGGGAATGAATTATTAGTTATTGAAATATCTAATGATTACTAGAGTTTGTTAAACAGGTGGTACCGGATGGCAGTAGCGTAGCGGTAGTTGCATGGGTAGGGGTAATCTTCAACTCGTAGTCGATCTCGACAGTACCGCGAGAGAGTTCAAAGCGACAGCACGTTGCACGCTGCACGCCAAATAAGTACACGGAGATGGGACACCCAAAGGGTGTAACGTTTCCTTCGAATGTGAATAAATATCTCAGGCATTTCCCTGGATTAGAATATAGGAGTCGGCATATTTATTGCACAATATGCAATAGCGGATTGTTAAGTCGCGATAGGTTTGAATGTAGAAAACATTGTAAAAGTAAACGTCATGTATTGAATTTAAGGAACAGTATTCCATACTGGCAATTTTTATACGATTTTATTTTTATGTTAAGTGTGTGCAATATCCCACAACATCTAGTATCTAATGAACACTTTCGTCTCTTTTGGGTTAAGTACGTTCCCTCATGGAAGCCGCCAACATCTATGCAATTACGATACGATTTGCCACGTGTGCAAGGTACAGTAAAGGAATGTATAAAAGACGAGTTGAGAAATAAGAAAATCTGCTTATGTGTGGATGAAACAACTGATGATTAGAAACACAGCGTCATTCATGTTGTAGCGCGTCCTTTAAAACGTGATGGTCCACCAACTTCATTGTTGTTATCCAGTAAAAGGATCGAACTATGTAACACGTGTCAAATAATAAGATTCGTTCAAATTGATCACAGGAACCCGTCCAAAAATTGTTACTGAAAGCCGAATGCTGAGAGTTAGGATGTTGAAAATACGCTTTTCGACTCTTCTTCACATAACATGCCTCATACACGCATGTCACCTCGTAGCAGAAACCATTCGAAAACCAAAAAAGTGTTCATAAAATCTCCCAAACACATCCGTGTATTCAAACAATTGT
Organism: Dynastes maya; assembly: GCA_029619315.2. Classification (NCBI taxonomy): domain Eukaryota; kingdom Metazoa; phylum Arthropoda; class Insecta; order Coleoptera; family Scarabaeidae; genus Dynastes; species Dynastes maya. The sequence continues at coordinate 918,812 of JAROYE020000029.1, forward strand.
GTCCGAAATTACCACCACCACCTCAGCCTGTAATAACGCGATGGAGAACATGGCTCCAGGCAGTATCTTACTATCAGAAATATTTTTCACGAGTGAAAAATGTCATCTTGAAACTTGATTCAAATGATTCTGCAGCAGTTCGAGACAATCAGGAACTTTTTTCCAATTCGGACGTTCAACAACAAATAGATGAAATTTCCATGAACTATTCTGAACTTGCACAAGCTATTGAGCAATTAGAAAACACTCACTTATCTGCACGAGACGCATTAAATTGCATAAACAATTTACAAGCCGCTCTAGAAAACTTGACGAACACTATAGAAGTCGATGTTGCTCAAAAATTTGGTGCAATTTTAACGAAAAATCCCGATTTACAAAAGGTATAACTGAAACTCAAGAGTGCCCAGACGAGGAAAAGGAATATCTGACATTTGCAAATCTTACTTCACTGGATGTCGAACGATCATTTTCGAAGTATACGACAACGTATTCACAACACCGTCGACGGCTGAATGAATCGACAATGGAAGCGTTGCTGATGTTGCAATTCTATACGCAGCTTACCAGGGCGGTTGCCAATTGCCACAGTGGACATCAAGACGACAGGAAAAGGTAACAATATTATTTTTCACTAATATTGTATATTGCGTACCTACTTTTATGCGGTGCGCCACTGCCGGTACCACCTTTTTAACAAATTCTAATGATTAAAGGAAATGTCATACACGTTTTATCTTAGATTACTATTTTTAGTCTCCCCAATATAAATTACACGCTTTTTCACTGCTAACAGGGATTAAGGAGTCTATTAGGGCTGATGGCTAATTATTTCAGATGTGTAGAATAAATACATATTTATTTTCAAGTTGTAATTTATTTATTATTATTGGCATTTAAGTTGCAATAAATTTCGATACAATATCAAATAATACAAAAAAAAAACAATAAACATTCGGCTTAAAGAAGAATGAAACAAAATAAAATTCAGACGAAATGCAAATTTAATCAAGATAGAGTTCTAAATTTTAGATTGAAATAATGTACGAGAAACGGCGGTAAATAAAACAAAACAAATTCGTAACGGAAAAATATATTTAGATAGGGAATTAACCGGTAATCTCAGACACGAGTTCTCTCGCGAAAGCGTCGGTAAAATTTGGACAACAAAAGATCTGTCAGTAAATTAAGGGTTTTTGGACAACAAAGAGCCGTCAGCGAAGTAGGGGGTTCGGGCAGGAGAGAACTCCCACGTAGAATGAAATTCTACACCGCTTTATACACCTAAACGTAACATTCCTTAGCGTATAGAGACAAGAATAATTTAAAAAAAGATGTTATACAAGCTCTAAAACGATTAATTAGTAAGTTATACACTGAAGAGAAATATACAGCGATGTCGAAAAATATGTGACAAAATAAAATTGAAAGATAATTCAGAAAGTTAACAGAAAATTATTATATTAATAACGTTAATATTATCTTTGTTTTAAGGATTTTTAAATTCATGCGGACGGACAACGGTTCGTCACAACTTGAAGGACAAAACTCTTCCCCAAGCAGTTAGCACAGTATTGTAATTAAAGGGGCAAGTGGATGAAGGAGTTGTGTTACAGGGAACTGTTTTTGAATAAATTGGGTTTTAATAGAGGTAATTGGCATTTTTATTGAATGATTATTTTCAAATGCAGTTTGTTTTATTAGAAAGAAGGGGTTGTGGATTAATAATATATGGTTAAACATTTGAGTTTTCATGAAACTTATTCGTTAGAACAATAACTAGATTTTTTTTTAATGTTACTTAACCCTTTCATCCACTTGCCCCTTCAATTTAGAATACTGTCATTTAATACATAACATTAAAGAAATTAAGAATTACAAAAACCTTATATTGGAGAACCTAAACTTTATAAAGTAAATTCACGCACAAGGATAGAAATGTAAGTAGGGCACAACCTATTTTATTGCTCTATATTGGATTTACGTTGTCCCTTGTGAGCATAAACTTTTAAAGCGCCTACACAAGCGAAGCAAATAAAACAGAAAAATGTTTTATGCCAGATATTACGCTTGAAGGATGCTTGAACAGTTGGAGATATAATGGAAACGTTTGCCTCCTTCACCTAACGAAAGCACTTACATAGATGCATGCATACGAATATTTCTGCGAGATATCAATTGCCTGCAGCACCCACCCTGTCGATGAGATTTCGCTGAAAGGAGGAATTTCTTTTTAAAATGGAAAAATGTAAATATCTATCTTGGTTGATCCGATATGCGTACGTTAGTACGCCGAGTACGTAAATCTCATATAAGGCGACTTGGAATCCATATTTTGAGGTGGAAGCGAAGAGTGGAAATATTTTAAATACTCCTGGAGTTTTCGCCAAACGGATAGTACCTTCGTCGTTTTAACGCATGCATACATACTAAGTAGATTCAAGGATATCAATTTCTTGAAACCTTTATACGTAACCCTATTTTAAAGGAAAAATTTATTTATGCAAGATAAGCAGATTTTTCGCTAAAGTATAAGCTACATTTTAAATTCATTCATGCAAGAATGATCCGTGCATATTTTGCGATACTCTTCACCTCGAAAAGTGGATAATTTATAGCTAATAAAGAATTCTTTTGAGATAAAACTACACGAGCTGCAACTATTACATTTTTTCATTCTAAAATGAAGTAAAATAAATATTCTGCATGGCTTACATTTTTTATATTTATACAAAAATAAACAAAACTGCCTAAAATGTATACAGCGTGTCCACCTAGTACGTGGGTGAAAGATAATTCCTCCCAAAATTTCAAATATACTCAGAGGCAAGTATACAGGATGTTCGATTTCTGCAGTGCGTGGTACAAGTTTGGTTTTTTAAATGGAACAGCCAGTATGTTATTATGTTTTTGGATGCCCCTCTTCAATTCATGTCAACCTTCATCGATAGTCCTCATACCTATATCTATCTTCATTTTTGAGATAATTTACATAATTTGAGGTTTTTGTGAAATGTCACTATTTCTTTAACGGTCGATATCTTAAACGCCTTACACACTAGAGCGGTGATTCAAGTTTTATTCGGTTGAGTATTTCTGTTTGAGTTTACGGCTATACAACAAAAACTGTTTTATATCAACTATATATATATATATAAATATACAGGGTGTTCTATTTAAAATAAGAAAGTTGACGTCACTTACGGTGAAACTGAAAATACAATTGAACTGCCGATAACGGTAAGTTAACTCAAAAAATAAAAATCGACCTATTTTTTCTAAAAACGCTAGTTTCTGTCGTTCAAAAGTTAGCATGGGGAGGGACACTTTAGGTTCTATAGTATAATCTGCAGTACATCTAAGTCAACAATATTACGCAAGGAACGAATTTGATATACCAATTGGGAAATTGAGAAATTAGCTATATCTGTATCCCGTCCTCACTCTCTCGCCGTACATGCGACAGAGCGTGAAGGGGACTGAGTGAAATCCAAGCAATTCGTGCTAGTACGCTTCGAACAATGTCGGGATGTAGACGTACTGCGCGAAGAGTGCACGTAATAATCTGAAGTCAAAGTCGCCTGGAAATGAGAGTTTCGCATATTTATTTTGTTGTTACTACGAAGCTTAGACGAAATTAATAAGAAATTCTAACGACGAAAATAAAAACAGATTCTGATGAAAGAAAAGAAAAGTAAATACTCTAGAAATTCTTACTAAGATCGTCCGCACATAAGGCAGTCTACCTCGTAACTAACCACGTTGGTAACCTTGAGCCATCGACTGCCGCTAACCCCTTCGCTTGAGAGCGAGGAGGGGATAGCGATATGGTTAATTTCACATTTTTCCAATCCAATTTTTTTTTAAGTTTTATTAATTCAGATAGTAACCGATTTTTCGACAAGAAGTGATTTTCAAAATTCATCGATAATTTACTATTTATATAAAAACTGGAGAACAACTAGAAGTAAATCTATTTCAACATTTAACATCAAAATTGTAATTGACGGAGCAAGATCCGAAGAGGGAGATACTTGGTTGCAAATCGGAGCCTCTTACGAATCCAAGAATATCAAGACCGGACACCGAAGAACTGCTACTCTGCGAAACACAACAATGTGCAGGTACCGAAGTTAAAATTATTTGGCCAACTAATAAAATCAAAAAGGAAAATTCAATTTAATTAATTTATCAAAATTTAGAATAAAAAAAAAATAAAACTTGAGTAGCTGTCGGTTAAGGATTACAATAGGCTCTTGTCTGAAATTCGATATTCTGTTTTAAAATAAATATAATTATTCTAAATTCTAAACAATAAAACTTACTGTCTCTTTCGTAGGATAAAAATTGTTTCATTTTATCTTTTTCAATTAGCAAAAAGTAAACAAGTTAGATCCTACAAGACGTAATCATTTTTCAAAAACGTTAACCCTGAGATAATTCATTTAATTCTTTAATTTCACATATATTATTACAATATATAAGGTATTCTATTTAAAATAACAAAGTTGACAGCTACTTTCGGTATAACCGGAAGTCTTAGGTAATTGAAAACACTTCAATTCAATAGTACACATAGGCTTTAGTATATTACCAAGTTTTCTTTAATACGAGATAGGTGTACAACAGATACATTATTTTTCGATATAGTCTCCACCTTTAGCAATGCACTTGGTCCAGCGAGCCACAAGCTTCCGTATGCCTTCCTGGTAGAAGGTTTTCGGTTGGTCGTGAAGCCACTTTTGCACCGCATCCCGAACGTCTGTGTCTGAGGCAAATCGACGACCTCTCAAAGCTTCCTTGAGCGGTCCAAAGAGATGAAAGTCTGAGAGAGCGAAATATTTGCTGTAACCATCTCTCGAGCTTGCTGAATGTTATCATCGGTGGTCGAGGTTGACGGCCGTCCAGCTCCTTCTTTTTGTGTTACGCTCGTGCGGCCAGTTTGAAACATTTCGATCCACAAAAAAACGCTTTTACGAGATAAAGCACTATTCCCGTATTGTGACAAAAGTCTCCGGTGAATTTCAGCAAAATTGAAGTCAATTAGACTATTAGTTTCGGGGAAAAGTTTCCACTCGCTTTGAAAAACATGGTTTCGAGAAAAACGCAAAAGATTCCAAATAACTGTTTTATGTAATAAAATGCTCTTACCTCTAATCTGCTATGCCAGCACCACAGAGTTCGTCTTCAACTTTCTACGCTAGAGTCTCTACAAACTATTCAATAGCTCACAATAACAGATATGACAAAAGCTAGCCACGAGCGGTACCGCGAAGTAGCGTAGAGTCAACCAGGCCTCGCGTTCCACTAGAGTTATTCTGCTAATAGAGATGTTTGCTGCCGCAAATAATTTCGCTCATCTTTTAAATAAAAATTAAATAACACGTGCTCAAACACTTACCATTTTAAGAGCCCTCCGTGAAATCACAAAGTGAATAATGTCTGTTAAATATCTGCAACATTAGATATGTTTCAACTGTTGTTTCGGCAAAACTAGTACAGCATGAGGAAAAAATGCGTTTATATGCAGAGAACGAACGTTCTACATCTAGCGACGTAATATTTGCGTAAGTAAAATAATCTTTCAAATAACTTAACGATTCTGTTGACGCACCTTCACAAATGTGTCTTAATGTGCCAAAATCAGAATTTTTCTCAAAAACACTTTCAAATTTTTCTAGAACAGAAACATTTTTTGCGTCTTCAATCGCGCATAGCTGTGCGTGAACATGTTGCACTAGTTGTAGAGATTCTTCTAACGGCACCGCAGGATTTTGTAATTTTTCTATTGCATCTGCTAGCCCGAAGTAATTGTCGTGAATGATTTTTAAAACAATTTTAACCTGACTATCTTGAAATTTCGACTGGCTTTTCTGGATAGCGGCAGCTTCCTTTGTATCGAATTGTAAAACCACGTTCTTAATATTGTCAAAATATTTATGATGATAATAAAACGCGGCCTGCAACCATGTTCCCCAACGAGTTAGAATAGGTTCTGGTGGCTCTGGTATACGGGGGCACAGTCTGTGAAATTCGCGAATACGTTTCGGTGATTTGACAAATACTGCTTTGGTATGCGCTATTAAAGCGTCTACCTCAGGATAACATTTTCTGATACTATCCGCTACAAGATCGAGAGCATGAATTTTACACGTAATGTGTAACAAATTAGCAGAATGCTTTTTAAGAGACCGGCCTACAGAAAGCATGTTTGCAGCACCATCACTCACTAACATCAACAGTTGGTTTGTTGAAAGTTCAAACTTGTTCAATGTATTTAACACTAACTTGAAATTACTTCGGCAGTACACTGTTGTATTCGTTTGGAGACTAATAGAATTGAAGGTGCCGATTATGAGGTTCCAATTTGCGTGCCATTACATTAAGAACAGAATGTTTCTTCCGATCTGTTGTTTCGTCGACACACAACCACAATTTTTGATCTTTCAACTCCGATTTTATTTTTTGTTCAATATGTTCGCGCGCAGATGGCACAATTCTTCGTAACGATGTTCGACTTGGTAATTTGCACTCCGAATAGTTATTCCAAAAGCAGATAAATGGTTCCTTGTGTAGTAAATTAAACGGTATATTACATGCAATAAACGTAAGCATAAATTAAATATAAATTTTTCATTGTCTCGTGCGCAATTTCTTTTGAGACATGCTTTTCACTATTTACGTGTCGTAGACAATGTTGTCTGGACCAACATATTAACGGGATTTTACAGATTACACATTTAATTTTAGCACCTTCATATATTAAGTCTGGAATTTCTGCAATAAATTTTCGAAGTTTGTCCGACCGCGGTCGTTTTGCTGACGAAACCATAATTTTTCTAGGACAGATAAACAATTGCGCAAATGACCGGCAGCGAAAATGTCCGTACTGCTCCGCAGACGAAGTAATACTACCGTTCCTCTCGGTCCGAACTGATTCTACGCCGATGCGCGGTACCGCTCGTGGCCAGCGTTAGATATGACCCTCGATATGCAAGATTATAAACAAACTAAGGCTGATGTGCCTCTCGCTTAGCATCCGTTATCCACGCGCGCGGTAGGCATTCGGACCGCACGGGACGCGTTTGATCAGTCTCCCTATGCATTCGCCAAACTTGGCCAATTTTTGGAATTTCGACCTCGGACTTGGCTTAAAACATTCTTCGAAGTTCACACTTTTAGAAAATGCAACAAAAAAAATCGATTTTTCTTAAATTTCTGGGTGGTTGGACCCTTTATGTGAACTTTTTGAACGAATACCTTTCTATACATACAAACCAATACAGTGAATTCCTTTACCTTCCTTTAGGATACGTAACTTAATACCTACACATTTTATTGTTGATCAGGAAATTTAATTACGACCACAAAGATCAAACATACCGACACGTATAATAGTTGACCTATCCGCTTGAATTACATACAGCACGTGTAAGGACGTACCGATATAATTATTCATTATACATTATTCAGGTGGATATCTGCTATATACCTATATGCGTGTAGTACTTATATAGGTACTATGGCAAGTGGATTAATCACAGTATTGCTCTTAGTAATCTAGATTCTGATACAGTTAGGTTTGCAGAGCGAACGGAAACAAAAAGCCTATACTAATGTAATCAAGCCATTACGATATTATCTTGAGGTATTTTATTCAATTTATTACGTACACCGCTACATTTCCTAGACGCTATCGAGTTGAGTTAATGATGCGTATGTTCATTTGGGATAGTAGAAAATGTCAAACATGCATTAGATACTGGGAACCTATTCAATAATTTACTGCTTAGTACAATACGTATAGCCACATAAAATATAAACCACGACATTGTGTTCGATGTAGTGCACTGTTCTATTAATTAAATTAAATCTAAGTAAACAACATGACGGGAAATATTTCCTAAAGCCAATATTCTTTGAATCTAATCGACTGAGAACGGCTTATTATTAAATCTACATTACCTATCGACGCTGTTCGACATGAGATATCTGCCTCTGGCTGGTGCTTGCGGAGGAGATCCGTAATCCGGTGATTTCTTTGATGATAAACCAATAGATCCGTTTTGGAAAACCATTTCAACATTTTACACTAACCCACACCGTTGTTTAGCACTATTTCCACTCTACACTTAATAAAATGTAACAAACACGATTAATAATCAGTATAATCGACGATGCACTGCCCTAGAAAATAAAAATCAAGTAAGAAAAATTTGTTAGTGATTATATGCTGACTAGAGACGAAGAACCTGTTTGGGAGAATGGTAACAATATCCCTTAATTTGAATCCAGTGACTGAATACTTAATCAAAGCTACCCAAAGGTGGTATATTAACGTCAAATCAATAATTGTTCAATAATTTGTAATGTTGATGCAAAAGGAGCTGGACATTTGAAAAATTAGCGCAGTAGGCTGTAGAATTTTTTTTGACAAATGAGTAGAGTTGCTCAATTTGCGCCAACAGGCGGGCGCACAAAATAAATGGTCAGAAATAATATATAATACGTGCTCAAACACTTACCATCTTAAGAGTCTTCCGTGAAATCACAAAGTGAATAATGTCTATTAAATATCTGCAACATTAGATGTTTCCACAGTTGTTTCTGCAAACCGAGTGCAGCGTGAGGAAAAAGTGTGTTTATATGCAGAAAACGAACGTTCTACATCTAGTGACGTTATATTTGCGTAATTAAAATAATCTTTGGAACAACTTAACGGTTCTGTTGACGCACCTTCACAAATTTGTCTTAATGTACCAAAATCAGAATCTTTCTCTAAAACACTTTCAAGCCTTTCTAGGATACAAACATTTTTTGCGTCTTCTACCACGTATAGCTGTGCGTGAACATGTTGCACTATTTGCAGAGATTCCACTAACGACACCGAAGGATTTTGTAACTTTTCTATTGCCTGCATTAGTCCGAAGTAATTGTTCTGAATAGTTTTTAAATCCGTTTTAACCTGACTATCTTGAAATTTCGACTGGTTTTCTTTGATAGCCGCAGCTTCCTTTGGATCGAATTGTAAAACCACGTTCTTAATATTCTCAAAATATTTACGATAATAAAACGCGGCCTGTAACCATGTTCCCCAACGTGTAAAAATAGGTTCTGGTGGCTCAGGCATACGGAGGCACAATCTGTGAAATTTGCGAATACGCTTTGGGCATTTGACAAACACTGCTTTTGTATGCACTATTAAAGCGTCTACCTCAGGATAACATTTTATAATACTATCTGCCACATGACTGAAGGCATGAATTTTACCCGTAATATGTAACAAGTGAACACGATGTTTTTTAAGAGACCGGCCTACAGAAAGCATATTTGCGGCACTATCACTCATAAACATCAACAGTTGGTTTGTTGAAAGTTCAAACTTTTCCAATGTATTTAACACTAACTTTGAAATTACTTCGGCAGTACGTTGTTGTACTCGTCTGGAAGCTAATAGAATTGAAGGTGGCGATTGATGTGGTTCCATTGTACGTACCATTAACCACAGAACGTTTTTTACGATATGTTGTTTCGTCCACACATAACCACAGCTTTTTATCTTTCCACTCCGATTTAATTCTTTTTTCAACATGTTCACGAGCAGATGGCACAATTCTTTGTAACGATGCCCTACTTGGTAATTTGCAGTCCGAATATTTATTCCAAAAGAAGAAATATGCTTCCTTGTCTAGTAAATTAAACGGTAGATTACATGCAATAAAGGTAACATATAAATTAAATTTAAATTTGTCATAGTGTCGTGTACAATTTTTTTTTAGAATGCTGTTTACTATTTACGTGGCGTAGACAATCCCTTTTGAACCAACACATTAAAGGGATATTACAAACTACACATTGAATTTTAACGCCATCATAATTTAGGCCAGGCATTTCTGCTATAAATTCTGTAACTTCGTCCAACATTGGTCGTTTTCGCGACGTAGGCAACATTTTTAAAACAAACGTAGAACTACGAAATAGTATTTACGGCAGCATACATGTACACACAACAGATTTGGCTGAGACTCACAGTTATACTGAGGGTTGTATCGAACCTCCGCCACTGCTCGTTGGCGCTAGTGAGCAACTCTACAAATAAGTCAAACGTCAATGTCTTGTATGAACGTTTCTCTTAAACAGAAAATTGTTTATTTGTTAGTTGTAAGAATGAAAACTGCTGCTATTGAAAATTTGCGAGAACGTATTTATTCTGCCCTTGGAAGATTGACCCCGGTGGAAGTGGTGAGACACTTTACAAAAGAAAATTTTAGCCGAAGCACCATACATAGTATCATAAAACGTTTAAACAGATAAGAAAAATCGCTAAACATGTAGTTTTCATATTTTTGGAATAAAATTGTAAAATGATTGCACTAGCCTAATGCTCCATATATGAGCGATAGAGGTGCTCAATCGAGTATTCAAAATATTCAAATAAGAAGGTAAGTCAAATATTATCTACATTTTCGCCAAATTATCCACCATGAACTCAAATTTCGTAAAGTGTGTGTGCAATGGGTACCACGAATGCTTACCGCAGAAAACAAAACCAAACGTTTGGACATCTGCCAACACTTACGCTTACTGGATCGCTTCAACGCGGAAGGCGACGCATTTTTAAGCAGAATAGTGACCGTTGATGAAACGTGGATTTATCACTACGAGCCCGAATCGAAACGCCAGAGTATGGAATGGAAACACCCAAAAAAGGCCCTATACTGGACGACTACTTGGACAGGGGGACTACCATAAATAGTGCGAGGTACAGTGATTTGTTGGCAAATAAGCTGAAACCAGCAATTTCAAACAAACGCCATGGTCTACTCTCAAAGAAAGTTTTGTTGTTGTAAGTCAACGCCCATCCGCACACGGCCCATAACACCATAACTATCAACAGGTTGGGCTTTGAGACCCTGTCTCGCTCTCTCAGACTTTAATTTCTTTGGACCGCTCAAGGAAGCTTTGAGAGGTCGTCGATTAGCCTCAGACACAGACGTTCGGGATGCGGTGCAAAAGTGGCTTCACGACCAACCGAAAACCTTCTACCAGGAAGGCATACGGAAGCTTGTGGCTCGTTGGACCAAGTGCATTGTTAAAGGTGAAGACTATGTCGAAAAATAATGTATCTGTTGTACACCTACCTTTGTTTAATACAGTTGTAGAACTAAAAGTGTAAGTAATTTTTGACTTCTCCTCGTACATTCATTTTAACCTTTTAGTCGTAGCAATTTTTTACATTTGTAAGCAACGTTTCGGGACAATTTTTACGTAGAACAAAATAAACAAGGCTGGCTTAAACGAAAAATATATGCAATCCTTTTCCCGTCACCTAATACTCGTTACTCTAGAAAACTGAAATGCTGAATATTTTAACGCTTTCATTTCAGAGCATTAATTCGACTTCTTACTTTGATTTTTCATTCGATAATCAAATATGTAATCGATTCTCGTATTACGTTTATTTGTAATACCACGTTTTTATTTGAGGCAGTTGCTAATAAGAGTAATAAGCGTAAAGAAAATCTCGGACACACAGCAAAACGACGGCAAATTTCGCCCGGACGAATCAGCAACTACAATAGAAGCTCACATTTCGTTGTGTATGAACAAGTTTCGAACTCCATAAATCTAAAAAAGGCATTAAATCATTACGCTGTCAGTGAGATATGTATCAGCAGATCGCGTGCTAATATTTACAAATGCAGAATGCGATATTTATTATTTCGTTCCTTGTATTTTTTTCGCTTTTTACCGAACGACGCGACGACGACAAAAATACGTATCGATTGTGATTTATTGAGTGCAGGGAAACATGATTTAAGGTAACGTCTACGGTGGAACATCCAAACGCGTATGTTAATTCGAACAGATAGCCATCATATAATGGACCGAGCGCGATGTTGAGAGAAACTCCAGGACGACAGGACGATCGAATATCGTACCATTTAACTCTCTCTGATATAGTAATATAGTTCGACGGATGGAATTTATTGTATCGCTCCAGCTTTTCATCAAGTGAATCGTGTGAATTTAAAATATGAATCAACTGCAAGCTAATGTAGAAAATATAACAAACTTATTAACGGATAAATGAAATAGGGAAGCATTTGAATCGCACGCAACTTACAGTGTTTTAACGCCTAACTTAGGCACTAGAACTTCGTTGCTGTAACAGCACCATTTATTTATAGAACGAAGAAGATATCGGAATTTGGGAAAGAAGAATTGTTATTAGGCCAGGCATAATCGGTCTTCGCGACCGAATCAAATTAGTCGCATGGGCCGCGTATTATAAATAGAGTGTATGTGTGATTCACGCCCAACAGAAGTGAAACTTAGAAGTCAGTACCCCATGGTAAAAAATAAAAACTGACGCAGTAAAAATATTTGGTAAAAATAGCGAATATATGCACGCGTTGAAGTGTATTTATTGCCATTTTTTGTTTGAAAACGGCATTTGTTATATATACAATGTAATTGCCGTAAAAAGTAAAAAATTAAATACTTGAAAAGAGCTCGTCTCGATAAGAAATCGAACTTGACACCTTCCCCTTGCCGGACGGGCGTGCTAACCACTACACCACGGGAAACTTGATGCCAAGAACGTTCACTTTTTAATATCCAGTTATTGCTTTTATCTGCAAATATGTCATAATACTTCGACAGACAATTTTTAATTCTTACATGCCAAGTACATTAATTAATTAATATATTTTGGCTGGCCAAAATATACAATCTTTATAATTATGTATAACGCTGCGAAAGGCTGAGGAGAAACTGTTGCAATAAATAAATAATTTCATTCGCTGAGGTAGCTCATACCGAGTTCCCAGACAGTGCCTTTAAGTGTGTTAGAACAGTTGGAGGCTTTTAATGAACCATACTGCTTTAGCATCTTTTTCCTTCTATTCAATAGATGTCATTAATAACTTACTGTAATGTTATTGCGGTTTGTGACTAATGGCAACACATTCGCATAGAATGTGTTCTGCTGTTTCCAGCTCTCCTTGCCATAGACGACAGAATTGATCTTCAGCATTTCCTACATAGTTTTATCCCCTTTGCTTTCGCCCGATTTTGTCTTGGTATGTTTTTGCAATACCAGGTCTTTTGATTTTCCCCCGATTTCCGGATTTACTGTCTTAGGTTAACCACAGTAGGGGATATGTGGACTAATGAAAAGCATATTCGCTGCGTCTTTGACCAACCTATTGGCCTTTTCCTTTCCTACGATCCCTTGGGATCCGCCGTAAAGTGACATGGTTTTTGCGTCTCAATTGCCTTAGATTCTGCACACATTCGTGTGTCAAGACAGATTCATTTGTATAGGCTTCAAGAACCTTTAGCACTGTTTGACTGTCTGTGAAAATGTTTATGGTTGCACCTCGTTTCCCTTCCGCGGAGTTCTTTTTAGGGCGAAAATTTAAAGCAAAAATCTCTGCTTGATATAAGATTAATTTAAAATCTCATAGAGACTTTTAGATGGTAGTTCGGTCCACTAATGCCTACGCCTGTTCTCACTCCTGTTCTCGAACCGTTCCTGTATCGTGCCAAAGTTCCTCTTTTAAACTGAGATTCGCAGGCAGTACAATTTTCAATAACCATTTTAGAAGGTTGCGGTATGTCGACCAAGGTTAAAAAAAAATTTAAGCCAAAAACTTTGGTCGTCATCCCAACCACACCAACCACGTGTTAGTTCGTAACGGCCGTCATACTTCTTGGTGTCTTAGAAGGTTGATCAAAATTGTATAACATGAGGATCGTGCCCTTTGCGATGTATATCAAGTAGTTCATGTTGGGATCTTCAAGGATGACCTCTAAGATCTGCCGGCTTTAATACTTGCTTGATATACGCTGCTTTTGAATTTAGATGTGAAGTGACGTTTTCCCAGCAAAACTTCCATCACTGCTATGGACCAGGTAGTCGTCACACTTGCAATGTTGAGACTTGCGGGCCTCTGAATTTGTTGAGCTGCTGCTGCACAGTCCTGTGAGTTGTTTTTGGCCACCAAACCAATGAGACGTAGGTGACAATGGGTCTGATTAGTGCTATATATGACCAAAAGGTGATTTGGAGCTTGAGTCCTAATTCATATTGAGCAACCCTCGGCAAACTAGTGATGCTATGATGGCTTTTTTACGTAAGTTGAAGATATGGAAGTTCCATGTTAGCTTTTTGTCCAATGTAACTCCGAAATATTTAGCTTAATTACTGGAGTGAATTGTTTTTCCTTCTACAGAGGGAAAATTAATCCTTGTTTTACAAATTGGCAATATATCAGCAAGAAAATATTTACTACATATACTTTACCTAAATTTGCGTGCTCAATAATATCACGCAAAAAATTATGGAACAAATTCTATGTGGTTACTACTTTATGAAGGACTCTAATAAACATTAAACATTCTAGTTGGCTTTTAGCCTCTAATAATTAAAATCGGTGTCTTAATATTCAAATGTAATAATAAGCTTTATTGCCCAACAGAGAAAATTCCAATTATTGGACAAGTAACTAATTAAACAAATTACAAAACGAGTACAAAAAACAAGTAAGAGTAACAAGTTACAAAAAATTATTAAAGTAAAGAGCAGTGACTATCCTTATTGTATGTAAAATATCGTGAAAAATATCACATTGCGAAGATATGAGATTAAACTTTGTACAAGTCACATGAATAGGTGATTTTAAAAGAGCATTTGTTCGAGGAAACGGTAGATAAAACGTATTCGAATACCGGACACCAGAGCGTGGGATTATAAATTGTAATCTTTGAAGTAGTGCAGAGCAGTCAATGCAGCCATTACACAATTTCCAGAGAAACACCAAACCGGAGGATATACGCCGAAAGTTAGGAGAGGGTAAATTAAATCGGAAGAACAGTAACGTATGATCAACGCCTCTCGGTGGGTACACTCCGTCTTGCCGGAACCAGAGGAGTTTAGCAAATCTGCGTTGGACCAATTCCAATTGGCCTTCATGCGTGCAAAATTCACTAATACCCATCACCAATAAAACAACAAGATGGATACAACTGAGCTTTTTTATTCTATGACAACCGTAACATTTCCTAACAAGAAGAATATTTCTTTGTTCTCGTAATTATGACTTAATATAGTTATAAACCGATAAAACTCTAACCGGGTATTGCGTAGTCGACACGAACGAGCATAAATATACGCATGTTTCTAAAAGCCGCCGCTAAACGTCCGCAATTTTTCATAGCGGCACTGCTTTAAAGTAACGTGTAAGTAAGTTGCACTTGCGCACGTACAGAAATTTATTAGCGTTCGCTCGATGTGTTATATTAAACCGCGATGATTATAAATTTCTAAACGCAAACATTGCTTCCTGTACGCCACTAATGATGCTTACGACTTGAACTGAGGCTACTATTTGCCGAGGAGTGCTAATTATGAGAATCTATCCTCGTAAATGCATTTCACAATAGGGTGTACAGTTTTTGTATAATAATATCGTTAATATTCTGTCAGAAGTGCATTAGTCGCACAGCATGATAATATTATAATTTTATGTGTATAATATATACAATTATTGCATTATAATTTTATGTGTATAATATATACAATTATTGCATTATAATTTTACTCAATTGATGAATAGTTCCATCTGTGAACATTAAACTAACACGAGGAAATTGTTAGTCGACTAAGAATTATATTGTTTCTATTACTAACTTCCTGGTAGCACATGTTCTATACCCGTGGTTGCCACCCGATGGTCCACGGACCATTGGTGGTATGTGAGAAAATGTTGGTGGTCCGTAGGGATCTTTTTTCATTTGATGTATTCTTGTCAAATTTTAATATCTACGCGGAGATTATTAATTTGGAATACAATTGCGCTGCTCTGAATGAAAATAGTCCGTTGCAACTTTAGCAACTAGTACGATTATCACGGCTATTATCAAGCCTGGCATAATCGGTCTTCCCGACAGAATCGGATCAGTCGTATGAGCCCCGCATTACAAATAAAGAGTGTATGTGTGATTCACGTCCGACAGAAGTAAAATTTCGAAATTAATATCCTACGGTAAAAAATAAAAACTGATGCAATAAAAATGTTTGGAAAATAAAGCGAATGTATGCACACGTTGAAGTATTTTTATTGTAATTATTTGTTTATTTTGTTTGAAAATTGCATTTATTACGTGTGTAATGTAAAAAGTAAACAAAGCAGTTTCTTAAAAAGTCTGTTATGCTTAATACCGTAAGTGTGTGAGTAACTAGTCTTTTGGTAGCTAATAAGACTGTAAATTTCGGTTTAACAGGATCTAGTTGCATCTAGTTTCATATGCGATCAAATGACGTCTACCTGTTTATTCTGATCGATATTATCAAAGATAAATTGGCTAATAACTGCTAAATTTGTTTCAGTTGAACGGTTAGTGACAAATCCCTCCTGTGATATGAAGACAAACGGCTTAATCTGAGGATAAATGCGGGAATATAAGCATTTTTCAAAAACCTTATAATAAGTGGAGGAAAAATATTCGAATGTACGCACCTTTGCAAGAAATAATTACTCAATTTGGCAGTATACGCACGTGTTTTTTCAATGATGAAGCATATATGTATACGTCAAAAATACTTACAACATTTATCCCAATATTGAAGGATTCGCAACCCAAGGACGAAGGCACTAAATGTTTATTACATGATGATGAAATATCTTAGAGTATATGTATATTTCTAAGTAAAAAAGTGTATAGGGATAGATAAACACTAATAAATAAACTAAAAACAGCAGTATGGAATTTTCACTTTAACATATGTAGTAGGCAGCACAAATTCTCGGCCTGATATAGAAAAAATAAACTTGGTAAAATATAACAAATTATTATTTTACAATATAATCTCCCCTAACTTCAATACATTTATTACAACAATCAATTAATAATTCTATACCCCTATAAAAATAATCTAGTTTTTCCCTCAAAATGTTGTATTACAGCTGCTTGCAACTCACTATCGTCCTTAAAACGACGTCCCCTAAGGTCTTTTTTCTAAACGAGAAATTAAATAATAATCACTTGGAGCCATGTCTGAACTATACGGTAGATGTTCCAATTCTTGAAAGCCGCATTCGCGGATAGCAGCTTGTGAAATGACGGCAGTATGGACGGGTGCATTGTCGTGCAATAATCACCTTTTGTCAATTTTCCTCGACGTTTTGCACGAATATTGTCCCTCAATTTATGCAGCAAAGACGCATAATATGTGCTGTTGACTAGCTAATACCATTTCTTCAATAATTAAAATGTTTTGAGGCGTTATCAGTTCAACTGGCCGACCGGGGCGCTCATCATCACCAAGGGATTCTTGCCTCAAACGGAAACATTTTGCGCACTTTTTTACAGTGGAATATGAAGGAGATTAATCATCAATCATCATAAACGCCGTCTAAACGTTGTTTAATATGATTTGGTGTACGCCTTTCTTTTGTTAAAAATTTCATACACTAGTCACGTTGTCTGGATAGCTACTAAAAACTACTACTCTTTGAGCCGTAATATGCCGAACATGTGCAACTATGATACAATGGAGTTTGAACGCGCTTGAACCTGTATAAGGCCGAGAATTTATGATGCCTACTTTGTATTTGGTTACATTTAGTTAGTTTGCAACTCAACAAGAGAATGATAATTTGGCCCCAGCACCATTAAAAGTTGACCATGCCTCTTGTAAAATAAACCGCGAATTTATTCTAATAACTCAACTGAGATTGAACATATAGACATATAGAAATTACCATCGTCTAAGCTTGAAATATACCCTTAGAATGTCTAGATTTATTTCTGCAACTCCCATATTTCTTTTATCGCGGCAGGAGTACGCTGTGCATAAATATATTCGACAGAGAAACCGGAGATTTTCCACTCGAAGATAACACAATGCACGACTCGACATTATTCACTCTCAACCCCATGAATGTATTTATACCGCTCTATAAATCATCTTTCTTTGAGCTCTGCAGATGATGGACGGAGACTTATTGATGTAAAAATACAAACAGCTTCGCAGGTCTGGTCGTTATGCAATGCCTTCGATGAGATATTGACCTGCGTGTAATTGAACATAACAGGAACGGTATACGCGATCAATTAAAAGGTGGTAGTAGTTTATGTGTTTGTTTACAACATGGTCCATAAATTCTGGAATATTCGGATTGTAAAACTTACATTACGTAATAAGCCTACACTTATGAAAAAATATATCTCTCATCATATGAATCAGTGTTATGTTTAAGAATAATGTATAGATGTGTGTCACGCAAAGTATTTCCAGTTTTAGGTATTTCCGCCTATTAACATTTATTAAAGTCGATTCATTATGTAGTTGATATCGATCTGATCGGCGTTTATTATTGCATTTCTGAAACAATTGTTTTACATTAGGTACAGAATTACTTTAATGTTTTTAATTTTTCCCTAGAAATCATTTTTTAGAAAGCAGTTTTACCTAAAACGTCCTCAGATATATGTATGTATGTAGTAAAGTAGGTAATATAGTAAACAACATTTCCAATAGCAAATATGTATTAAAAAATGAACGTTCCTGGCATGAGGTCCCTGTGGTGTAGTTGTTTGCATGCCCGTCTGGCAAACGGGAGATGTCAGGTTCGACTCCTTGCCAGGACGAGATTTTTTCATATAATTAATTACGTCGGAAATTTCAAGGAAATCATGGATTTTCATAATTCACCGACGGAAGCTAACACTATATTAATTAACATTTCCAATATATTATCAATTTGAAAGCTAATATCACCACTGAGAACGTCAGTATAGAAGTAAATGAAAAAAAATTAATGACATGCAAATTAACCATTACGTGAAATATCTTATTACACCTAACTATTCGTTATACTCCATTGTTTTTTCTATAAAATTGTTAAGCCTACGAAGTAAATGAGTGACTGTAACTTTACAGGAAATTGAATAGATTCACATTCCGCTACTTTTATTTTACTCAATGCGATGTGACCACATGTGTAACTAATGTAGCATAGTGTAAATGAGCAAAAATGTTTTCATAGTTTAGTATAGTATAGAAGTTTTCTAAAATTGATGTTTTTTCATTAAGGAAAACGCTAATATCTAGAGATGCTCATTTTGTCGTTCAGGCAGTGGTGTGGTCTTGGGATGATCCTTTCTATTTGTGGATAAAGAGAGAAAAACTAGAAGAAATGAAATATCTAGGAACAATTATAGAGGAAAATTTAATTTTTAAACATACAGCATATGGTACGAGCAAGATATCTAACGAGAACAACAGTTCACTCTTTAACTAGATAATATAGAATATGATCGTTACACTCTTATTAA
Source organism: Dynastes maya (assembly GCA_029619315.2). Lineage (NCBI taxonomy): Eukaryota > Metazoa > Arthropoda > Insecta > Coleoptera > Scarabaeidae > Dynastes > Dynastes maya. The sequence goes on from JAROYE020000029.1 coordinate 938,159, forward strand.
AATTATGTTAGAGGTATTAAATTTGAGATAAACAAAGAATTGCATATAAGAATCTCATATTTATTCACAATGATCTGAAGGTTAAATGGAAAGTTTATCATCATGTTCAATTGATAGACTAAATTTAGTGGATGATGTACATAACTACAATAGAAATATATTTAATTTTGATGTAAGTTTTTATTAACAGTATGTAACACTTTTATTGTAAGCTTAATATATAGTATTGTGCTGCAAATAAAAACAGTATTTTTTGTAAATAAACACATACACGACTAGTTTGATTATTGCACGTTGTTTTTTTCTTTATTGTTATTTATTCGTCCTACAATTTACTTGCAAACGTTAAAAAAATTCAGAATTAGGCTTAGGATGCCTACAGCGTGTCGCCGGATTAACGCATGGATAGGTAAGGCAGACGAAAAATTAATGAGTTGAAATTTCATCTTTTGGGGTTTAGCTATGCTCGAATAGTAAGTGATTTATGCCATAATTCTATTGCCGAAAAATCAAGTATATCTTGGAAATTTACAAAACAGGAACTTTTTCAATTAGTAAATTGCATTTTTTATTGGAAATACGATAATATGGTTACTAAAAAAATGTTAGTAATGAATTATGCTAGTACTTGGTATGTAAGCATGGCTAAACCCCAAAAAATTAAAATTCAATTCAATAACTTCCTGTCTGCCTTACATATCCATGCGTTAATCCAGGGACACACTATATATGAAACTTCCATCCGCGCGGTAGTATGGATCAATTCCATACTACCGCGTATATGTAATACGAGGGTCACGCTATATATTTTGAGATACAAGAAAACTACAAGTTTTTTTACGAAAATGATTTTATTTACATTCAAAATAATCTCCTCCTGTATCAATGCACTTTTGTAACCGAACTTTCCACAACGTAAAAGCGTGAAGCCAGTCATCTCTTAGAATGCTCTCAAAAAATAGATGAATTGCTTCATCATTGCATCATCCTCCGTCGTGAAACGTCGACCACGTAAATGTTCCCTTAGGTTGAATAACAACCAGAAATCACACATGGTCAAATCAGGCGAATAGGGTGGATGTTCAATGTCTTTTACCTTATTCTCACGTAAAAATTCAACTGTCTGCTGTGCACTGTGTGACGATGCATTGTCATGATGTAACATTAACCCGCGAATATTGGCTGACTCAAGAACTGCAGGTAAACATTTTGTGGTGTACCAGTTTGCTGTGACTGTACGTTGGTTTTCTAGCTTCATTGCTTTTACTAATCCGGTACTACGGAAGAAAACTGCGTACATAACTTTCTTGACAGCCCTTTGCCTTTTGGGCATTGTTGGTGTTGGTACATCTTCGTGGGTCCACACGCGGCTCTCCTGGCGGGTAGGAATAGCATAAAATGGGATGTAAGTTTCATCACCTGTTACTATTTTTGATAGAATGCGATGTCCACCATTATTTAAGATTTCCAATGTTTCCCGAGTGATTCTTACTCGCTCTGCTTTTTGGAAATCGGTAAGCGTGTGTGGCACCCAACGAGTAACAATTTTTTTCATCCGAAGATGATCATGTAAAATTGAATTTACTGTTGCAGATCCAACACCAAGAGTTGCCTCAATCACTTGATAGGTGCATCTTGGATCTTCGTCGGCAGGGCCTGCCGGTACGTTCCTCATCACCAAGCGATATCCGTTCTCTTTTAAATTCGCTATACCAGCGAAACATAGTTACACGTGTAGGACTTTCATCACCAAATGCGAGTTGCAATCGTTCAAGACTTTGTTGTTCACTTAAACCGACCTTAAAATCGTAGTAAATCATTGCGCGTGCATGTTCTCTTGACAAGTTCATGTTTCGATGACAAATCGTACCTACCACGTTTACTCTATGACAGCAACGACTCAACTGACAGTCAGAGTTTACTACTTAAGGATGGTGGTATTTAGAAATGCAGTGTCGCCAGCTCTAACTTCTCTACTTTTGTGGCATCTCAAAATATATAGCGTGTCCCTCGTATGTAGAAATATTGTGCCGATGGTAGATGAATACTATTCTTTTAACTTCATTGTGTACAAATTTCACCCGCTGCAATTTACAGGGTTGGGGAGAAGGTTACCTGCGGGCTCTTATCTTAGAGGATTAGTCAGGTTCTTCTTTTAGTGGAAAGACGGCCTAGGACGTCAATCAATCCACCGCTTTGACAAGTTAGGATCGTCCTCCTGGTGGCTAAATGAAGCCCAGCCTCGCCCAGCATGGTCCTTCTTCCTTATCGATGCCAGCACTAAACACTTGCAGAGAAATCTGGTCTCCGATCAATCCTATCCCTTATTCAGCAACTAAATCTAATCAAAATCTCCACAATCAGGCAGATGCCGTTTCTGGAGATACTTAGATATCGTAACATTGCCTGCATGTTGGAATAGGTCAGAATAATTTTAGCAGTGTGACAGGAGTCAGCTTTTCATGGATGATGGTACCCTTTTTTAAAGCGCAAACGAATGGAGGGCTCCAGACCGTGATCCATCGTGCCCCACCCCTTCCTAGACAGTTACTTTTTGGTTACCAGGATTACCGTCATGCTCCTTCACTCATATTACATTGATGTAGTTTATTTCAGAGATTAAAACTAGAGCCCTAGGATAGTCTAGTAACAGATTAGATTAAATTCGATAAAAGGTAGTCTTAGGCCTAGCCTACTGCGACTTAGAACTATTATAGTTAAAAGTAGAATTTGACAAGAATTGAAGAAAATTTATCATAAATAGGTCGCGTATTCTGTTAATAGTTTCCGGTACGTCTACGAGAGGCGCCAAAATGCGGGTACAGGTCCATGGCCAAAGTTGCCTTTCTATTAGGTTATTTTATGGACAGATTATACTATTTTATGTCACGAGCAATAGCAGCGCGTTTAGGACCGTTTGGAATAATTTGAATTTTGCTGCATTTTCAATTCTTTATAGTTGCCGTTTGGGGCAAAAAATAGTTTTTTTGCTAATACCTATTTTCATACAATATATACTTATGATTTGTAGTAACATTTTCCTATATAAAATTTACATCAAACTCTCCCTTGTTTGCTAAATTATTCTTTTACGTTTACTAGGAAATATTTTTTTTATTCTGGTAGCTTTATTATTATTGACTTAGATTATCACATCAGCCATTTACTTCTTAAGCAGAAACTTATTTACATCACTACCGTCAAATATGTCATATATGGAATTCACTCCAACACTGCCGCTATTTCATCTTGGAATAATGTAGCGTATTGTGTTAGTCCTAATTACTTAGCTATCCTTAATTCCGTTATCGACTCCAATCTCGATCCTTGAGTCATCTGTAGACTAGTTCCGAGTCTAATAGCAGACTCAAGGTTATTGGTTGACTCGATGGCGATACTTGCTATCGGTAAACAGGTCGATGTTTTGGCCTACAATCTTGAAATCTGTTAAGCAATGCACAGCTAGAGCCAACGCTGAAATCTATGCCTGAATGGTGGACTCTGTCTCCAATGGCTACAGTTCTTTTACATGAAACTCCTCTATGCATACTATCGCTTCAAACCCTCTACAAAATGCGCTCATAGCGTAGAGTTTAATTTAACCTTATTTAACAGTTTTCAACATGTCTACCTACATGTTTAAAAAAATATAATGTCGTATTAATCAACTTCACTTTAAAATTGTCCTATTAAAAATATTTATTAGCTACAGAAAATCGTGTCAGCATTAATGCACAATGCATAGCAGCTTTTACATAATATCAAATGACAAAGCTATATTACCTTAATCGTAATGTTAGCGATAAAACGGACATGTCCATAAAACACCACCCGATAGAAATATGGAAAGGTCAAGCTTTTATTGGCTGGTTCGTATCAGTTTTTGTCGTGAGCCACTTTTGTATGGAACCTAATACATTATTAAAGTATTGACGCTCAAAATGAACGTAGGCTTTCGTATTCCTGTATTTACATACAATCGATGTGTATCCATAAATCTGAATGGCATTCCATTTAAACGAATCGGTAATTAGACGCGATCCTACATGATAATGGATGCTAATTACGAAACAATCTGCTGGTGTAATTATTAAATGAACGTTTGAAACGACAAATAAATGAAAGAAAATTAATTATTCAAGAGCACATGTTCGTAATGGTTTATGTAAGTGTAACTTGTGATCTTGTATTTATTTGTAGAAGAATAATCTACAATTTTCAATAAAAATTTCCAGTTGCAACAGTGTTTAGGGAAAAAGCTATTTGCTAAGAAAATTATTAACAGAATTAATAATAATGTCACACAATTGGATGTACTCGTATGAAGGTAGCGTCTTAAGTTTTTACAAACAACCACTAGATGGGACCAGTGAGATTTGATATTAGTTTTCGTAAAAATTTACATTTGTTATTCTTGAAGCAGCGACAGCACAGTAATCGGTCGAGTACTTTATTTACAGTGAACGTTTAAAAAAAGGAATTTTGTGAAAAAATTGAAATTTCTCGTGAAGGTTTTCGATGGATGATTTTTTACGATTTTAGTAAAAGCCTAACACAACAATAATGACCCGAATCGCTTCGTTCAATTTTCGGTAAGGAAGCACTATCGAAAAAGATTGTTTACAATTGGTTTGCACAATTTTGTCGTGGTCGTGCTTCCGTCAGTAACGAATTTCGTGAAGGTCGATCAAAATCGGTTGTTGTTCCAAAAAATATCGATGCTGTGCGCAACATGATTGAAGAGGATTAGCATGTGACTTACCACGAGATAGTGTCATCCTTAGGCATACCATACATTCGATTTTGCATGAACATTTAGCTGTTAATAAGATCTGTTCCGATGAATTCCGCATAATTTAACTCAAGCACAGAAAAAGGCTCGTGTCAATTGGTGTAAGGAAATGCTTAAAAAATTAGACAGAGGAATTTAAAAATGCGTGTACAACATCGTAACAGGTAGCGAAACTTGGATATATTCATATGAGCCGGAAACTAAGCAACAATCAATCGCTTGAGTGTTCCCAGATGAACCAAATCCAACAAAAATTGTTCGTTCACAAAACACTTCCAGGAAAATGATTGCTTCTTTCGTTCGTTGCACTGAACATGCCGTCAGCATTGCTTTGGAAAATCGAAGAACAATTAATGCTGAATACCATTCAGCATTAACTGTTCGAAAAACATCGAATTCATGTTTCATTGCCCGTATTCACCTGAATTATCGCCTAACGACCTTTTTTTATTCCCGAACGTCGAATAAAAAATTCATGAACGGCGATTTTTGTCACCTCAAGAAGCTCCGAGTGAAAATGTTTCGAGAACTGGTTCGAATGCATACAAAAGTATATGTCTCAATGACGAATATTTTGAAAAACAATAAAACGATTTATACCAGAAACATTTTTTTTTTCGTTGTTCTTGTAAAAACTTAAAAGGTATCCCCCGTATTAATAATTCGCTATCTGAAACAACAAGAAAACATTTGGCTTGAATAAAATGTGAATACGTACTATTATTCAATTGGCGAATCTTTTAATGCCCAGCAGGAATATAAATCTACGGCTGCTAAACACTAACTAATTTTATTATTTCATAAGTACACGTGCATCCTCCCTAATGATGTCATATCCTAAATACTGACTGACTAGGAGAATAACTGAGGAATATACAGCTAATAACCAATTACAAGCTAGGGTAGTGAATACAAAAGATGTTTTCTTTGAAGTTTCTCGATTGAAACTGACAAGGGAAGATCCCGAACCCGGAAATTAAAAAAAAATTGAAACTTTGGGAATATATAGAACATATATAGGTGTGCAATACGCAATTTTTTTTTGTGCGGACATTCACTTTTAAGGGGTGAAACACCCCATCGAAAATTAACAGATTTTCAATTTTTTCCATACAACTCCAGTAAAAAGAAAGATAGAAGATAGGTGTAAATGCAATAGTTGCAGCATACATCAAGCTCTTTCAAAATATGTGACTATCATATATACAGGGTGTTCCATTAAGCCCTGCGCTTACACTGCTGATGTTTTTGTAACAATACAAAGTTTAAGATATAATCTGTGTGACTTTTAATTCTATTTAAAACTGTATAGGGTGTTACAATATACAGGGTGTTCCTAAAGTAAATATCACCATATCCTTGGTTATATCTAACAGAACTTCATGTACTATGTTATTATATATAGGTATATATATTATTGAATACTTATTGCAAAATTTAAAATATGAAATTTGAGAATATGTAAACCACATGCAAAGTTAATGAAATTTACTGTATATCTCTGCGGTATTATATTGATTAGATAACACATTGTTTTGTTTGGTAATTACATTCGAAGTTTTTATCTACTGGTGTAAACATTTTTTTTTAAGTCAATAATCAACCAAATGCAATGATAAATGATAACATTGCTTATATAAATTCCCCACCTGATATTAATAGTATTTGTTGTTAGATTGTGTAACAAACCTGTGGTGTTGAAAATGGTTGTCGTAAATACTTTAAATGTAATTCGTTTGCTCATGGTAACGTTTGACGTTGCCAATAACAATAATCTAACACCTGTGAATAACCACGAAGTAGAACTACACGACATAATAAAGGATATGCTTCTTGACGTTGAAAAAGATACTTCATTTTCGCTGGAAACTGACACAACACTGGAATTTTTGAATCCAGTTAGACCACATTCCGTAGACTTCGTAGATGATGAATACGCACCTACACGCGAAGAAGTTCTAGAAGCGATGGAAGCTGAAGATGAACAATGTTTTCCCAGAAGAAGGCGGTATTGTCACTTTAGAATATAAAACCAAGGCTGTGGAATATTGGAAAAGTGGGAAAACGAAGCGACTTACGTTAGCAACCGTCCAAAGTAAATTTCGAAAAGTTTCAACTCTCCAACAAATGTACAGGTAAACAGTGAACTCCATTTAATATAACTACGATTTGTCTTAATTTTCTTTATTTGTTCTAGATGGGAAGAAACAGTAAACCGGGGAGGCACACGACGGGAAAAATTGCTACAAATTTCGGAATCCGTTTATAATAACTTTGTGGAGAGTATTGATAAGGGTGATATTATTCATGATTTGGACATTCAAAGATGGGCTTTGCAAGCTAATCAAGGAATACATTTAGAAAACTTTAAAGCATCCCGGCATTGGGTCTGGAATTTTAAGAAAGCATATAGAATAGTTTCAAGAAAAATAAATAAATTTATTACGCGATCATATGGTACAGATTCCGAAAAGCTAAATGAAATCGCTTCAACATTTGTTAGCCATGCAAAAGATCTCATAAAACAAGTCGGAGAAGATAATACATTCAATGCCGATGAAAGTGGCTTTAATCTAGAGCTTCATTCTGGTCGCACGTTAGCTGTGCAGGGTTCAAAAAGTGTTACAGCAGTTGTGCAGTCAATATCCGCAACAACACATAGTTATACCATGCTTCCCACAATATCAGCTTCTGGAAAACTTCTTTCCCCTCTATTTATTGTCATGAAAGAACAAAGTGGTAGCTTCGGTCCGCGTGTAACACAGTCTTTGTTTCAACCGTGGAATGTTTATGTTAGGGCTTCAACGTCGGGAAAATTAACAAAAGAACTGTTTAATGAATGGCTCACCCGTGTGTATGTGCCAAATGTGGGAGCTCAGAGCGTGTTATTCTTGGACTCTTGGACTGGTCATTGTCCTGCTACATTGCAAAAGAGTTATACTATCAAGCAAACATGTTGAAATATTGACGATACCGAAAAAAATACGGCAGTGATACAACCACTAGATGTATATGGTTTCCGCATATGGAAAAATTTTGTAAGAAAATTTTCCGATCTTGTGCTACTGTTTGGTTATGATATTGTGTTGCATGAACGCAATAATGTTATCAAACTACAGTCCTTATTCACAACCAACTTTCGGCACCAAAGTATCACGATGTATTTGCTTATGCTTGGTATAAAAGCGGATACATTGATCAAAAACCAAATAAGTTTGAAAATCCGGTAGTTTTTGCTTTTAGACAACAGGATTTTATACATCCTGCTAGGTGTTCCATATGCGGTAGCCAGGCCATCATACGATGTGCGTGGTGCAACGAAGTCCTATGTTTTAGACATTTCTTTGAAGAATTTCATCACCATACAGAATAATTATTCAGTAGCCAGTATTTCACTACATAATAGACATGACCAAAAGATGTAAAGTGTTATCTATAAACATTTCCTATATATCCTATACTTTATGACTAATCGGCTAATCACATAGAAATTATTTTGATGTACTTATCAATATTTGTATTGCTTAAAATGTTAAAAATATGATATATTTGTTATCGCTTAATAAAATCGATTAATTATAAGATATAACTTTGGTCTAAAATACTAACCTTTTCCTCTTACAACAGCGAGTGATTAAATCAAATTAAAGAATTGAATATTACATATGTCTTCTACATATTTCCGAAATCAATACTCTTACTGTTATTATCAAACAAAACAATGTGTTATCTAATCAATATAATACCGCAGAGATATACAGTAAATTTCATTAACTTTGCATGTGGTTACATATTCTCAAATTTCATATTTTAAATTTGTGGGATTGAGATCATTCCTTGCAATAAGTATTCAATAATATATATACCTATATATAATAACATAGTACATGAAGTTCTGTTAGATATAACCAAGGATATGGTGATATTTACTTTAGGAACACCCTGTATATTGTAACACCTATACAGTTTTAAATAGAATTAAAAGTCACACAGATTATATCTTAAACTTTTCTTTGTATTGTTACAAAAACACCAGCAGTGTAAGCGCAGGGCTTAATGGAACACCCTGTATATATGATAGTCACATATTTTGAAAGAGCTTGATGTATGCTGCAACTATTGCATTTACACCTATCTTCTATCTTTCTTTTTACTGGAGTTGTATGGAAAAAAATTGAAAATCTGTTAATTTTCGATGGGGTGTTTCACCCCTTAAAAGTGAATGTCCGCACAAAAAAAAAATTGCGTATTGCACACCTATATATGTTCTATATATTCCCAAAGTTTCAATTTTTTTTGAATTTCCGGGTTCGGGATCTTCCCTTGTAAGTAGGTTAACGGAGACACGATATACTCCGCTGCGGTTTTGACAATGAAGGAATCCACTCCATCATCACCAGCACTATGTGATGAACGTAATTTCAAAATTGCTTCTCGAATATCGCTTTCAACTACAGGATGATTAAAAAATGAATGGTTAATATGTTTTAAATTACCGTTAATAAAACTAAAATCAACGGAAGAACAGCTATTAGCCGAGGCAATACTACTCGCATGATCGAAAAAATGATGATTGAAAGCACTACATAGTTCAGACACGCTGGCGAAATTATCTGGCAACTTCCTATCACTTACATAATTCTGTCTATTATTATTTATGACTGACCAAATTGCTTTAGATTTGTTTTTAAATGTTAAAATGAAGTTGTCATTGTTTTGTTTTTTGTCGCAGTTATCATTTCCTTATAAAATTTTTCGTATTCGAGATATTTAGGTTTTAGAGTCGGATATTTTTTTCTGAGATCACTCAACAATTGCATGTTATTTTTTATTTGTATAATATTAGACGTAACCAAGATCTATTCACGTTGTTTCTTTCACATCTAACTAGAGGAAAGCATTTATCTAAGTAGTATCTAAAATCAGTTACAAATTTAGGAAAGCTTCACTAGGGCAAGCACTTTCGTATACTGAAAGCCATGATTCTTCCTGTAAGTACCTTTTAAACAAATTTAAAGTATTTATACAGTATACTACGGTTAAATACGACGTTACAATTGCTGTTATTTTTAATGCAAAGATTGAGTGATTGAGACAAATGATCATATAAGTCGTTATCTATGCAACAAGAATTATATAAATCATTAGGTAGATTAACTATAAAATTATCTAAACAAGTAGCTGAGGTGCCGCTTATGCGAGTTGGTGTCTCAATTGTACAAGTAATGCAGAAGCTATTACAGAGATCAAGGAAAGTGTTAAGTATTATGGAGGGTACTGAAAAGTCTATGTTAAAATCACCCCCCAATATTATAAACTTATTTTCTTCATTAATGTTTTCTAATAATAATGAAAGCTGAGTCATAAAACAACCAAAGTCTGAATTTGGCGGCCTATAAATCGCAACGACTATTACATTAACCTCTAAAATTAATTCAACTGCACAAACTTCAATATAGACCTAGAAAATTTGCTGAGATGGGTAAACTGCAGCTGGTATTCCTATGAGTATAGACCTAGAACATTTGCTGGGGTGGGTAAACTGCAGATGGTATCCCTATGAGTATAGACCTAGAAAATTTACGGGAGTGGATAAACTGTAGCTTGTACCCCTGTGTGTGTACTCGATAACTGTTCCTCGCCCAAACCCTTGAGGTTGGGGGTTTTCAGCTAGTTTTTTCATTAATAATTTCTGACAAAGAAAATACAGCTGCACTGTTTAACAAATTATGCTTTCTTACATAATGGGAGTTAAAATACGTTGCTCATTGTGGAAGATCATAACATTATGGTGTAAATAAAAATGTCTATAGTAATGTGGTTGTAAATAATGAATAACGAAACAAACACTGAATATAGTACAATACAAAAATATTGAAAATACACGTATAAACATTTGAAATCTAAACTAAATAAATGCAACAACTCTACTTATTATTACTATAATTGCATAATTTCTCAATTGCTCAGTATTTTTCCAACTAGCGCCTTGTACAAGGACTGAAATAATTATTGTATCACAAATTCCTTCATTCTAGATCAAGTCTCAGTGCAATTGTGTATTTTACTGTTGTACATTATCGGTACATAGGTATTGTTGGTAGAATGTGTAGAAACCCCTTTGTTGAACATAGCTGTGATGTTCTGTGTGATGTAATGCAATTTCTATTGCACGCTATGCTAAATGTAAGCTAATGTTAAATTTTATCCAATTAATTTAACTTGAAAGGCCTCGCTTTTTTTTTATCACTCAAAGTATTTCACCGGAATGGAAAAAATGCAGCGTTTGCATCAGTCTGTCATTAGATCTGCGATCGTTTAGTAAAATGCTCTGCTATCGCAAATGAAAACGTGTAAATTCATTTACAATTCGAATTGATGCAAATATGCATACGATTGTATTTGTGATTCATACGTGCACTGAAATGTGCAATTGGCATTGAAAAAATCACTTAAACAATTGACGGAATTATTTTTTTTTGCGACGTCACGTCATGCATAATTCATGGCATGTTAATTTGAATGGTTTATGCGCTTTTTTGTTTTAAAGAGAAGCGATCATTCCTATGTAATGTATTGAAAATTTTTGCTAATTTATAACGATGGAGAACAATTGCAATTGAATGAAAGCGATAAATACTAGCAAGGTAAAAAATATAACGATAATCCCTAAGTAGAATACAAATGCTGGACCAATACTAGCCCTATGACGGGAACATTTTGGGTTTGCTTTTGTATGGAGTTGTCACAAAGTAAGGGATATACTTAAATTCTTATACTGGTTTAGGAAATTGAAATAATTGCAAGTAGAATTGAATCCTAGTTGCTACAGTAATGGGATTTTAGTGTATCTTTATGTAAAACAAAAGCTTCATCATGGCAACTAGGGTCACAAATGTCAAAAGAATGCGATTACAATTTAGTGATTTCTTCTCAAAATAAAACTAATCTTAACGTAAATTCCAACGAGTTGAACTGGATCTGCAAACAAAGATGAGATTAATACAATATTATTGTGAATGTGTAGAAATTACACTGTTCGTTTACGAAGATTTCGTATGAGAATAGGTTTCAGAGCAGGCTTCTGTAAAATGAAGGCGTACCCTAATTTGATTAGCAAATTTGAAAGGACAGGGTCTGTAATTGACCTCCCGGGATTAGGAAGACCAAAGAATAAAGATGTCCAAGTAGCATAAGTTCTTCGCTAGAAATCATGCAATACCAAAAACGACTGCTTACCACGGTTGTGGAAAATTTTACGCAAAATCCAAAAAAAATGTATTCTTACAAACTGCAACGACTGTTTGATTACAAGGACTGATCTGATATTCAAAATTATAGCTTCAAGATAAGCAGGCGCTTTTTAAAGAATAACTTTTTCTTCTAAACCCACAAATAAAGTTTTTCCTCTTCCGAACTCTATCCATGGACACATTGTATATTAATACAATGTTTCAAGCCCAGACTTCTTATTCCTCTAATTTAAATATCTTCTGTAAGATAGCAATTAGAACTGTGGCTTGAAAAGTTCCACGCAATTGTGAACCTCAAAGGAAAGGACTGCAGTTTTACTCTCAGGAGAATGTATTGACTTGTAACGTACTCTTAACCAGACTTAATATTTACATACGTATTTACTATTCACATTTAACGAGCCCAATAAGATTATATGGTACATTAAGCACGTATAAATAATAACAAGGAAAAAGAAGCAGACAAATGTTGATTGGAAGCATAAAACGAATAGATCTATTTAAAAACATATATGGGCAAACCCCCGGCCCCCGGGCCGGATCCGGCCCTCCACCAGCCCGCGAGAGAAATTCAAATAACGCGTCAAAAAAATTAAAGATTTAGCACACATAGATTATTTGTAATTACCGTCAACCAACCTAAAACTGTATTTATTCAAATCATAAAGACTAAAATCGATAAGTAGTATTATTAAGCGTACGCAATGGAACGCCACAGATCGAGTCAGAAATAGTCCTTAGAAAGAGACAAACAGATAAACATTCGGGAAGCCGCCCGATGACCTTGAAGCGCTCCAGAGCCGACTGTTATTCATAACGCGGCTAGCATCGCATATTCGCGTACGATCGAGAGTATTCTAGTTGCTTATTGCGGGTAATATATAAACCGTTCAGCGCGCGTGTCAACTCATTACTTCTTAACAACTGATAAGAAAAGACGCGGGAAATGTTCAAGCAAATTCAGCTCAGAAGAAAAAAACATCGACTGGTTTAAAAAAGCGGAAAGTGGACACAAAATGTCGTCAATTCCAAAACAAATGGACTGAAGAATACTTTTTTATCATGCACAGTGGTAAACCTATGTGTTTGCTGTGCAATGAAACAATGATTTAGGGAAACAGCAAGAAATGTTCCATTCACAAAGATCAAATCTAGACAGTGTTGTTAAAGCTAGTTTTATAGTTAGTTCCAAAATAGCGAAAACATCGAAGTCATATTCTGAGGGAGAGATTGTTAAAGAGTGCCTAGTAGATGTTGCAGAACTTTTGTGTCCAGAAAAAAAAAAGAGTTTGAGAAAGTGAGCTTATCGCGACGTACTGTTGTTCGACGTATAGATATGATGGCTAGTGATATCAAAAAAACATTGACTGATAGACTGGCTGGTTTTCAAGCATTTTCGATTGCTTTGGATGAGAGTACAGATTTATCTGACACAGCCCAGTTAGCTATTTTATACGAGGTGTTGATGAAGAATTTGTAGTGACAGAGAAATACTGGCTTTACGGCCGCTACAAGGGACCACTACTGGAAAAGATATTTTTGCCGAGGTGCAAAGTACTTTTGAGCAATATGGTTTGCAGTGGTGTAAATTAGTTGGAGTGTGCCGCCTTCAATGGTCGGTCCACGAAAAGGTTTTATCGGAATTCTGAAGGAAAGAGCAACCGCTATGAATGTGCAAGAATGTGATTTAATAATTCTGCATTGCGTTATTCACCAACAAAACTTGCGCTCTAAGTCCATTCGACTGAAGAACGTTATGGATGTGGTAGTAAATACCATCAATTTTATTAGATCCCGCGGTCTTAACCATCGCCAGTTTAAAGCATTTTTGGATGAACTCTCTTCAGAACACGACGATGTGACATACTATTGTGAAGTAAGGTGGCTAAACAAAGGCAAAATGCTAAAAAGATTTTATGACCTTAGAAAAGAAATAGCTGATTTTATTGAAATGAAAGAGAAAACATTGCCGCAAATTTGTGATCCAACATGGCTTTGTGACTTGGCATTTCTGGTAGACATCACAGACACTTAAACACTGAACTTGAAGCTTCAAAAACAAGGGCAATTGGTAAATCAGCTGTACAGTCATCTTAAAGCTTTTCAAAACAAAATCGCTTGTGGGAAACACAAATGAGAAGTAAAAACTGTTTTCATTTGTAACATTATCCAGTCACGAAAACATTGATTACGGTCGCTATGCTGAAGAACTGAAACTACTGTCAGAGCAATTCACTGATCGGTTTTCCGATTTTAGGAATATGGATAGCACTTTCAAAATTTTTGCAAATCCGTGTAAGTGTAATGTGGAAGATGCTCCGCTTCACCTACAAATGGAGTTGATCGAGCTTCAAGAAGACTCATATTTGAAGTCTAAATTTGATGATGTGGAACTAAGCGAACATACAGAACATACCTTTCCGAAGAAAAGTATCCACAGCTGAGAGTTTTCGCAAGAAAAATAATTTGCACATTCGGAAGCACGTATAAATGTGAGCAGTTTTTTTCAATCATGAAAATTAATAAAAATAAGCATCGTACTCGGCTTACAGATGTTAATTGAGAAAACACTTTGCGCCTATGTACTAGTGATATTGACCCCAATATTGATCATCTTGTTTCTCAGCTTCAAACTCGAGTCTCTCGTTGATTTTTCTATCTTTTTTTGTTAATTTGCTTTTTATATGTTTGATTATGCTATTATAATTCTATTAAATAGAAAAATGTGTGGATTTTTATCGCCTTTTTATTCACTACTACCTACTTATTTCTTACCTACGGCCCGCAACCTGATTAAGTCCCGAAATTACGCCCTCAGCTAAGCAAAGGTTGCCTACACCTGATTTAGAACATCGCACACTAAGTTTTTTCAGCAGTAAAAAGTATGATAAGAACACACTGAAAATGTGTTAGAAAATGTTGTAATTTAGCTAAATAGGAGTGTTTATGAAAAAACTTTCTGGACGAATTTCTTAGGCAATGCGTAACGTGGACGGACACCTTCCATATAACCCTTGCGGCTTCCATCTCTTTGGACCACTGAAAGAAGCTCTAGGAGGGGGATTCAACAACAACGATGGAGTGGAAGAGTTTACGAGCAACTGACTGCTGAGTCAACCCACTCCTCTTTATGATGATGTCTTCATAACATACTGCAAAAGCCATTAAAATTATAATCCTTAAATATGTTATACATTAATATTTTGTAGCACCAACATGCGCTTTAATAAGAGCTTTACTGCGATTGGGCATTATCGAAATAAGTTTTTGGCAGGTATCAGCACTTATAGCTTCCTATTCTTCTGCAGTTTTCTTTTTAAATATTTCTAATGACTAATGACTTATTGTTGGCGTTTGTAATGTATCACAGATGTTCAATGGGTGACCAACCGTGCAGGAATTGTTGTATAGCGAACGGTATTCATACAGTAGCGTGATAATGAGATGTCACTTGCCCGATATTAGTATTGCCTAATGTAGGATTTAGTATTTGGTCATCGCTATCATGAAGCATAAAAAATTTTGTTTAGCACCTAGACAACTATTAAACCAAGATATAATGTACCTCGAATAAAAATATAATGCTGAAATGAAATATATACGGTGTTCCGTTAAAGAAATTCGTCCTAGAAAGTTACAAATATTGACGTAAAATTTTAATTTTGTCTTTGTTTGGAGAATAAATGGACTTTGCCAAACTGTTTATTCATCTCCTAATGTTTCTTTCTCTATTTTACTTAAAATTTGGTCTCCATGTCAAATATGTTGGTGTCCTTGCGTTCGAGATTTGATTGATGTGCACAAAAGTTCCGATAAGACAAGAAACTTAGTTTTAAATTGACATTTTGGCAACTTTCCTATGTTAAATTATGTGTAAACAACGTAGGACATGCAGAAAATGTTAATAGGTACGTTTTTAGGTACATATTAATTTTGATAGAGATTAGTATACCTAAATACCTTCCAAGTTAGTGATGGTAATACGTTCAAATTACACAATTTACTTTTCGACATATGCGACGCGTGGTAGTAGTAGTAAAGAGCGATGTTGATTTTTATGACTCCGGGCGTGTTTAATTCCGTAAATGGTACGACTGGCAGCCGGGCAATTTCGAGTTTATTTTATAGTTAATGCCGAGTCTCAGGAACCGTAATAACACCTTCACATGCGAAACAATATTTTGCTCCGTTCCGTTTCATTAATATCTCTCGAATCGGTAAACAACACGTTTTATATGATTGCGAACAATTACCGGAGTTGTATGTTTCGAGTTAAGGCCGTTTAGGGGTTTTCGTTATACGCCACCGTTCGCCTCGAACGCGATGTAAACTATCTCGTTAACGAAATCTATCGGCGTTTACCTGTCATTTTCGCCGTTAATTGGGTGCAAGCGAAATAGATTAAGCGGTCATTGTGTGCGGTAATTGAGCGCTGGTTACTTTTTAATAAAATTATGTTTTATGGTAAGTATGTATGTACGCCGCGCGTCGTGTAGTTAGAAAATGGACGCAGGCAAAATACTCTTACATGTAGATAAGGGAGTGGATAACATATTTATGGAATATAATTTTAATGGCTCTCGCAGTGTATTACAAAAATATATCATCATAAAAAGAAGTGGGTTGTGTCAGCAGTCAGTTGCTCATAAACTCTTCCACTCGTTGACCTCCCAGAGCTTCTTCGATGGTCCAAAGAGAGGTCCCAAGGCGATGTATCAGGATTATGCGGAGGGTGTTCAAGTGGTGTCCAATGCATTTGATTCGGTTTTGCACACGTTATGAAGTCGAAAGGGGGTACTCGCTCTATGGAATCCGAGGTCCTTGATGACTATGAATTGAGTGCCCCCATAACTTATTCCTATCTCAGAACAAATGTCGGAAACTGTCAAATGTCGGTCGTCCTCCAGAAGATCACGAATGGTGTTTATGTTCGGCTCCGTAATGCTCCACAAGCTAAGCATCTAAATCGTTGCTGTGCTTGATTCTTGAAAAATAACACGTGTCAAATAATGTTGAAATCAGATGGTTTATCTCAAATGGCAATAATCAAAAAATTAAAGTGTTCACGTCGTGCTATACAAAATATGTTAAAACGTTTTCACAGATTCATTCGGTAACCCGATTGAGAATGGAGGCCCAACGAGCCTTCGAAACAGCTGTTCGGAATTAATTAATATTTTGTATGAGGAGTGTGCTAATATTCTTTGGTCACGAGACTAGTTCGTACGAAAGTAGAAAGAAAAGTTAACGGAAACGCATTACCACAGCAAGATATGATATGCATTTGAAAAGAACGACATTGCCAGATCGATTCTTGTCATATAATTCCCGCTGATTAATTACTGGTTTTATACGGTGTTCCCAAATCTACACTTCTTTTAAGTAATCCGTATGGCTTAACTGATCACAATACAAATTTTCTGAATTAGGATTTTCGACTCAGAATTAATCATAGAATCGCCCTACTTGACGATTTTTCGTAAATTTCTGCCCATTCTATATATGCATTCAGTCTCCCGCTTCACGTAATACTAACAATAATATGTATGATATAAAACAATACTAATAGAAGCTTCATACTTCACACGAAACTCCACTCGATAGAGAAAAATTCTCTTTTTAAGGAAATTTATAGGCAGCGCAGCACATGATTCTGCCGTTATGGTACGCACATATTTTATCTACATAGCTAATATAAACATAATTTTATGTTACTGCAGCGTATTTTTCCCACTTACGCTTTATCATTCTATCTATTCCGCATTGCTGACGTTACTTTGTATACACATGCTACATTATTTATACCTATTACTTGTACATACATATACCGATGTTTACTTTTCGATCTGTAAATTTACAGAATTAGCAACAGAATATTGCTCGGAGATCAGAAGTTGCTTACTCCAAGGGAATAAATTCATATGAATTTATTTCTACATCATGGATCTACATCTAAAACCGAAACTGGGGCATCAAAGGTTATATTTTTATTTCGACAAAACATTGCGTACGCAAAAAATGTGAAGGTTTCTTATCTAATAAAATGTAATAAAAATGCACATAAATT
This sequence comes from Dynastes maya, assembly GCA_029619315.2. Taxonomy (NCBI): domain Eukaryota; kingdom Metazoa; phylum Arthropoda; class Insecta; order Coleoptera; family Scarabaeidae; genus Dynastes; species Dynastes maya. Next base: position 956,271 of record JAROYE020000029.1, read on the forward strand.
AATTATCCCAATTGGGAGTAAACAAATTTTATTTTTACGACTGCTGATGCTTTTAAAGAAACAGAAAATATGGATATTAAATTAACAAGCTAGATAATTTGACAATCAACATGTCAAGATTTTCAGAATATTGGTATCTAACAATGATTTACAGCGCTCGTTAATGTAATCGCTCGAAAAATTTTATGTTTCAAAACAGAATACTTAGTAAGAAAAACCTAGCACACCTCAATGTGATTGTATTGGCATTAAACATATGTTTTGGATCATCATTAGCAATTCTGCACTAACAGAATGTTTCGTATTAAATACATTATAAATTATTTAATGAAATACGAAATGAAATGAAACGTGAGGGGATTGTTTGAGGATGGAGCAGTCAAAAATTTGGAGGGCGAAGCGAAGAAATATGATTTGGGGTTAATTGTCCTACAGGAAATACATATTAAAGAAACAAAAACAATAAAACTAGAGGACTACACATTGTTAACAAGTGGAGGATTAACAAGGATATATGGGGTTAGTTTCATGGTCAGTAAGGAATTGAAAAGGAAAGTAAAGAGGTTTGTACCGGTATCTGGCAAAATACGTTATATTGAAATAGCTGGAGAGTATAAGATAACTATATTAAACATATATGGGCCAACAGAAGATAAAACGGATGAAAAAGAAGAACAGTTCTACGAGACGGTGGAAGAGGCGTACAGCAAATTAAACACCCGAAATGTCAGGATGATTGTAGATGATTCCAATGCAAAAATTGGTAGAGAGCACACGGGAGGGAAAAACCTACATGAAAAGAGCAATGATAATGGAAGAAGATTATTAGAAGTAGCGGAAGTGAAGGAAATGAGGATGATGACTACTTACTTTAAAAGGACAAGGGTATTTGGACAGTACCTGGTGGAAGCTATACGAACCAGATTGGCCATGTTCTAATAGAGGAAAAACACTGGAAAATAATAGCAAATGTCAGGTCTTGTAGGGGGGCGGATATAAACTCGGATCACTTCCTGGTAAGAATAAATTTAAAGAGCGGGAAAAGTGCGGTAATAAATAGAAGGTGGAGACAGAAGAAGCAGTTTAGCAGAAGCAGACATTCAAAAGAGCTATGAGGAGCAAATAAAGCAAGGTCTCAGGAAATGCAAGGATAATACAGCTGAGAATAGAGAAGAGTCGGAGACCACTAAAGAAACCCCAATCGCAAAAAAATAGTTCGACCACGAATGCAGACATGAGATAGAAAAAAGAGTGACGTTGTGCAAGAAAGCTCTACAAACCCAACAAGAAGCAGACAAACAAAAATACAGGGCACAGAGAGCATTCGTTAAAAAGCTACTTCGCAGAAAGGAAAGGGAAAGTCGCGAGCAAAGAGTTATGAAAATAGAGGATTACTACAAGAGAAAAGAAATCCGGAATTTTTACAGGGAAATAAAGAGGAAGAAAGGAAAAGGTAACCAAATGATTTACGTTAAGGTCACGGAAGGGAATCTGCTAGGGGAGGAATAAAAAATCGGAGAAAGATGGCGCGAATACTTTTGCGATATGCTGAATGATAACCCAAGCGAATCTGCCGACCGGCCAAGGATAGATGTGCAACATAAGCCGAGCAAGAAATTAGCGAAATCATCGAAAACTTTAAGAATAATAAAAGTCCGGGAGATAACGGGATCACTGCAGAGAAGTTAAAATATGGGGGAGACGAATTAAATAAACGAATTTTTAAGTTTATACAAGAAATATGGCGAGAAGAGCAAATGCCAAAAACCTGGGAAAGTGCTACCACAATCCCTATCTTAAAAGATGGTGACCCAATGGAATGCAATAATTATAGAGGTATCTCACTAATGGATATAACTTACACAGTTGTTAGAAAGAGATTGCAAGTAATGATTGAATCAGAATTGGGAGAATACCAGGCGGACTTTAGGAAAGGAAGGGGAACAACCGACCAGATATTCACAATGAAAGAGACGCTAACATGCTACGAATATAATATACCAGCAGTAATATTATTCATTGACTTCAGAAAGGCGTATGATTCGGTTAGAAGAGACGAAATGATAAAGGCCTTAGAGGAGCTAAAATTACACATCCGCGAAAAGCTGTATATATTCTAAAAGATATTCATAGATTTTATCAGTTTGCATGTTATTCGAGTAGTTGAATAGTAAGCTTATTTGCTCTTTAGCCTAAAAATTTAGATACAATTGGGCTTTCAGAAAATTGGCTGTATAATTGCGAATAAAAGTCGGGCTTTTCTAAGAAGGGGAATAAAGTAGTTCCTTATTTGTGTGGCAATCCCCCCTCCAAAATCTTAAATCGGTGAGATACACTTACCTGTATTTCCTTGTTAGCATAGTTCTGTGCTTGTTAGGTAATATTGATTGGAACTGCAGGAGTTTACAATGAATACTTTTATTATCCCCAATTTTCTCGTTAACAATAACCCAATCACTGTAAAAATAATATTTTTCAAACAGACTATGCTGTTTTCTAAATAACGAATTAAATATTATGCGTATGTAACGTTACCAGAATATATAATCTCTGATTTTTGTAACGATTAATTTGGTTGATAAAAAAACTTTATTTCTTCTTTCCACCGTAATCCACACTTTATAATAGTGTGCGACCTTAAAATGAAATTAAATGAAAGGTAGAATGCATATAAAGAACGCTTTAACACCAAAAACATCCCATATCGTTTTTATTATAATGCTACCTTCACCGGTATCGACTGAGGAAGTAACAGTAACTGCAGCGGAATCGACACTTTCAAGCGAGAGATGAAACCAAGAGAATTTACAATCCCATCAATTTTTGCACGCAATTGCTAACCTAGTTCTTCTGTTAATAACAGAACGTAACAATCTAATAAATTGCGAACGGCTCATCATCGTAACTGTATAAAAATAAACGTTACTTGATACCGCTTCCTACAATAACAGGCACTTGGTTAGCACAAATCATTGCACAAATAGAACTTATCGTTGTTGCAAAAGCGATATAAAATATCCGCAAAAAGATAATACACCATTAGTCATTTATGGAATATTTAACATAATAGATTTTGCTTAAGTGTTGTGGCAATATACAAATTTTTCCAATCAATCTACACTTTCGAAGAATCTATGACCCAAATAAGAAATTTCCAAACAAGTGCAGGATTAATGCTTTTCTATGAAAGAATTTATTATTTACACTGCTTCTTAGATAATCTGGAGTTAACTATATTTTGTTTTATCAGAGAAAATGTAAAATGGTGTCGGTTGTACTCATACGTTAGGATCGATTATTGCATTTTGAATTTTTTTATCCAAATTATATTGGTTTTATTAAAAAAAAATACTGTGTAGTGATATTTCCGTACATTATTGGTGATACCTGCAGTGGTTTTCTAGAGTTATAAAAACGAGATAATCTAACCTAAGATGGTGTCGGTTATTTTGTTTGTGCGCTACACTTTGTAAATAAAAGAAGATATTACTTATTCTTCAACAGCTACAGATTCAAGGACCCGTGAAAATATAAGCGTAAGTTTAAAATATCCAAGGCTTAAAAAAGATGCTATTCCAACTCACACGTTTAACAAAAAACGTGAAGATGTTATTATTCAAATAGTTTTATATTCTTACGTTATATTTAACAAAACTACTTTTGAACACGAGGAGGTGTTTTTAAATATATGTAATAAACGTTCTGTTTTAATACAATATATTTTAAATTATATCACCGAACGTAGCCATTTTGGATACTGATATATGTAAATGTCATATTCACAGCAGTGAACGTATTGCAACAATTATAATAACTTGTTCTAGAAATAGCCTACTTAAAAATGATTGTGGGAAAAGTAATGATAGATTAGGTAAAACACCACATAGGAAATTTAAGACCTTGGTTAAATAGCATGTCTGTAAATGTTCTCGTGAAATTGAACAAAATTTCGAATAAAATTGCAATTACTGTATCATTTCAACCACAGTTTCGCCGAAATACATGTACAATTACAAATAACAATAATTAGTTAATTAAATATCAACCACAAATACATCATTCATGAAAACGGTGCTCGATTACCTGTTTGGTTTTTTGCTTTGAAAGTTCGTTTTTTCCAAAATAAAATCGAATACGATGCGAACAAGCGCTCGTTTGAGGACTGGCATCTTCTTTAAACCGGAAGCTCATCAAAAAAAGCAGAAAAAACGATTCTTTTACCGCTTAGGCTAACATCGTGCGTCATCGAAGAGCTGTGAGGCCTTATATATCGGTGGTAACAGGCAAGCGCGCCAATTTGACAGTTAAAATATTTTCATTGGCGCCTTTCTTGTTTGATTTGGGTGTTTTCGGTCCCATATTGGGAGCCTATGGTAAATTTCGCTTACTGAACTCTCGATATCCATTCAAACTAGATCTGATGAAAGCAGCAATTTGACAGTTCGGTTATAAATGCTCTCATCTTTGCTCACCACCGCTGTCAACAATGTATCTCATCGCTTCGCTATTATCGCCGCTCTTATCGAGTATCACAGCTCGCTTCTGTAACCATGGTTACGCAAAGTTACAGCGCCCACTGATTGTCCCGTTTTGCTAACGCATCGCTCTTATCGACTATCACAGCTTCACTATAAACATACCCTAACTGTATGTAAATTACATTCCAAACCAATATTTCAAATTTAATGACAATGTGAAAAAATCAACATTACTTTAAAGCAAATAATCAAGTCTGTAATTTTCAAACATATTTCAAAAGTGAAGAGGAGCATACTGCTAACAGTCTAAGTACCAACGCCATCAGAGAATAACACAAAAACAGCTAAAAAAGAATTATGTATAGGTTAAGATTAACACTAAAAGAAGAAGAAATATCAAGAGCATTAAACTTCATAAACCTGGGATCAGCAACATACATTACATACCACGTGGAGTACAAATATACCCCAAGGAATAAATCTCACTATAACTCGTTAGGGGATAAATAGCAATTTATTGTATAAATAATCTTGCAAACGATAATACAACAAATCTTTTTAATATTAAAAAATCTTTTAAAAATCTATCTTTTTAATATTAAAAATTGCATTTTATAGTACTTTATCAGGAGCATAGCTCAGGGGAAGCTGAACAAAAACAAATATTTAAAAAAATATCCTGTCTGCAGTACCATTGTACACCGCCTGGGTTTATGCAGGTTGAAACCACTACAGACGTAAAACACACAAATATAGACGATGAAATCTTCGAACCTGTTAGCGTCTAACATGGGGGAAGGGGTACTGAACATAAAAACACAAAAAGAATAGTTCGTCAAAAATTTTAAGGGAAAATGGTAAACCAAAATTTTAGCTTGGTGGCAACTCATGCTTTTAAGGCAAATAAGTTCAATTTATGCTAACAAATTAATGTAAAATATTAAAAGGATTATGTATAACTATAATTTCGGATCTCAAATGTTAGCTTGTAATAATTTTAAAAGATGAAATTAAAAGCAGAAACAGTAAACGTAGTTTCACTTGTGATAACTTTAAGCCATGTTGAAATTTTAAGAGGTTATTTATAAACTGGAAAAGATAACTAATGGGAGTTTACACAGACAAAAATCACTTGATAGAATGTACTACAATATTGTAGGAGAAATATTATAGCAGTCATTAACGCAATCATGTAACCCGATCGCAGATTTTTGTTAATTATTACTTATTGTCACAGATAATACTTCAAAGTTGTGGTCAAGTTTCTATTGTATTGTTTCACAGAAATGTATCATTTTTTCCAATAATTTTTATGTCGAGACGTACAAGACAAGATTGTGACAATTTTTTGCATAAAACTTCCTCATTTTTTTCAAAATAAATAATAGAAAATGAGCGAGTTTATAAATAAGACGATTTTATTATCGAAGCCTACGTAAATGCATGAACCAAATGTTTCCTGCCCTAAGATTAGACCCAGATAGTATTGGTTATTCACCAATTGATATCGCAACAAAAACCTAATTTTTCTCTAATAAATCATCTGGTTTTAGATAATCAAATAATTTTCATCGGATTCACAATCCTTTCGAATAAAGTCTTCCGTAGTTTAAATTTGTTGAATGTTCGTGGAATGGTACCCACATACTTGCGAAACAGGTGTACAGGTGTTGGTAACATTCTCGCGGCTGATCAATGCTACCTGTAAATTGGGAAGCTGTTGGAGATACAAAAACATAAGAATAGTTATTGTTATTGCGTTTTGCTTGTTCTTTTAACCATTATAATTATAAGAACACTGCATACATATTGTATTATGCAATACAATCTTTAGAACAATATTGTTGCATTTTTTTACAAAGTATATAACTAAAACTTGTATACTGTTGTAGCAGCCTTTGTAGCAGATCATTGACTAAATTTTTACAGCAATAATGTATTTAATAGGAATACAGACCGTTAACTACAATCGAGTAGCAGGGATTTCCGCAAGTTGTAGCCAGTCATATATTGTCACACAAATTGTAGTAAATTGCTCTATAATTGTTTGATTCTTTATAACATTTTAACATGTGTATTGTTGTGATTCTGAAATTTATTTGAATACACCTTGAGAACGTTCTGTTCTTTTGGTGTTGGAAAGGTAACTATTTCAAAGCTTTTATGGCTTAAACATCTAAGATCTTATTTTCGCACCATTAGAATAACAACGTACACCATTACTCTAGAATTTTTAGACCCTACCATGGGAAAATGTCACTGTGCCAAATCTGCGAAACCAACTTAAATAAGAAAACGAGGTGATATTCTGGTGGTTTGTCTTTTCTACCAACGGCGGTCTCATTCTCCTTTATCGGTATAGTAGTAGTAGTAGCACTGAGTAAGCATTAACTTGAAGAAGACATAGCTTTAGTTTTTGCTTAAAAATGTGCATATTAGGACAGCCTTTCATTTCGCAAAACGTTGAACAATTTCGTTTCCATAAACATAAGGTTTCTTTGAAAGATCGACGTTTTGTGTGAAGTTGGGAACAAATAGTTTTTATTTTCTACTTATAGTGCCACAAGCATGTGACAAACTCACATGAAAAGTATCACGAAATCTAAAAACAAAACATAGTACTTCCAAGACGCATACATCAAAAAGTTAACAAATTATTATTTTTAAATACCCCTTTGTAAGAATCCCTCTGTCCCAAACCAAATAGTGTTCAGCTCGCTCTTTTTTGTAAATAAAAATACGATCTGCGTCAACGCAAGAGCCCCAATGTATAATTCCGTAACGCATCCTTGAATAAAATTCCGAATAGTAGAATGATTTAATGGTGAAGTCATTACATGATTTTTTCAAATGGTAAAGCACCCAACATGATCTCGCCAACTTAGGATATAGCTGCTCTACATGATTAGACCAATTCAAATTCGCATCTATAACAAGGCCAAGCAATCTACATGCACTACTTAGTTCAAAATTAGGGCCGGCCAAGTTGAGTTGTTCGATTCAGTATTTCCTCTCATTAAAGACCAACCAATTTATGCACACTCATCTGATGTCATCAAAAATAGAACTAGCTCCTAGGAGAAGATCAATGATGATTGGTATAGAGACAATTATATTGATATAATCAGCATATAATGTCACAGCAGCTGCACTACTCATGCAATTAGGAAGATCATTAACGAAAAGTAGGAATAAGGTTGGCTCCAGGACGGATTCCTGTGGGACGCCCCTTTCTATGACCCTACCACCTGAAAAGATTCGAACCACTTTAAACAAACACCACTGATCCCTTACTTCTCAAATTTGTAGAGCAGAAGAGAGTAAGCCACACAATCGAATGCCTTAGGAAGTTTTAGCAGCATACTCAAGCAAGGTACTCCATTATCAGCGTTACGATATAGACGACTTATGAAACTAAAAAGAGCACTGTCAATAGATTTACCTGGAGTAAAACCTTTAGATTTTCATGTAGAAATTGGAAACGATGGAAATAGTTTAATATTCTAATGTTAACTATAGTTTCACACAGCTTAGAGAAAACTGATAAAATGCAAATGCTCATCTCATTCTTATCTCTCTTCTTAAAAATAGGCATCACTTTAGTCACATTAAAATTTCTACTATAGATGGCAAAAACCTTTTCAAAAGAAATGACGGAACGGCATTGTGTCTAGAAGCCATAGGAGAACCATGCTACGAGTCATGAATAATGAGTGGGGTGAAGACGGCAAAAATTTGTTAATCAAAACTAAAAATGTTTATTGAGTCTTCCACTGATATCTACATAAGTCGTTAGGATCTAGGACATTTGGGTGCGACCGTCTGGGCGCCGCCGAATGGGCGCGAGGACATTTGGGGTGCGATAATAAAAAAGGTTCAGAAATACATGAACATATGTTCAAAAATATATAAATCTATACTATTACAAAAAATATAAGGCCATTGATTCATTTCATAATTGTATGATATCCCGCGAAGAAATTCAACAATATTTCTTCGGTGATACGTCTAAATTAAATGTTTAATCCGATTGTTTGCATCTGTGAACTTTCGCTTTTTAATTGGCGGATTTCTAATAAACGTATCATCTTAGAATATGTCTGAGTCTGCTTATCTGGCAATAAGGCATAGGCTACTGCGTGTACTCCTCCGAATTTTTCTGCCAATATCACATAAATTTGATGAAACATTCTTCAGTGGTTTGAAGATACTTATGTAGGGCGCCCGAATCGCTCAGGGAATGGCATACAACGGGCAATATTTCCTCCAGAAATATGGTCAGTCTACGAACGTGTTGTTTCTGATATTGACAGAACCAATAATCATGCCGAAGCTGCGCATAGACGCCTACAAGAGGAATTGTCAATGGATCACCTAACTATATGGAAGTTGATGAACAGCTTAAAAACACTTCAGCGAGGAAGAGACTTATTTTTCGAACAGTTAGTAGCTGGAAATAATCCGCCAATTAAAAAGCGAAAGTTCACAGATGCACACAATCGGATTAAACATTTAATTCAGACGTATCACCAAACAAATATTGTTGAATTTGTTCGCGGGATATCATACAATTATGAAATGAATCCATGACCTTATATTTTTTGTAATAATATAGGTTTATATATTTTTGAATATATAAACCGGCACCCAAGTTGTTAATACATGTTTTCGGGAATAAATAAAAAAATAAAAGAATTATCTTCAGTTAATCGAAAAAATTGTCTTCCTTTACCATAACAAGCGTCAAAAAGATGTTATGAAGCAGAATATCCTACATTATAACACAAAACTCTGAAAATGAATGTTTTGAGAGAAAAGAGTTAAGTAATTTTACTTGAGTTTAAGAAACTAGGCTATATTGCGCTAGCAAATTCAACTAAACATGAAACAATTTTATTGATTAAACTTTGAAGTAGTATGTTGTACATTCTTAATGTTATCCAATTAAACTAATTAAAATTGAGACTATTAAGGCAGTAATGTAAGTTTTACATAATGTATATTTCAATTGCATCTCATCATACTAAAAAGGAAGAAAACATTTCCTGGGCAAAGAAACTATTTTCTTATAAACTAAATCATTAGAATTAAATCTCACCGGATATGGTGTTAATTACGTCAATTACGGGTTTTTCTACGCAATCCTTCTATAACAAAGTCTAAATCCTTCCTCTTTCCTTTATCGGAGTAAAAAGTACTTCTTCACAAAAAGAATTATTTCCTGGTCTCATACGTTTGAACATTAAAATTGTTTGACCACGAATAGTTACTAGAATATCATCGAAAGTGGCCAGACTAAACTAATTCTAGATCTTTATCTGATCTTTATCTGCATAATTAGAAAGGAATATCATTAGTATTTCTGACAGATATTTCACTCAAATTAGACTCCATGCTCCACATGTAACGGATAATGGGAAAATGAAGAGATTTCGCTTTCGTTATCGGCATCACGAAGTGGCAATTATTTTTTTCGTGTTCATGGTATTCTCCTGAAAGCGTGCGCTAGATTCTTTTTCGGGAAACGTGAACCTTTTGTCCACGCGGCGATTTATTACGCTACGCCAAAGAATGCTTGCGTACAACGTCTAACAACAACAATAACTTCTCGCGGGGAACAAAGATCCGTAATAGCTCTCGTAATACAATACGTAATGAGCTACTATTAGTTATTGATATAGGAACAATTGTTTATGAAAGCAGAACCTTGAAATAAAGCAATAATAACAAATAATAATATGCGCTTAGAAATTATAGAATGTAAACACATATTTCTTTAAGATTATGGAACATTACAGCTAGATATAATTTAGATTTAGTTTGGAAAAATTATTAACGTTTTTGGATTGTAAATAAATACCGTTGCCTTCTCAAGGGGCACCTCTCAAAGCTCAGTGACTGGTTTGCAAAATACTTTGAGGAAGACAATGTCGAGAAATTTGCGTGGATCCAAGATCCTTTTCGTGTTCAAGCTCCACCACAATTCACTTCGCAGGAAGAAGAGAGATGAGCTGCATGTGAACCATCCGTTTGAAGACAACGCTGAAAACAAAATTTGCTTCTTCCGAATTAGTGGAGTTTTGGATATCAGTCAGAAATAGATATCCAACTCTGAGTTCAAAAGCTGTAAGGCTCATTCCCTTTGCGACAACCTATTTATGCGAAGTCGAATTTTCAGCTGTAGCTGTAATAAAAAGCAAACACCGTTCAAAAATCGATGTGAAGCGAGAAATGAGAGTGGCAGTGCCAAACCTCATTGCGCGTTTTGAAAAATTGTGTGACGACCAGCAAGCTTACCCGTCACATTAACTTACTTATCGTTGAAGGTTTTCGCCATTTTTTTCACACTTTCATATTTTAGTTTGATGATTCTTGTGATTCAATTTTAATAAATGTAAGCTTCACGTTGTTTTCATTTCTGTACCTGATTTATGTCATTGTACACATATTTTGAAAAGGGCACCGGGACAAAATACTAAACTTGTAAGTGCGCCGCGGACTGATAAAGTTTAGGAACCCCTGAACTAACACTGAAACTAATAAAAAATGAATTCTGACAATGTTTAAATGGAAGGAAATAAATTTAACATCGTATTAAGAAATCGAAACTAAGCAACCTTAAATTTACCAAAATGATTTTTAAGGACGAATTAAAAATGAGAAAGAATAAATAGGTAGGTAACTGCATGGATAGCGCGCGAACGAGCCTACAATATCATTATACCAGTGTACCTACATATGTTCTAGCGTCTTCCCGATGCGATAGACGAATGCGTCAGTCCACAATTTAGTTATCAATTGTAAACTTTCGAATAGAAAGAAGATAGCTAAGTACCCACATCCAGAATCATGCAAACGAGTTTGGACTCACAATAGGTATTATTAAAATAGTTCACAGAATTGTTAAAATAAAGTATTCTCTAATATAACAATTAGGATTATCGATTATCAACTGACAAAGAAATCTATATTATACAAGCCATCAAAATAAGTTTCTATGTGAAGATATTCGTTGTGGTTGTCCGTTATTGTTGTTTAATTACAGTAGATGTGAATGATAGACGATAGATTTCCAGAAAGAATTATTTTAAATTTAAATAATAATAATAATGGAGTTGGAAGAAAAGAAAAGTCCACTTTCTCACAATAACTCAATTTAATAGGAAAGAGCGACCGGTTTCGGGACTAATGTCCCATCTTCAGGCTCGCTGAAAGAATCCGGAAAAATACTATGTAGTAGATTTATATCATTAATAGATAGTAATTTGACAACAAAAAATACATCACAATTTATGTTAACAATTGTAAAAAAAGAAATTTAAGTTAATTTTATAAAATTTATTTTTTCTTATTTTAAAAATGTATATAAAACATATTCCAACACACAAGGTTCATTCACGATATAGACAAAAAAAATCAAGAAAAAGGACTCCGCACTAAATACCAAAATAAAGGTTCCAAAACAGTTATTCTTTTTAGAGATTGTAAATGTACAAATTCTTCCTGACTTTCTTCACTGCATGTTGAGAACGTAATAGAAACAATTGTACTTACAGTTAAAAGCAGTAGTAGGAAATTGTCAAATTAATAAATAAAAATAAAAACTACACATTCTATATATCAACAGTTGTTGGACTAGTGTGATAGGTAATTACTAAATAGAGGAAATGAAATTTAAAATATTGTAAATCGGGACGTATACAACATATTAAAAAAGTCAATGTATTTACAAGATTTTAAATTTCATTTACTATAATTACTAGAGCAACGCAAACTGCGCTGAAAGCCAGTGGCTGACGCATAAAAGTTTACACAAAATAAACACAGCCGGGACAATTCGGTATAAGCGTCAGTATAACTGCGACTCGAAAGCCGATCTGTTGTGTATGCATCTACGCTGTCGTATACTATATCGTAGTTCTACGTTTGTTTTGAAAATGTTTCCTACGTCGGGGAAAACGACCAAAGTTGGACACAATAAGAGAATTTATTGCAGAAATGCCTGATTTAAAGTGTGATGGCGCTTAAATTCAATGTGTAGTGTGTAAAATAGATTTAATGTGTTGGTCGAAAAGTGATTGTCTACGGCACGTAAATAGTGCAGGGCATGTTTCAAAAAAAAATTCCACACGAGATTATGACAAATTTAAATTTAATTTATGTGTTTATTGCATGTAATTTACCATTTCATTTACTAAGGAAAAAAGCATACGTCTCATTTTGGAATGAATATTCGGACTTTAAGTTACCAAGTGAGAGAACATTACAGAGAGTTGTGCCGTCTGCTCGTGACCATGTCGAGAAAAGAATTAAATCGGAGTTGCAAGATAAAAAACTGTGGTTATGTGTGGACGAAACAACAGATCGTAAAAAAACATTCTGTGGTTAATGTAATGGTACGCACAATGGAACCACATCGACCGTCACCCTCAATTTTACTAGCTTCCAGACGAATACAACAATGCACTGCCGAAGTAATTTCAATATTGGTGTTAAATACATTGGAAAAGTTTGAACTTTCAACAAATCAACTGTTGATGTTTATGAGTGATGGTGCCGCAAACATGCTTGCTGTAGGTCGATCTCTTAAAAAACATTGTGCTAACTTGTTGCATATTACATGTAAAATTCATACTCTCAGTCTCGTAGCAGATAATATCAGAAAATCTTATCCCGAGGTAGACGCTCTAATAGCACATACAAAAGCTGTCTTTGTAAAATCCCCAAAAGGTATTCGGGAATTTCATAGATTATGCCCCGGTATTCCTGAACCACCACAACCTATTCTTACTCGTTGGGGAACATGGTTAAAAGCTGCATTTTATTATCTTAAATATTTTGAGAATATAAAGAACGTGATTTTAGAATTCGACCCAAAGGAAGCTGCGGCTGTCAAGGTAAGCCGCTTGAAATTTCAGGATAGTTAAGTTAAAACAGATTTGGAAATTATTCAGAACAATTACGTGGGACTAGCGGATGCGATAGAAAAACTACAAAATTCTTCGGTGTCATTAGTGGAATCTTTGCAAATAGTGCAACATGTTCACGCACAGCTATGCGCGATTGAAGACGCAAAAAATGATTGTGTTTTAGAAAGGTTTGAAAGTGTTTTAGATAAAGACTCTGATTTTGGCACATTAAGACAAATTTGTGAAGGTGCGTCAACAGAACCGTTAAGTTATTTGAAAGATTATTTTACTTATGCAAATATAACGACACTAGATGTAGAACGTTCGTTTTCGGCATATAAAAACATTTTTTCTTCACGCCGCACTCACTTTGCCGAAACAAACATATCTAATGTTACAAATATTAAATAGACATTATCCACTTTGTGATTTCACGGAGGACTCTTAAAACGGTAAGTGTTTGAGTACGTATCACATTTAATTTATTTTGTGTAAACTTTTATGCGTCCGCCACTGGCTTTCAGCGCAGTTGCGTTGCTCTAATAATTACTTATCACACTAGTCCAACAATTGTTGATATATAGAATGTGTAGTTTTTATTTTTATTTATTAATTTGACAATTTCCTACTACTGCTTTTAACTGTAAGTACAATGGTTTCTATTACGTTCTCAACATGCAGTGAAGAAAATCAGGAAGAATTTCTACATTTACTATCTCTAAAAAGAATAGCTGTTTTGGAACCTTTATTTTGGTATTTAGTACGGATTCCTTCTTCTTGGTTTTCTTGTCTGTATCGTGAATGAACCCTGTGTGTTGGAATATGTTTTATATACATTTTTAAAATAAGAAAAAATAAATTTTATAAAATTAACTTAAATTTCTTTTTTTACAATTGTTAACATAAATTGTGATGTATTTTTTGTTGTCAAATTACTATCTATTAATGATATAAATCTACTACATAGTATTTTTCCGGATTCTTTCAGCGAGCCTCAAGATGGGACATTAGTCCTGAAACCGGTCGCTCTTTCCTATTAAATTGAGTTATTGTGAGAAAGTGGACTTTTCTTTTCTTCCAACTCCATTATGTATTCCTCGCACAGAGTCGCATTAGATCAATTAAGATTAATAATGTTATTAACGAAATTACTAGAGTACAGAGTACCGTCAAATGGGATGAAACGGATCAGGTGAGGTGAAGCGAATCAAGGTTTTCGAAATGTACTTAATTTTGATATCATTTTACGGGGTGAAGTGGATCACATGAAGTTTATCGTAAAGTAGTTACCTGTCTTTTCAGATATGCTACATGTCTATGAAAAAAATAGGCCAAAGTGGCAACCAAGATGATAAGTTTACCTTAAGAAAAGAATTTAATAATAAAGGCGTTTATTGTGTACCCGGACGTTCCCCACATTCGATCATAAAAAAAACTGCAAATAGTAGAAAAAGTTGTTGGACATGTCAGAAGAGGTGGGTGACACAAGGGACGTACGCAAGCGTAGTTTTGCAACGCACCCGAGACCACAAGAGCAGTCACGGCTTGAGTGATATACTATAGTTTTTTTGAGCCGGTAGGAGGGCTCAAAATTCCGAAAAAATCAGTATTTTAAAATTTGTTTATATACTTTCATATAATTATCATAGATGTCGCTTTCAATTATGTATTGGACACCTGTAAATTGTACGTTCCTCCAATCAGGGCAAAATCACTGACTTACGTGGTCAGCAGTAGGAAAAGTGCGTTTTTGCATGTGATGCATGTTACCACTTATTAAAAGTAAGTGGTATTATTTCTACCCACTCTGTATAGAAATCATATGCAAAACAGCTACTGACCTGGTACAACATCCACATCAAATAAACATACCCAAGGTATCCAATCAAAGCTCTGGCTGTACAAAAAGCACATTAACTATATTTTGCAGACTTAAATTGCAATTTAAAGCCATACCAGTTAAAGAAAGTTTAAAATTACACTACGTTTGAAGTCCCTCACTAATCAACATTTTGAAGCGACCATTATTACGCATTTTTATATAATATTTCATTTACATCAACATCACTAAAGAACATTTAATTCATATTATTTTGGTCCTATTTATGTAAACTCCTGGACAAAATTAACGCACCACTAATATTTTTTTAAAACATTCAGAGATAATGATAACCTTTAATCTACTAACTGTCTTACAAGTAGGCTGTGGACCTTCGCTGACTTTTCAAGCACAGGCTGTTTTGTTTTAAAATTGCAAATGTCAATTAGTCACGTTTGACCACAATTGATTTAAAATCCGTTCAGAAATTGCTGATTAAGACACAGTTATTAAGCGAATTTTTGTTATCGGTTGATCATATGCGTGTTTTAAAGTTCATTTACGAGTGTTTCAAAGTGGAAAAATGAATCACCAAAGAAATTTATCGCTAGAGGAGGCAGTACGGGCATCAGCGGACAACAACAAGAAATCATTCCAGTATAAGTCACATGGTTAAACGATTTATCGAAACAAGATCTCCTATTCGAAGGCCATGACAAGGGCGAAAACGATGTACAAATCAAAGGGATGACCGTTTTCTGAGACAATCCGTTCTTAGAAACCGGAGAATCACTAGTAATGTTGTAATCTTATGTCGAACAATTAGAAGACGTTTAAATGAAACCAAATTAAGGAGCAGGAGACCGGCAAAAAAACCACTACTTACCAAAGAGCACACAGTTCGAAGATTGCGTTATGCCAGATATCATCAACATTGGTCTGTTACTGATTGGAAAGGGGTTTTATTCTCTGGCGAAACGAGAGTTAGCTTAAAATCTCCTGATGGACGTTAGCGTGTCTAGCAAAGTGAAGGAAAGAGATTTGCAAGTTGCAACATTTCTCCAAGGGTTTCGTTTGGTGGTGGCTCTGTAATGTTTTGGGGAGGCATCTGCTTCGGCGCTCCTACAGAGTTAGTCCCTATGCATGTGAGGTCTATAAATGCGAATTATTACCTGGAAAACGTCGTACTTGAACACGTGATGCCAGTTGCTCCTTTTGTGGGTCATAATTTTTTATTCATGCAAGACACTGCGCGTCACCACATGGCTGAACAGGATATTGACTACCTGGATGTTGTTGATATTCCGTTAATGGAATGGCCACCTAAGAGACCCGACCTCAACCCCATTGCGCATTTATGGGACCATCTTAAACAAAAGGTCTAAGGTCGTAGACTCCAACCTACCAACCACAATCAACTGGTAGATGCAGTAATTTCAACAAAAGAAGTGTTTAATGATTTAAAATAAAGTCACGTTTCGCTGATTTTTTTCTCAAATTATTGTATAAGCCCAATTTGTAAGTTTTCATTATAATTTAATTTAATTTTATTTTCATTTATGCAATTATTTAAGTTTAATAAAGTGGCGCGTTAATTATGTCCAAGATCTTATTTCTCATTTCAAAAAACTTAAAATAGACAACACATTTCGGTGTGGTAGAACATTTTAATAAGTTGCGTAAACTAAGAAAGTAAAAATAAATTTAAAATCAATAAAGGGATATTATTACCATTGATCATTTCGCAAACAGTTTCTTCATCAAAATATACATATAGATGTATGCATGTATATATTATAATGTATTAAATTCATTATGCAACAGAAATCAACCTACATACGATATTCTATAAAAAACGAGCACAAAAATAAATACAGGCAGAACTCAGGCATAAAAAATTGATTGCATGCCCAATATTAATACTGCTTACTTCGAAAGTGTGCAAGCTTAAAGCAGAACTCTTCATTAAAGGTTACATCACAGTAAGTGCACAGTCCTTAAATTGTCACACTTGTCTCTAAGAAGGTTTATCCTTTGAATTAGAACAAGACTTCTAGTTACATACATACATCGGTCTTTGTAGCGCATATACTTAGAAGCCTATAATGTTCAAGTGTTGATTTGGACTATTTTATTCCTTGGATGGAAGTTAGCATTTTTTAATCAATGAATAAATGACAATATTTTACTTTTATGTCCACTTTAACTCCTTCCTACTGTTGTTGATTATGTAAAAGTCTTAACAACAATAACAGTGATACAGAATTTGTTCTAATCAAATACTTTTTATCATTTCTTACTTTACCTTGTTAAAATGTTACATGTCGAAACGAAAGCTATAATTTTTAGATTTTAGAAAGAAGCTTATGCTTAGTTGCATTGTGCTGCAAATTGATAAAATAACCCTAATAAAGCAATTTAATTTTAAGAAATACTAAAATTAATAAATTTTACGATTAGCAAACAGTGTTTATTAAGGCATCATCGAATATAATAGAACTATGCTGGTACGCACAGTAAAAATATTGAATACATTAAATTAGGAATTTCCCATAATCGAAAGGAGTACCTACCTGTAATTTATACGAATCTTTTTCTAAGTAAACTGTTAATTAGTATTTTACAGTGCACAATACAAGAATGCAACAAAAAATAAGTTTTACTGTATATAGGTGGTAGTTTCTTTTGCACAAGATCTTATGTAAATAAACATGCTTCGGGCAAGTAATTGTTAAATCTTTAACAACTTGTTAATGAATAAAATATTCTGTACATATATCAACTCAAATAAATTTAAGAAATCAACCCACCAAAGATGAACATCCCTTCTAATGGAAACACAAAAAACTACCACTATTTAAATAAAATTCGACATTCACTTCCTAAATAGTATTTTCCTCCAACTCCAAATGTAGTAACAATCCAAACCGAAATAAGCGCACTGCTTTTGTAAGAGAACAATACTAGGTTAAACGCGCAATCTAAACGCTGCTAACATCCACACGTGATATCGGACGCG